>CM040910.1:25878273-26173273 GCA_023029165.1 Gobiocypris rarus
ACTTGGAAGTGAGCAGGGTTTGCTTCAGATCTGAATAAATTAGCTCTGTATAAATTATATGTCCCGACCTTCTCGCATTTGGTCTTTAAAGGTCAATAGGCTGCAAACAGCAAGGTTAAAAGTTACTGTGTAAGCGGTCTAAAGTGCCCTTTTATTCAAGTGTTAGCATTAAGAGTGAGTCATTTAATCCAGAGCAGCTTGTATTCAACATACAGTGAATGAACTAAAGAGCAGATTAAACTAGCCCTTCTGTATCTCTTGCTCTTCATTATGGAATTACTTGTTGGCTTTTCTATTACTATTCCGATCACAGCGCGCTGTGTATTCCCTCAGTGCATTAAGCACTGATTGCATTATTTATTAACAACAACCATCAGTTCATTGCTGTTGATCCAAGTTGCTCCATTTCCGACTTTATTCTCAATTATTGAGAGATAACGCCAGCCGAGATGATATCTAACAGTGAAAAAAGCAGCCATTTAAGTCTTACTGCTTTGCTGCTGTGCTTTTCAACGCTTGCGTGCCATTGTTGTGCCGTAGCGAATGCAAAAATATATCAGAGAGTATATTTGGACATAATGGTTAAATGTCGTTCTGGTAAAGCAGACAGCACAACTGTTGTTTTTATCATTAATTTAGCACTCGCGCTCATTAAAATGGTCTTCCAGAGGAGTCTCCGTTCTGCTGACAGCGATCACCTGTGTTTATTTGTCTTGTTACTTCTAGAGCTAATCGTGAGACTATCAACATCATAAAATGCCTGTAATTATACTAGCGCTCTCCTTCTCGCTGACCGCTTCTGCTGACACATCTAACAGAAGACCTCATTAAGAGCTCAGTCCCTCCCTTCTGGACCTCGCAAATATCTTCACGAACTCAAAGTTACAAACAAGAACTTGGAGAGTTATTTTAGTCCCTAATGGAACTGAGACCTTATCTGGCTTTGTTATCAGTTGATTAAGTAATGCATTGCTCCCGTGGAGATGCTTGCTGTCTGAATTTCTCAGAGTTCTTTAGGTGAAGTCAAGGTTAGATGTAATCCAAACTCCCGCATACTTTTAGCCCAACGAGTTTCAGTAAGTCATGCCTGCTGGCTAAATGTAATTATATTTTGTGGGATTTTCCAAGACAAATCTGAAGATAAATGTTAAGCACACTAAAGCTGATGCATCCTGTAGGTTAAATGTAAATCTTCGTCTCCCTTTCCTTTTGTAATGATTTAATTTATCTTTGGACTCTAAGTTTATATCTGTATAAGTAATACTACTGTAAGTAATAATTATATACTGTATTAGCATTGAGATGCCATCTATAGTTTAAATGGATTGTTTACCTAAAGAAATCTGTTATCATTTATTCACCATCATGTCATTCCTAACCTTCTGTGAAGCATTTTCATACAAATCAATGGTCGAAATCGTTTGGCTACCATAATTCTTCAAAATCTCTTTTATGTTCCAGAAGAAGAAAGAAATTCATACAGGTTTAGAATGACATGATTACAGCATCATGTAACAAATAACTTAAGTTGTGTACTAGTCGTAAACTATTTGTTTCAAACCAATTTTATTTCAAACCCTGGGCATTATATAGGGGATTGGTCTCTTCTAGAAAGGTTATGTGATTCAAAATATCTTCTAGGAAGTTTCACAAGATGTTGGATGCAGGAATTTGCTCCCATTTAGACCAGATGATTGGTGAGTCAGGCTATGTTGGTTAAAGTGGCCCAAATTCGCCATTCATAATCTTCCTAGAGGTGTTTAATGGGCTTCAGGTCTGGGTTTGTGCAGGCCAGTCAGGTTCTTCCACACCGTATTGTCATGCTTGAACAGAAAAGGGCCCCATTATAGTAAAAATTATGGCTGAGAGGATTGTTTGAATGTACAGTGGTAGCCAAAATTATTAGAACATTTGGCATCTGGTAATCGTCTTATTGGGCCTGCATTTATTTGACTGGATTTATTTAAAGGACAATGAAACCTTCTAACTATTGCTGGAACTACCTGTGATGGAGGGAATCTGCTGGAACAATGAAAATGATGGACTAACCCCCTCAAAGTCCGGACCTCAACCCCATCGAGCACATTTGGGGCAAGTTGGAAAATAAATGGGCAGATCTATTGTATATTCAGAGGAAAGCCTTTGGCTTCAGTTGCAGAAGGGATGGGATAACATTAGTGTTGAAGTTCTCAGAGGAAATATATTGACACCTTGCCAGAGAAATGTGCTGCTGTAATTGTGGCAAAAGGTGGACATACCAAATAAAGTTAAGAGTGGATAAAAACAGTACAACTCACTTCATCTGATATTTAATGGTTCATCTGCATGTTTAATGAACATTATGAAATTAAATCATGTTTTGGAGGCAAAAAGGGTCAATATTTTCAGATCTGTCAGGTGTTCTAATAATTTTGGCCATCACTGTATGTTTTATTTAATGCAGCTTTCAGCAATTGGTGTAGCTGAAATAAGTAATCCCATTAATAACTGTCCACATACTTTTATTCATGTGGTGTATCTATTAGCATTATGATTTCAGGACATTCCCATGACATTAAAAAAAAGATTATTTTACATTCACTGTGCAAAAGTTCAAATACTCACTATACTCTGTTTTAAGCATATATTTGCATTTATTAAAGTAATATATTATCATACATTACCCCCATCCCTGATTCTACATCAATCAGAGATAAATATTTTGTATCATTTAATATGAGTTACTTATCCATTTGGTTTCCTCATGCATGCTTTGCATTCTTCCTTTACTGTTTTTTTTCTTCATTCCCCCCTACCTTCACATTCACACAGGATGTGCGATCCTTGACGCATGCACGCACACGCACACACTCCTGCATAGGTAAACCAAAAGCTCAAGGCTTACTTGTCACCTCTTCATTTATCATGCTGAAGACAAAAAGATTTTCTGCCCATCTCCTCCATTTTTTTTAGTTCGCATTTACATTGAATGTGAGCCATCAGACAGAAGTAGTTGGAGTGTGGCAAGGAGTTTTATGTTTGATGGAGATACTCCTCACTGAAGAAGCCCTCATATTTACTGATGAAAAGACTGCCGAAATGACACATCATAAGCTTTGCCTCCAGCTCCGAAGGAGGGCGTGATTTATTGAGCAATTTCTTGTGTGTTTACCCAGATGCACTATTGCCGGGGTTGCTTTAGTGTTTCGGTTTTCTTTTGTTTAGCTCTTTCTTCACACAAGTGCTATTAATAGTCATTAATGTCAATAATTACCCTGGATTATGGTAGAAGTTCCCAGTGGAATGATTACAGTCTTTTAAAGAGAATTTTAGAGCACATTTACAACACAAAATGTGTTTTATCAGCAGTCGTTGAAAACACTCATATCCTTTTACATCTGTTTAAATGATGTAGTTGTATTGTCACCTATTACGTTGGCAATAAACCCACCATTCCAGCAGCTATCTCACTCCACCAGACAGCAAAGAGGTTCATTGCATAGCCATAAATGTGTGTGCTACTGCCTTGATCATCATAATGAATTTGTGAATAATGCAATTATGACAGAATTCCTCTCGCCTGATTGTCGGCCATCGTCATACTAAAGAGTTTGCATCATTTCTGACGAGCCTTTAATCCAATTCGCCCAAAACTAAATCCAATCAGCCATATGGCAAAGCTCAGCAATATTTCCTGCTGCCTCCACACATTTGAAAGATCTTCATGGCACAGGGTCAATGCTTCCCGTTGAAGGATCCCACTCAGTGTGTATATCTCGCTATGAAGGTGTGAGAGAGAGATGCACTCATGTTTCCTTCGCCCTGCGGGGAGCTCTTATTGAATTACTGCCATGTGGGTGCAGCAGCTGTCCTCCCGGCCACAGCGGGCCGCAGCTGCTAATTGCTGCGTAATAGGCCCAGCAGCAGGGAAGGTCAGAGGGGCGTCCGGCAGCCGTGCCCGTCGCCTTTGATAAGGACCTGAAGCATTGTTGAGATCATAATATCCTACTGCGGTGTGGAAACAAACAGCAGCCTGCTAAAATCAGCACACACTGGGAGAAATGATTGACAATCACTGAGTATATAGCTTCAACTGATAATTCCTGGTGGCTCATCAGTCTCAACACGGTCTCATATTAGTAATGAATAGTTGTTTAGTAGAGGTCCTTATCTTTAGGCCAATCCATACTGCACCGACAGACGGTGACCAGCGTGAAAAATGACCAGATTACAGTACGTCACTTCTTAGACATTTGATGCCCCAACAAACAAGCTCCGACCAACAACAACAGATGCTGACAAGGGTAACACTGATTTGACAAAACCCAACAAAAAGCATCTGTTGCTGTCTGTCTGTGAATTAGCCTATAGGTGTCTTGTCACTTATTTAACACTGTTTCTACCATCTGCTGTATATATTGGATTATATATATATATATAAAATGATAATAATAAAGGCTATACACCGATCAGGCATAATATTACGACATAATATTGTGTTGGTTCCCCTTTTGCTACCAAAGCAACCCTGACCCGTTAAGGCATTGGACTCCACTAGACCTCTGAGGGTGTGCTGTGGTATCTGTCACCAAGATGTTGCATCCTTTAAGATGCGAGGTTGGGCCTCCATGGATAGGACTTGTTTGTTCAGCACATCCCACAGATGCTCGATTGGATTGAGATCTCTCAAACCATTCCTGAACCATTTTTGCTTTGTGGCAGGGGGCATTATCCTGCTGAAAGAGGCCACAGCCAACAGGGAATACCGTTTCCATGAAAGTGTGTACATGGTCTGAAACAATGCTTAGGTGGGTGGTACGTGTCAAAGTAACATCCACATGGATGGCAGGACCCAAGGTTTCCCAGCAGAACATTGCCCAAAACATCACACTGCCTCCGCCGGGTTGCCTTCTTCGCATAGTGCATACTGGTGCCATGTGTTCCCCAGGTAAGCGACACACACACATCCGGCCATACACATGATGTTAAAGAAAATATGAGACCAGGCCTTCTTCCATTGCTGGTCCAGTTCTGATGCTCACGTGCCCACTGTTGGCGTTGTCGGCGGTGGACAGGGGTCAGCATGGGCACCCTGACTATGCGACTATGCAGCTCCATACGCAACAAACTGTGATGCACTGTGTATTCTGACACCATTCTATCAGAACCAGCATTAACTTCTTGAGAAATTTGAGCTACAGCAGCTCATCTGTTTGATTGGACCACACCAGCCTTCGCTTCCCATGTGCATCAATTGCCCATTTTTGGACTCTTGGACCACTTTTGATAGATACTGACCACTGACCACTGCATACCGGGACCACCCCACAGCAGCAGCAGTTCTGGAGATGCTCCAGCCATCACAATTTGGCCCTTGTCAAACTCACTCAAATCTAGGGTTTGTTACCGAAACCCGGTGCCTATATAACCGGTATGTAACTGGACCGAATCAGAACACAGATTTCGGTGCCTCATTTTAGTGCCACTTAAATTCAAACATGCTTTCGCGCTTTGGCTGGTGCCGAGCAACATTTAAACAACATCCATTAAAAAAAACATCAATTTGGTTGAGAAGCTAACCGGTGCAGCTTGTTTTCACTAAATATATCTTCATTTTTGATTTGTTGTTGCTAAAACAAGACTGGCTAAATGTTTTGAATATTAAATATTTTAGTAGGAAACATTTTTAAAATTTAACTAATAATAAATAATATTATTATTATTATTAATCAATAAACATTCGATATGTTTTTATATCTTGTGCATTTTTTTTCAAGTAAATTTTTCTTGATTTAAGGATGATTTTTGTGCAGTATAGAAGCAAACACAAGGACATTTTAAGTTGCTATATTGATCAAATAAAAATATGAAATAAGTTTGAACAAGATCATGATGATACAATCAGTAGAACGTTTTGGAAAGGGTTTCCTCTGTTCCAGAGTATAAAGTGTTATGATGATGTTTAAAAGCATGATGCACCTGTCAGGGGAACTCTGTAAATTGCAGTATTCGATTTCACACCTCTGAGACTGGATAATTATGAGCATAGCAGCATGAGTACATGGCCTCTGACTTCTTTCCCAGCAGGGTCACTGCTCAGAGAACAGCCCAGTAAAATTATGTGCAGACCATCAGAGACACCACAAAAGCATAGCAAAGTTACTGTAGGTCTCACAGATCACCCAGAGGACACTAGTAATCAACACTATGACACTTTCCTTTCAGGAAGCATTGCAACGCTTGGCTTGTATTGATCGTTCTGATTGCTGTGCATCGTCTCCTTCCTAGTGAATGGAAGGAGTAACAGCTTGAGTTTCCTTGGAGATTTTCTTTTCCCTTTTCCATTTGTCTTTACATCTCTCAAACACCTAAGTCATGCTTTTTAAAAAAAAAATCCTATTCTGCTTCTGTAGTGCAGATCAATATTTCCGTTCAGACATCTTGTCGCTCATATTTTTCATTCCAATCTCATAAATCAGTTCATAATTCTTTACAATATAATTGTGTGATGTGATATACAGGTATGTGAAGTTTTATATTGACGTATTTTTCCTTTCGCCCCTTTTGGGTTCAAAAAAGAGGGCAAAAACATTTCATGCCATTTAATTTCCAAAGCTCTCAATAGCTAAAACAGCATGAATTTTTGACCTGAAGCAATCAATGCGAGTCCAGTCAGTCCACTAGAAAACGGAAGAAAGAGTTTTCTGCTATAAACTCCAATCCTGTTTACCAATGTGATGTCACTCAAGTTTGTATCGATCAATACTAAGATTTTGTTGTTTGAGTTTGCAGCTGTTGGGAAGAACTATGGACCACTGAATTTATCCTGTCATGCAAAACTCTCCAAAAAGGATCAGGAAATGTGCATAAAGGGTTAAAGTTTAATCCTCCATTCGCTAATACAGAAGCCAGATCAATGGGGGAAGTCAGCCATGAAGAAACAGTCTATCTCCAGACACAGGCTGTATGCCAGATGCCGTGAACTCTCTCAAGGATTTGGGGTGTCACTTACAGACCGTTCTTATTGGCATTGCTACTTTTACTGAAGCTAATTGGGCAGTTTTCATTTAAAATTTGAATTTGCCTAAAATAACTGAAAAACAGGACACAACGAGAGGCTTGTTTTTCTGTATGTAGACAAATGATTGGCTTTTATTTTATTGTGGATGTTTGCTCTGTAGACACATTGTTGCTGTGAAATGGAAAACAATGACATATTTTTTATTCCTTTTCTTGTGCTGATGCTTGATGGCATGCTCTAATTTTGTCTCATTTGGTAAAAAAAAAGCCTTCTCACATATTATAAAGGTTAACTAAAACTATTAAACATGCATATTAAAGCTGTATTTCAGAGCAGAGGCAAAATGTACTCGGGAAATGATAATGATATTCTCATACTGTGTAATCAGCTCAGTCCCATCATGGTGCGGTTTAAAGGTCACACATGCTCCTATTGACATTCAGATTATAGAGAGAATGAAAATGACTTAATTTTAAATAAATGCAAATTAAAATATGTACATTCAACACACCAACATTATAAGTGCACCTCAGGAAACATTATCAAACAATGCAGCTCATGACCCTTTAAGGTAGGTAAATCAGGATATGTCTTGTGAGAAATTGGACATGTCATATGTTGGCTTGGGAGTGCTACTTGGATTTAGAATTTTATAAAAAATAAATGTAACATTCACACTACCCCAACAGGCACCGACAAACTCGAGCACCCGCGGAAAAACACAAGATATTCCCCATTCATTTCTTCTCATTGTATAGTTCATTTGAGGCCATTTCTGTGGCGTTAAATGTTGAGAGCGCATTATTGTTACGTGAGAGTCTATGCGTGTAACGAATCTCACCGCTCGCAGGTGGATTTCTTTTACTCTATAGCACAAAACTTACTGGACGCACAGTTTCAGATATGGCTCTGCTCTCGCTCAGATTTCACACGTGCACGCTCAAACTTTGTCGAGTGTTCTTTTGCCAATATTTTCCTGTTCTTTCTCTACTCACTAAAAAAAGTTGGGTTAAAAATGATCTAACAGATAACCCATTGATGGGTTGATATAGTTGGGTTATTTTAACTCAATTCATTGGGTAGTACTTTAACAACACTACCAATAACAAACATTACAATTCTAACATATGGTAAAGTGTGTATGTGTATGTACAAGAAACTTATTTTTATAATATGTAGCTATTTAATAAAGATGTACTGATAAGGACAGTGAAAGTAAAAGCTTACTTCATGTTAAAAAACATGTAAAACTGCCTTAAAAACGTCTGTAGCACAAGGGAACGTACAAGTTATCCTCTACATTATATGATTTCACAGCATGCAAGGGGTGAAAATCGTGCAGTGAATTCACAGAGACAGCCTCGAGAGCGTCATCAGATCGGACACAGCGTATGCAAAGTAATGGCGATCAAAACCCACATATTGCATAGGCTACTGTCTTAAAGGGGTACTTCAGCGCTGGGAAGATGAATTTAATTAAACTGTTTTTAAACTGGGTCATTAATGTAGTAGAAATGTGAAATTATTTTTGAATTTGGTGCCTTGTAGACTGAGAAAACACAGAAAATATATTTTTGTCTCATGGGGATGAAAGACAATTCCCAGAACGCACTGCTTCACTGCCCTACTCTAGGCACGGCTAGTCGGCTACTGGATTACTGGATCATTGTATCACTTGCCTACCACGTTCATTTTCAGAAAATCAGTTGAGTTGGAGACACTACAATTAAAAACCGAACGTGTCTGTTCGATATAATGCGAGTGAGCCGATTGAGCATCACGGCACAAACGCAGCAGGATCGTATTACATTCATCACATGAGCTGAGGTAATCGCGGGATTCACGGCTGCGGCTGCATTCACAGCACGTGATCAGTCTGGCGCGTGTTCAGTTCATGTCTTTGGAAGCTTATTAACTTTCATAGGAAGTTCATTTTAAAAGTTGAAACACTCAGGCTGCATCCGAAATCGCGCACTATGTGAGTAGGTACTACATTTGAATTTAAACGAACTTCGCGACCGTTAAAAAAAGTTCGTTCTATATAGTATGAATGAATGTAGTATGAACGTAATCCGGACATACTACATCCGCCATGTTGTTGTTATCATGTGACCTACCTTCACCTCCATTCATAAATCGTCTCCCGTGGCCTCATGGGATAGTAAAGTATCCATCGCATGCGCACTTTAGAATCTCGCCGGAAGTAGTAGGTAATCCGGGTACTTTTCACCTACTGTTTTTCGAATACTATGATTTCGGACATACTACTCTGTTGGCGTACTATTTTTCACATACTATATAGTAGAGAAGTATTCGATTTCGGACGCAGCTTCACTTTGGTCTCCACTGCTGCGTTTACATGAATCTCCGCAGCTCCCGAGGCGAGTGCTGTGAGTGCGATGTTAAAAACATGAGGAAATAGTGCCCTCTGCTGGCTGTAGTCTTTAGCCTCTGGACAAAAACTCTGGATTTTTCCAGAAATAAAATACATAATTCTCTCCTCTCAGGGTCATATGAGGGGGGAAAGTACGATAATTTGAATATACTCCCGGGTTTCTACTGATAAAAAGCTTAATGCTAATCGCTAAAGTAGGCCTTTAAGTCATATCTTCAACTTTTTATCTTGAGAGTTTTCTAGACAAAATATGTAATATTTTTTGTCGTAGGCTATTTAATGTTACACTGTAGTTGAGATTTGTAGACATTTGAGCTATACATGTATAACGCTGCATCAATGACTGGACACTGGACGGACGAGGCTTCCGCTGGTTCCTCAAGCCGAGCTCGTCGGTTAAATATCTGAAAACATGAATAACTTCCCAAAAATGATTGGAAAGAACAGAAAAGGATCGTATGACAGCGTACAAAAAGCACTCGCCAGGGGGAGATATAAACATATTTTTGGGGAAAAGCGGCAATAGTACTATGTAAGGAGCTTAAAGGTCCCGTTCTTCGCGATTCCATCTTTCAAACTTTAGTTAGTGTGTAATGTTGCTGTTAGAGCATAAATAATACCTGTAAAATTATAAAGCTCAAAGTTCAATGCCAAGCGAGATATTTTATTCAACAGAAGTTCCCTTTCAAAGCCTACCGCGAACGGCCGGTTTGGACTACACCCCTTCACTTCCTGCTTTAATGATGTCACTACAACAGTTTGTTGACTAACCCTCCGCCCCCACAAGAACACGCACATTATCATGGTTATTTTCATCCCGGAGTCAAATCACCTTTGTTTGGCCTTCCTACGGACGCTGTACATAGAGATCAATGGTTACAATTTATGTTTAACTCAGTTCTGGAAAATTATCACAATTTAAAACTATGTGCAGGACATTTTGCTGAGGACTGCTTACTCAATCAGTTTAATGCCGGATTCGCAGAAAGATTATTCTTAAAAGATGACGCAGTTCCCTCTTTGTCTGGAGAAGGCGTTGTTTATGGACCACAACCGGTAAGTGTATTTTATTATTTAAGTTGGTCCGTTTAACAGTTAATGTAACTCATTACACAAAGTGCAACGCTGTTTAGCTTTGTTAACTAACGTTAGATAATAATTGAAACTAATCCGAAAAACTTTTTAAAAAAGTGAATTCAGACACCATCAATTGATGGTGTTTGTAATGATCAGTTTAAATGATTTGTTTATTATATATGTTGTTTACCGTTTAACCACATGCTCGTTCAGCTGCAGCCTCGTATAATATAAAAGCATGACAAGTACTGAATAGACAGCTTACCATTGTGAAACATCCTGCAAAAGTCTTTCCTGAGCAGGTTGTAATCGATCCGATATTCTCCGGGTCTGATTCCGGCTCAAATTGATAAGGCAATACAGACATTTTTGCAATAACATTGAGTTCGCGTATCTTCCCGTTATGGTAAGAGGCAGGACCTTTCCGGGCAACGTGCGCTAAGCTGCTGGCGAATCACAACACGGAAACCGCTGGCCTAATCAGAACTCGTTATGTATTTCTGAAGGAGGGACTTCATAGAACAAGGAAATCATCAGGCCGTTTTCTCATCAGTGAAAACAGCCGTATACAGATAAGTAAATTGTGTGAAAAATACCGTTTTTTTTTTTACACACGAAACATGAACACATGTTATATTGCACACTGTTAACACAATCAAAGCTTCGAAAACACGCGAAGAACGGGACCTTTAAAGTCACTTTATAACGGAAAACACATTAAATATAGTCCAATATTAGGCTTACTTACCCGTGTATCTTCTGTCACAGTTGCAGCGGGCAGCCGTTGAAATTTGAATTTTAACCCAACTGGCTGAGTTTGAAACAACCCAATAAACGTTCGGAATAACCCAACAGAATGACCCAATATTTTTAACCCAGGGTAAAAAAAATAACCCAACCTTTTTTAGAGTGTAGAATTGTCTTTTGATTTGTCCAGAAACCTGCTATTTTCACTACAAAAATAATTTACTAAGATAATTTACTAAGCACACCCGGCACTGACACGCAGTCTTTGCAAAGGACTTGTCTCATCGCCATGGCAACAGTTTGTGTCCAGGTCAGATTACGTCACTTTGTTGTCATTTCGTGTAAAATCATACCACACTGCTCAGACATTCCACTACCCAAGAAATGCAGATTAAACATGTTCAGTCAGGAGACAACAAAGCCCAACCAACGCCAACAAACACCAACAGGGGTATCACACTGATCCAACAAATGCTAACATACATGTTTGTTGGCGTTTGTCTATGCGTTGTGAACTGGCCTATAGGATAGGTCAGTTATTCTTGCTACTACTTTTTTGTGTTCAGCCTTTTTTATCTAGCTTTTTGAAATTACGAATCATTTGGAAATAAAACTGCCATTTTGTTTTAGAACTATCCCATATTGTACTGCACACCTAGCAAATTAATGTCTTGAGGCTAATGGTGGCATTTTCATTAAAAAACAAAAATACTGTATGACTACTTTTTAGAATACCTCAGAATTATCTCAATACATGAGACATTTGCTTGAGTCTTGGAAAGCTTGAACTCATTAAACTAGCAACAAATGTGTTGCTGAATCTGAGTGTAGTTTGTTAAACACTTTAAGCTTTAATGGACATGTTTAGTCTATAAAAGCTGAATGAGGACTTCATTTTGACAGTTTAATTTCACATAACATTAAAACGTGCTCAAAAAGCAAATATTCCACTGTGCCCTCATTCTAAGAGCATTTAAGGGGATTTCACTGAGAATGAGTTGCAGCTACTGATAGCATAATTTATTCACAAGCAGTGTCTGTGTTTTTTTAAGGCCTAGAAGAATTATGCAAATTAGTAATGGTGCAAACACACAAAGTTGAGCATGTTTGTGCAATCTGATTGCGATTTGCACAGCGTTTTGTGATGAGGCAAACATACAAGTCGGCGGAAGGCCACAGACCTGCATGTGTGTGTACATATGTGGAAAAAGAAAGATACAAGGGGGTTAACTGTTTAGACAATATCTACAGGTAATTGTTCTGACAATATCTAAGTGGTTTCAGACAAAGATTGATATGCAAAAACTGCATTCCCTCTCATTAGCTCTTTTCCTAAGCTTTCAGTCAACCCATCAGATTTCAGATCCAGGTTATGCAAGTACACATTCATCATTGTGTTTACAGCATAACCAGTGATATGTCAAGCAGCATTTGATTCATTCATTTGATATGTTCATTTCATTTTTAGTTTTGGAAACCTGCAACTTTAATAACCTCATGTAATAAAATAACATAATGTCTGGTGTTTTAGATGGCCACTGTGTATACTGAAAATCCGTACAAAAACAGGAAAGGTATGGTAATTTTCTATCAGGACAATATCCATTAAGTTGACAGACATTTTCTTTAATCCTAAAGCACAACACAGCACAATAGTACATGGGCCCTTTGCTTAGTGTCTGAACAGTTTAACAGACTACAGTTACTGCTGTGCTGCCACTATAATGCGCCTAATTTGCATATATAGAACACGTTTGTGCTTAAAAGAATGCCATGGTCCTAATTGAAATATTTTATAGGCCCCATTTACACCTGACGTTAACATGTTTTCTGTGATTGGATTACAATTGCATTACACTTAAAAGTCAGGTGTGAACACCTAAGATGCACTGTGGTCATATCACTGCAAACGCATTTAGAGGACTGATTCAGACCAATTCAGTCATTTAAATTCATTTATTTGTATAGAGCTTTTAACAATACATATCATTTCAAAGAAGCTTTTCAGAAAAATTTATGTTTCTGCATTACAATATAGAGTAACAGAGTAACAATATCAAGTCGAAGTAATGTCCATTAGTCAAAAATATACAGTTCTAAGATAATACAAATCATGCAGTTAGCTAATATCATGTGTTCATTTAGGCAGAAACAAGTATCTTATTAAAGGGGTCATGAATTGAGAAATTAACTTTTGATATATAAAAGGTATTCGTAATATAAGAATATCCTGTACGTTTCGAAGCTGAAAACTTCCAGTTGACTTGTTAGTCAAATAAAAGCTTTTATTGACAGCTGGCCCATCAAACGAGAGAATTGCGATTTTGCCTACTTGTGAAGTCAGAGATCAGCGAAACGACTTCTCAACAGAGGAAGACCAATGCCTAGATCTGTAGCCCTGCCCAATGATTTGCGCATGACATTTACTAGGTAAATAACATAGCCCTAAACCGGATCGAGCTACCAAGCAATAAACATGCCATTGAAGATTATAAAATAGTGAGCCTGGTAGTGGAAGAACATAGTCGCTGCATAAGCTTCCTTCAGATTCCAATATCAGAGGTGGACAAAGTACTCAACTCTATTACTTGAGTAAAAGTAAAAGTACTTCTGGTCAAATATTACTCCGTTACAAGTAAAAGTTCTAAAACTAGATTTTTACTTGAGTAAAAGTACAGAAGTATTTGTTTTTAAAAGTACTTAAGTATCAAAAGTACATTTCATTTTTTCATGTCAATGCATTATTTTATCATTGTTGTATATATGCTAATACTGGTTTTAACCAGTCAGTGATGCTACATCCGACATGCTAGCTTACGACTACCTTAAACTCATTTCAATACTTTTATAAAAGTAACAAAGCTCTTTACAAAGCTGCTGTCACTTTAAGGCCGAATGCACAGATCCAATACACTGATACACATCCCATATTCTCCCAACTGTTTACTCTTCTCTTTCTCCCAGACATTTACATTTTTTTAACATTTTATGAGACATGCATCAAGTGTATGCCGACTAAACTAATCTTTAATCTTTTCAGAAAACTGAAACATGCTTTCTAAGTATGACCATGTGTGCACACACTGTGCCCAGGAACCGTCTTCTTCCATTTTGCTATAAACTGATCAGTGTTCAAAAAATGTTGAGAAACTTCACATGACCCTACAAGAGTGATTACTGATAGGCTGTCTGCAAAAACTTTAACGTAAAGAAACTTTTAAAGAAGAAAAAAATCATCCACTGATTTTCAAAGCTGCTACAGAAACGACATTCGACTTTGAGGACCTTGATAGAAATGTAGTGGAGTACAAAGTACAATATTTGTCTTTCAAATGTAGTGAAGTTAAAGTAAAAGTTTCCCAAAAAAATAATACTCCAGTAAAGTACAGATACTCAAAAAGTGTACTTAAGTACAGTACTCAAGTAAATTTACTTAGTTACTGCCCACCTCTGTCCAATATTAGGAATGCGTGGTTGAACTTTATTTTTAATGAAGTTCCAGCTCACGTGGGTAAGACATTGCACGTTTTTTCGCTTAATTTCACCACAGATTAGTTTGTAACCGAGACTGGATTTGTAGACAGAATGAGATTTAAAAACTATGATGTGCAACACACACATTTGAGTAAAAATGTTTTTTTTTTATATGTAATAGTATTGCATTGTTACAGATCATTTGATATCTTCTGATAATTAACGATAACTTAACACGCTGTCGCAGGATGGAGTATCCTTTGTATATGAGGTGTTGTTGGTTCATTCCTGATTCTTAGGATTCGTGATCAGACTCTGGGTTGAACATGTATGGTGTGTACTGACTGGGGAATTGAAACTCTTATACTATAGAAAAATATAGAAAAAGTCTTCAATGTGGCACACCTGCATAGGTTCAAAACCACGGTAGAAAAGAACTTATGACTTATTCATTATAATGTTTTTGAATGTAAAAACCACACAAATGTCATAAGTTGACCTCAGACAACAGCATATATATATATATATATATATATATATATATATATATATATATATATATATATATATATATATATATATATATAAAGCCAGTTGATGAGCAATTATTACAAGTTGTGATCATAATGATTACAATATATAGAAAATTTGTCAGTAGTGCATTTTGATTCAGAGTTTGCATCATCTGAAATCCTGGCAAGGTTAAGCGTCATCTTTTCACAGGCATCTGAAATCTTAGTAAGAGGCTGGATCCAAACTGGAGCTGACATACTCTTTAGTTACGGTCATCTCAAGGGAGAGACATCGAAGCAAATGGAAAATAATTAGCATAGCTGCTGTTCATAACATTTCAAGCGAAAGATAATCATGTGCATTTGATCTGATTTTTATGGTTACGAGGTATATTACGTGAATGCTTGGCTAAAGAGATGTGGCTTTAATCTAGATTTATTACAGGTACATGCATTTGTTTTGGGTAACACTGCTAAAGATAATGTCACTTTGACAGTCTCTTCGAGTCATTAGTGCTATGTATCTATTTTCGTTTTAATGAAAAATATTAGTTTCTTTATCAAAGGTTATAACTGGATTATGCTTTGAATTATGCTTTGCTCATTCCTCTCCTAAAACAAGTTTTAAACTTCCATTAATAATGTATACATTATGTGCAGTTTTTACATTATGAGCAGTTATTACATTGCGTTGCTACACATGCTTTTAGAAAATAAAATTCTTTTTTTTTTCATGCCAACTTTAATGTCAGAGAACCAGTGTAGCTGAATAAAATACAGTAAATGCCACACGCCAATGTGGTGCAACTGTTTGCTGCTCAGTGCCTAATTTACCAGTAATATTATTTTGATGATTTTTCAGGTGTTTATAAGATTATTCCTTCACACTGTCTGTCAAATCAAGAGCCAGGCTTTAATTTCACCCATGGCTCCCCCTCTCCTGGAACTCGTCCCTGGCATAATTTACTTTAACAGGTTGGAGCTCAGCTGTGGCCTGTCTTGGGACTCAACTCTTGCTGGCTCTATCTCTCTCTCGAACTCTCTATAGCGCCTGATTAGTGGTCTGCTCCAGAGGGGAGGGCTGCTGGGATTTTCTGCAACCAGGTGTCTGTTGAACCAGGGGACCCAGTGTTATCAGGCAGCCGTACAGAACAGGCCCGCTTAAGAATAATCCCGCTTCCCCCTGGACACGCGACGGACAGCCTTCCTGTTGCTCACCTTGAGTTATCATATCACATAGCGGGCGGGGAGGATGTTTTCACCAGCGCTGTGTTAATTATAAATTGCTTAACGAGACGAGTCAGTCAGGTGAAACAGCAGTGCGAAGGGTTTAATTATAAAATCGCTTCTTCCTCTCCGCTGTAAACTCAACCGCCAGTTTTTTTTGTTGTTTTGTTTTGTTTTTTTGGGTTTCACACACACACACTAGTTTCACACTAGTTTCACACACACAAATTTAAATTCTTTTACACACTCTCTATCTCTGTTGTCACACACCAGCTCACTCTTTTCCTCTCTACCTTCCTCTCACCACATATCAGCATTCTGAGTGAACGGATCATTTATTTTCGGTTTCTGCTTCCTGTCTAGATGTTCTCTGCTCTCCATCGCATACGAACAACCTCCGCTGCCTCTTGAAGGGAGGCGCTTTCTTCTTCCCAGATAAAACCAGCCACCTTAAAAGCGGCCAATTAAAATCAGCTCTGACAAATCTTTTTTCATGTGCTGACAGGATCGCTGTCCCTTAACCTGAGAGGGCTCCAGGTGTTTGTTCTCACGTGTCATACCTCTCTTTTATTTTTTAACTAGTTCTTCAAGAGACATTGCACTTCTCTTTTCTGGCACCTGCTCTCAGACACTCATTATTTCAGTCTGTTTTTGACTCACAGCATACATCTTTTAATGACAGCTAATGAAGACCACACTTTCACGTTGGCTTGCTTCTTGACATATTCGACACCCTTAAACATTAATTGTTACACTTGACTACTTTTTGTCATCGCACTAAGAATCCTTCTGAGAAGCATAAATAGACTAAGGAGAATGTCAAAGGGGGTGGAAGGGTGGTATTGTCATCTTGGAGGAATATTTTAATACCCTGAGGTTTCTCTTTCATAGTTCAGGGGACTTAATCGTGTTCTCAATTATGATTTATTTAAGTATCAACGTTGTCTTAGTTATTTTCTTATTAGAACTTTTCTTATTATTATGAGTAGTAAAAACAGACACAAATGAGATTGTTGCCATAAGATGCTTTCCGTAAATGTTGCGCATCTACTATTCAGACTGGAATATCCATCTTTAATCCAGTGATTTTTTTGTTTGTTTTTTTGTTTGTTTTTGAATGTCTCCCCCATTTAAATCTTTGTGTTCCACTAAAGAAAGTCATACAGTTTTGAAATGACTTGAGGGTAAGTAATGACAGAATCAGTGTTGTTATTATTAAATTAAAACTCATATTTGTTCATTGAAATTAAGCTGAAATAAAATATAAATATTACTTGAAAACTTAAACGTAAGTGATTTGTCATTTGTCAAGGCAATGTATCAAATTTTGTATAAATTAAATGCAATTTCTAAAA
This sequence comes from Gobiocypris rarus, assembly GCA_023029165.1. Lineage (NCBI taxonomy): Eukaryota > Metazoa > Chordata > Actinopteri > Cypriniformes > Gobionidae > Gobiocypris > Gobiocypris rarus. The sequence continues at coordinate 25,896,061 of CM040910.1, forward strand.
CTGAAATAAAAATAAATGAAAGTGAAATTAGCTAAAACAGCCTATGTAAATAAACAAATACAGATGACAACCTGAATGCGCTTTCACTTTTAAATTTGCAATCACACGTAGGCAATAGGGTGGTGCAGGTATGATGTCACTATAGGCCTATGGATTTTTCTATAGGCTTTTGGATTATCGCAAAAAAAACAAAAGTTTGATACTTGCACGCTTTGTCCATCAAGATCATTTTCACAGGTGAATACAACTTTTATGAATTTTTAAGCCTAAATGCAGTCTGCAGAAATAAAAACCTAAAGGCAGGCTATAAACAAACACCACAGTCCCGCAATTTCAACATCATCACTAAGCTTCCGACAACTCTTTCAGTTTTTACCTAAATACATTTTCCCACAAAGGTTGAATTAGAATAGTTTATAAGAACACAATTATAAGCATAATGAGGCTGTAAAGGCGGACTCAGCTTACCTGTTCGGCCGTGATGCCGTTTAATATCCCCGACTGCCTCTGTAGTCCCATTTAGCCACTTGTTAGTCACTGCCTTTTTCAACACACGTAACAGCTTCAAACAATTATGAGTGAGGTAATACTGAAGTATTTTAGGTCATAGAGCAGTACTGACCGTACATTTTACAAGATATTTGTCAGTGACGCTCAGTATCTTGCGTACCAAATCCTCCTCCATCGTCCTTTGAGTCGACTCCTTACTCTTGTCACATGATCTGGTAAAATCTGACTCCTGCTGCTCTGTGCTGCGCCTGCGACTCTGCAGCTTGTGCTCTGTGGACTAGAGTAAACACTTTCAGTTTATAATTGTAGTGTCCGTTGTTCAACTGAGCTTTTTATATCTATAAAAAAAAGCTAAACAACAGTGGGGGCGCCGCCAAGGTGGCCGAGTAATGTAACACCCTGTAACACCGGTAAAACAGACCGCAACAAGCCTACTAATTAATTACAATTAGGCCTATTAATAAATGCAGTAATGGCATATTATACAACCTGAATTCTGGAAAGGTTGGACATTTTAAAAATTTGAATAAAATAAAAACTAAAAGACTTTCAAATCACATGAGCCAATATTTTATTCACAATAGAACATAGATAACATAACAAATGTTACAGAAATGTTAAACTTTTATCCACCAATTGAGCTAATTTCAAACTTGATGCCTGCTAGAGGTCTCATAAAAGTTGGGATGGGGGAATGTGTAGCATCTTCTCTTCTTTTCAAAACAGTTTGGAGACGTCTGGGCATCAAGGTTATGAGTTTCTGGAGTGTTGGTGTTGGGATTTGGTCCCATTCTTGCCTGATATAGGTTTCCAGCTACTGAAGAGTTTGTCGTCGTTGACTTACTTTTTTGTTTAATTATGCACCAAATGTTCTCTATAGGCAAAAGATCAGGCCAATTCAGCACCCGGACTCTTCTACGATGAAGCCATGCTATTGTAATAGATGCAGTATGGGGTTTTGCATTGTCCTGCTGAAATACACAAGGCCTTCCATGAAATAGATGTCCTCTGGAGGGGATCATATGTTGCTCTAAAACCTTTATATACCTTTTAGCATTCATAGTGCCTTCCAAAACATGCAAGCTGCCCATACTGTATGCACTTATGCACTCCCATACCATCGGAGATGCTGGCTTTTTTAACTAAACGCTGATAACACGCTGGAATGTCTCCTGCATCTTTAGCCCGGAGGACACGGTGTCCGTGATTTCCTACAAGAATATCAAATTTGGACTCATCTGACCATAGAACACTTTTCCACTTTGAAATTTTAAATGAGCCTTGACTCACAGGACATGACAGCGCTTCTGGACCATGTTCACATATGACTTACATTTTGTATGATAGAGCTTTAGTTGGCATCTGCAGATGTTACGACGGATTGTGATTTACAGACAGTGGTTTCTGGAAGTATTCCTGGGCCCGTTTAGTAATGTCTTTGACACAATCAGGGCAATGAGTGATGCAGTGTCATCTGAGGGCCCGAAGACCACGGGCATCCAATAAAGGTCTTCGGCCTTGTCCCTTACGCACAGAGATTTCTCTAGTGTCTCTGAATTGTTTGATGATGTTATGCACTGTAGATGATGAGATTTTCAAAGCCTTTGCAATTTGATGTTGAGGAACATTGTTTTTAAAGTATTCCACAATCTTTGTACAAACTTTTTCACAGATTTCACAGCCTCTGCCCATCTTTACTTCTGAGAGACTCTGCCTCTCTAAGACATCCCTTTTATAGCTAATCATGTTACAGACTGGATATTAATTAATTAGCTCTATGTTCTCCCAGCTGAATCAAAATTTTCTAAATGTAGAAATTGTCTGAGTTCTCTTTATACATGAAACACATATAGAGCTATAAAAGTATTGTGCAGCTACAATGTAGCTCGTTATTTGGTATTTCAGTTTCTATGAGAAATGTTTGTTTTGAATGCTTTGAGTTATGTATTTGATCTTTTTTTCTAGACTTAACTCTTGATGATTGTATAAAATTGTAGACATTGCCAAATACGAGGAGCACAGTTTCTGATATTGTTGCAATCTCTTTTAATACTGTAGAAGAGATGCATGAAGAAATACCAGCATATTTTGGGTGTAGTGTAAAAGATATTAGATTGAGATGCCTTCATCTGTCCTTTAATATGCAGAGAAAACTATACATAACGAAAGCCATTCATAGGTTGATTTCTCCCCAAAATGTAAAAACTATGACTTCTCCGGCAACACACAGTCCTTTATAATTGAAGAATTATCACTCTTTCTCCTTCAGTATTTTTTCTCCTATGACTAAACCTCTTTCTTTTAGTGAGAGATTGTTCAGATTGGTCTAAGAATACAGAAGGACAATAGCTTTAATGATTTCAGACAGCATGTTCCCAGCGCCGCAGAAAGCAGCTGGATTTCAGCATTGAACTGATGGAGCCACAATAAACCACTTTGACTTACAATGAAAAGCTGATTTAAAAAATAAGTTATGGTCAGTGGGTAGAGATCTATAGGTCGATCTTTATCTCCAGCAGCTTAAAGAAGCATTCCTGAATCCATGTGCTTATCTTAGAATCCCGTTAGGGCTACAGCAGGGTCTGCTAATCCCAATAAATGTATTCACTCATTTGAATGGACAGAGAATAGCTGGTGCAAGCCACTGATTACACATTGTCCATTTTCCACGCTGTCTGCATATAGCTGTGCAATATCCCAGAGGACTGAAAAATCACAAATGAGATCTCTTTAATCCAATTTATTTATCCTAGACAGTAGTGAGATTAAATTGGGGGCAAATTGAGACTTTTGAGACTCAAATCTTATGGAGACTCAAATCTCTTGTTTCCCAAAATTTCCTTCACTCAAAAACCAAAATTCTGTTACTCATCCCTATTTGTTCATGAATTAGGCCGATCCGGTTCTTGAGTTTAACTCACTGACTCAATGAGCCAGTCACAGCCATTAACAGCACACTGGAGGGGAAGATTATCAGTTGAAAAACAACTTGAATTTTAATGTGTTTCTCACACAAACCAAGTAATGCCCTGATAGCACCACAAATGTATATTTTTCCAGTGTGATTCACTTGAAGCTTAAGGTAAAAACTTTTGGCTACTCTCTAAAATACAAATACCTTTAAAAATGACTTCCTTAATTGAAGAAATACAAGTTTCGTATTTCCATTATATTCTGAGCATAGGTCAATTTCAGTCAGACTCTGGCTCTTAAATGTCATCTTTGACTCTGGATTGAGTAGTTAGAGTAAATGATTAAGTTTTCTATCCTCGCCAGTCTGTTTAACATAATTGGAGTCCAGGGGCTACTTGTTTATACCCTTGCATGTAATTGTTACTGGTAGCCAGTTCACAAAGTGTTTTCATCAAATTAATTGAAATGGCAGACTATTTGATTAAACTGTCTCAAAATTAATTTTCTTATCATATTCGGGTGAAATTGATTTCATGCAGTAAAGCTTAAAGTTTGTCCATGTTAAAACTCCTCGCTGCCGCTTTGTCTCTTAAAAGCTTGCCTGTCTGCACACATTTGCTTCACAATTAATCACACCAATTTGAATTCTTGGAGCACAGCATATGCTAGTAGACAAGCTAATTGTATCCATCAATTTTCGCAGCTTGTGTCAGATTTACATTTCAGGCAACTTTAGCATGAGGCTTTCATGGATTACCAGGAAAGCAGCACACGTTTAACTCCCTTAACAAGCCACAGATCCACAGGTGTGAAGGAATTATAGAGGATTTGTTTTTTATCATTTGCATTTATTAGTGTCATAATTGATATTAAGGTACGTTTTCAGAAAATACCTGTTCAGGATGGTTAAAAAATGGAGTCTTCTTGATTTTGATCTTCCCTCCACCACCACCACCACCACCACCACCACCACCAAAAAAAAGCCAGACAGTATTATTTCTTAGGTCTTTTCAAAATATCTAAAATAGCTTTTGACTTTACTAGCATTTACCTGTTCACCAGTTATGTTAGGATCTATGTGATCCATTATGTTCTGTTGTTTCTGTATCACCAAGAAGCTCCATATTATGTTGTAAAACTGAATCTTAAATGTTCGCAAATATATTATTAACCTGACATTTCCTGCACTCTATCGAATGACATTACTAATATGACTTTATTTTAGAGGCCTTTACTTGTTTTGTAAGTAAAACAACGGAGGGAGATCGAAACCTTGTGTGATGAAAGTATATTAGTTTAGCATTAATATTGCGGGGAGTGGCGTCAAGAAACCTTGATGTAGACGTCCGAAAAACTCCGAAGTTTGTTTCCTGTTTGAGCAAAGGTGCAGGACTGTAAGCCTGTTCTCATATGAATTCCTTCCTTGTCCCCATGGCCATCAATGTGCAACGTGACCTGACCCGTACCTACACTTGTTTAACCATCCATGTCTAAGCACCTGCAGCAGGGCCAGTCAGTGGTGACAGGAATGACAGTGGCCCCCTGGGTTTGAGGGTCTCACAATAACCAGTGAGTTGATTGAGTTCACAACCCTGACCTCTCCACTACTCTTCTCTCTTCCTCTCTTCTCCTGTGCTGACTTCACAGCAAACTCATGATAAAGTGTAATGGCCTTCTCCCATGACCGCTGGCCGTTTAATTGATTTTTGCACACGGGCACAGGAGATCAGAATTATCTGAGAGATTTACCAGCAGGATAGATTAACAGGACTGAATGGACCGTCTGTCTTTGAGTTATTTGTTTGCTGTATTAAAGGGCTGTGGCTGTCATTTGCTTTTAATAAAATCTTTTGAAAAGTGTGTTATGGAACTGTTAAATAGGACTACATTTACACATATTTGAAAGTCTTTTATGCTCACCAAGGCTGCATTTGCTTGATCAAAAATACAGGACAAACAGCTAAATTGTGAAATATATTAAAATAGAAAACAGTTATTTTATATTATAATATGTTAAAATGTAAAATTCCTGTGATGCGCAACTGAATTTTCAGCAGCCATTAATCCAGTCTTCAGTGTCACATGATCCTTCAGTTTCACAGTATATGATGGTATTTTTTTCCCATGCATGACGGGGTGTTAACCACATTTTCTACTGACTGAGAGGAAATACTGAAGTAGACTGACCAGAATGGCCTATTTTACTGTCATGATGAATGAATATTGTAGAAAAATTCCACACTAGAATTAATACAGGTTTGCAAAGCCCCACAAAATGATGCTGTGGGGAGACAACAACCAATAAAACACAGACCTGCAACACACTCATTACAGACACATGAATATTAAAATATGACCACAGAGAGAGAGAAAAGGCACCTTTTGAGTTGAGGGCACCTTGATGCATTTTAAGAAATCTAACCCTATATAACAACAAACTGCCAAAATGAGGGAGAAACACAATAGAACATTTAAAAGGTCTAATAATAATTTTGATACATTTAAGAGCACTACAGTTTCTGAACAAACGACACATCAGTTTAACACAGTAAGAATAAAGGCTACTTTTTTGCCCATTCTTCTTTGAATTGTTGGTCTACATAATTGTCTTCTGTGTATGAGAATAATCCGTCGTCTCACTGCGGTCATGATCAGACGTAGAGCAGTGTCCTTATTTGTACATATATTTAATATGAAGAAGACGTGATTAAATATGTTTGCATACACGATGTGGGTGCCGAACATTGTTTAAGCAACATAATATTTATATAGTAATATCATAAAAATTCATATCATAACAAAAAACCAGTGAACCAGCATACCGCCCAGCACTAGTGTAGTGTATGAGGGTCACATACGTTTTTTCAGGAAGGAAAAAAGTATTACTCAGTGGTTGCTTTTCCCAAGCTTTAGGTGACTTTTACATGTTTAACTTAAAATTCCATAAGAGAAATAAAATGGACACAAATGAGACATGAGACATATTTGAGAGAAAAAGAGATACAACTGAGAATGTGGTAGAATAAACATAAATCTCTTTGTCTTGCTGCAATCTCTTTCAAGACTCCATTATAGGAATATTTTATTGCTCAGAGGTTGCTATTTTTAAGCTAAGGAGACTTAGTTGTGATTTCTCATTTATTTCTCATTTTAGCATCAGATGTTTCTTCTACTATTCCTTAGGAGAGTTTAAAGTAGGCACAACTGAGACATGAGACATTTCTGAAAGGAAGGAGTCCAAAATGAGAATGGGCTGTGGAAAACGTGAGAGCTCTTTATTGTCTTGCTGTAAAATGCTGTAAAAAAAACAAATAAATATTGCTCAGAAGTTGCTCTTTTTATAATTATTATTATTTTAATGACATTAGTTTTTTTAACCTTTATTGGACAGGACAGTAGGAAGACAGATAAGAAGGGAACAGGAGCAGGAAACTACCTTCAGCTGGGACTCAAACTTAAGCTCTGGGGTGCTGTTGTGTCTTGATGTCCATGTGCTGCCCACAAGGCTATGGCTCTGACAGAGGTTTCTCTAAAATCAGGAGGATACTAAGTGGTGAATCTATTATATCTTTTTTATTTAATTTTGTTTTAGGGGAAACATGAGCAGCTATAACAGATTCAACTCTTATTGGAAGGCTTTCCTTAAGGTTTAGGAGTGTGTTTATGGGAATGTTTGACCATTCTTCTAGAAGTGCATTTGTGAGGTCAGGCACTGATTATGTCAGGTTGAGGTCAGGACTCCACACCAAAATCGCTCATCCAAGTCTTTATGGACCTTGCTGTGTGCACTGGTGCACAGTTATGTTGGAACAGGAAGGGGCCATCCCCAAACTGTTCCCACAAAGTTAGGAGCATGAAATTGTCTGAAATGTCTTGGTATGCTGAAGCATTGAGTTCCCTTCACTGGAACTAAGGGGCTAAGCCCAACCCCTGAAACGCAGTCAGGCAAGTACTGTTCTCCTGGCAACCACCAAACCTAGACACGTCCATTGGATTGCCAGACAGAATAGCATGATTTATAACTCCAGAGAACACGTCTTCACTGCACTAGAGTCCAGTGGCAGCGTGCTTTACACCTCTGCCTCCAACGCTTTGCTTTGCATTGCACTTGGTGATGTAAGGCTTGGATGCAGCTGCTCGGCCATAGAAACCCATTCCATGAAGCTCTAGGACTGGTAAGCAAAGTTTGAAGGTCTGTAGCTATTGACTCTGCAGAAACTGTGCGCCTCAGCATGCGCTGACCCCGCTCTGTGATTTTACGTGGCCTACCACTTCATGGCTCAGTTGCTGTTGTTCCCAAATGCTTCCACTTTGTTAAAAAAGCACTAACAGTTGACCATGGAATGTTTAGTAGTGAGGAAATTTCACGAATGGTCTTATTGCACAAGTGGCAACCTATTAAGGTACCACACTTAAATTCACTGAGCTCACTGATTTTTTTTTTTTATACACTTGTGACCATGAAAGTGATTAGAAACCCTGAATTAAATAATTTGGAAGACTGTGCCAATACTTTTCCAATATAGTGTATATTTTAATATTGTAAACATTTAAACTATCATTTAACTAAATACCATTATACATTTCAGAATATTAACAGTTACTATTTTAAATTATCTTCAGTGCCTAGCATTGTATATGCAGCACATTTTCCAAACACACTAGAAAGGGATTAGATAAGTCTAAGTGTTTAGTATAAGAGATAAATACTTTCTTTTTATCAATTGTAGCACTAGTGTACCAGTGCTTTCTGGTTGTTGCATAACCCTTTTTTTCTTTTAGCATTGAAAATGTTTTCTTGTACAACCCTCATGCATGTAAATATAGGTCATAATTTCCTCTATTAAATCATTGTGCAACAAAACAGTGTCAACTCTAAACAACTTAAAATATGACAATGAAAAATGGAAAAAAATGCTTTCACATCTCAAATGTTTCTGCTAGGTAAAAATGAGATTACATTACCATCAAATGGAGATTTTAGCTCGAGTCTCTTGCTTCTCACACTTGTCTCCGGAGTCAAAAAAATTCTAACACTCTCAAAATGGTCTCCTTTGAAGTTTTAGAAGAGACCTCAACAACATCACACACTGTGCTCAGAATTCTCCATAGGCTACCTAGAGAATATGGTGGTCTCACATTTGTCTCCTCCATAGTTTCAGAAGAGACCTCAACATCATCACATACTGGGCTCAGATTTTTCTCCTTAGCTAGAGAATCTGGAGCTCTCACGTTTGTCTCTCTTAAAGTTGAGATCCCTTCTAAACTTTAAGAGTGACAAATGTGAGAGCTGTGCACCAAATCAAGTATCTGAAAGGCACTAAAGTAAGAGACAATCCATAAATTCTGAGTTTAGAGTTAAGAGTGAAGCTATGCAGAAATACTATGCAGAGTACAGTTACTCCTAATTGCTGACACACAATAAGAGAATAGAGCTGTGCAGTTTATGTGCATAGGGCACATTTGTTCTTGGAAACAATGCACCTTGACTTAACAGTAACCCTGAATCTTTCTTTGCTGAAAGGCAAATTAAAGTTTTACCACTCAATCCTTGACTAATTTGATTAATAATACACTGTAGAAAGAGTTTATACTGAGACATTTGATTTGTAAAGTTGTTGAGATTTCTTCTAAACTTTAGAGGAGACAGATATGAGACTTCCAGTGTCTCTAGCTAAGGAAAAAATATGAGCACAATAAAGTTGATGATTAGATCTCTTCTGAATCTTTAGAGGAGATAAATGAGAGAGATTCAATTCAGAGTCTCTAGCTACGGAGAAAAATCGGAGCATAATGTGTTGTTGTTGAAATCTTCTAAACGTTTGAGAAAATTGTGTGATAGTGAAAAAAATATGAGCACAGTACATTATGTTAATGAGATCGCTTCTACATTTTTTTTTTTATAGACGACACATGTGAGCGATCCAGAGTCTAGCTAAGGAGAAAGGCCGAGCTTTTAAAGAGACCATTGTGAGAGTTTTTGTCTCAGGAAACAAGTGTGAGGATAGGAGACTCAAACAAAAGTCTCTTTCATGTTAAAGTAACTTAATTTGAGATACATTTTTTGATGTTAAAGAGGACTCATTTTTTATTTTTCTTCTAGACAGCTTTTTTATTTTTTTTTTTATTTTTAAACTCACAGTTCTGTCCATAGTGACATTTACATGTAATACAGGAACAATCCCCATAGAGAATGGCCCGTAACAATGGCTTATATTTTTGCTGATTGCAGGGATTGAACCAGCATTTTTCCTGTTACCAGTCCTAAACTTTACCTACCTAAATACCACCTGCACCAATAGAGGAGCTCATCATTTTATAACATCCGCTTTCACCCTCATATCAGTCATTTCATTATGTCACTCATCTAATTCTTCTATTGCATGTAATTCATCACATGTGTTTGCATTAAAGAGGTGGTTGATCAAATTTTTCGAAGGCTTGATTGTGTTTATGGGGTGGGCATGGGTTCATGCTTTGTTTAAAAAAAAAAAAAAACACATTACTTTTCACATATTTTACCTTTATTCTACACTGCTGTGTCCCTTCTTGTAAAAATAGCCGGATAGCTTCCTGGTTCTATAAAGCCCCTCCCTCAGAAATGTACGCCATATGCTCAAATTGGTTAGCTCGCCCCATAAGTTGTAATTCGCTAACTGCCTTGTGCACGTTGTCCGGAAATGTCACGCCCCTTACCATTACGGGCAGTTGCATATGCTCAGCTGTTCTGTAATAAACAATGGTGTCGATATTGCCTTATCTATTTGAGACCAAGTCAGACCCAGATAATATTAGTGAAGAGGATCGATCAGAACCTGTGCAAGAACAGCTGTTACAAGACGTTTCAGAATGGTATGTTTTTTTTTTATTTGTAGTTTTTTCATACTTTGTAGGTAGGCTGTTATTTGTATTTATCCAGCATTTACTGACATCTTGCGCAGATTTGGGGCCGAGTCTTTTAGTTTTTACTTTTACCCCACATTTTTGATTCTGTCATCATTTACTCATCCTCATGTTATTCCAAACCTGTATACATTTCTTAGATTTTTGGAAGAATGTTTGAAACCAAGCAGATCCAAGCAACCATTGACTAACATAGTAGGGGAAAAAATACAATGGTAGTCAATGGTAGTCAACTATCCCTTTAAAAGCCCGTCCCCACTCTCGCAGATACAGAACAATTCATTATGGTGGTGTGGAATAAACCGTTTTTGAAGTGTAGAAATTATAGCTAAAGCTCAAATGTCCTCCCAAAAATCCTCAAAAAAGCTGTCAATCACCGCTATCATGACGTCACAGCCCTCCGTTTTTATAGCATCAAATAACTAACTAAAATCAATCTTGTTTAAAAAACGAGCACTTGAAATGAAATCATTGTGATAAAAACTGCCTAAAATGACAGAAACCATCTTTGGGAAAAAAATATTTAAAGTCTAATTTGATTGTTTTGTTTTTATCACGTCCATCCATTACAATACGTGAATGGGCAGGGGTTATGAGCTAAACTGGGACCAACCACCTGATCGAGATGCTTCGGTTTTTAAACACGAGTGTGACAGGCTTGGTTGTGGGCCATAAACAACAGTTTAAACAACACTAACCCGTGAGAAGCTTGATGTATTCCCTACTGGCTGTTTGTTGTAGTTCTTAAAAAGCAATTTATTTAAAAGAAAATATCTCCCTTTTCTTTAAACTTTGAGCGTCGCAACTTTGCAAATGTTGTTTATGTTCAGACAGCAACATTACACACTAACTAAAGTCTAAAAAGCGAAATCATAATAACCACCCCTTTAAATGAGACATGATGGGACCAGAGACTTCAAAATGAAATGGAACAGCCAAGATCTTCCCATTAAAAAAAAGTCCAAGCTAGCAGAACATTCTTATCTGAAATCAATTTTTTTACTTGCCATTGGAGAGCTTGTTGAAAAATAAAATCTTCAAGGAATTAATAATCCAAGATGGAGTCAACAGAAATTTGAACCTGCCACTCTCCGTTGAGAGTTTTATGGGAAGCAATGTTCCAAGACTGATCCCTATATGCTATCTCCTCACCGCTGGAGTGTGACTGAAAACGCATGAATGAATCGATCAGGTTTTTCTTTGAGGTACAATCCTCTCTCTTTCTCTCTATTTTTCTTTTTTTGCACTTAGACTGAAACGTGCCACATTCTTGAAGTTTGGGAAAGCCATTTTGGACACAATGGTGGGCACTTAAAAGCCCTGGGAAATAGGACGGAGGTCAGAGTTGGCGGAGGGAGGTAAAGCGTAGCATTGGAAGTCAATATGTGACACTGGGTTGGAGAGAAGAGAGATGGGAGGAGGGCATGCGGTGTTAATAGAATGAAAGAATCAGCAGGATGAGCTAGCCAGTCCAGCATGCAGTGTTGACAGGTAATCATTGAATGTCAACCATGAGGAGGCAACAGAAGCAGCAGAACTCTCTCTTTACTGTTTTTAGTGTCTCTGATGGTGGATGACAGCCGATAAAGTGCCACAATAATCCCACAGTGCTGACTGAGACTTGTGAAATGAGACAATACTATCAGATGCTATCGGCTAAAACTCCCAGACTAAAAAAGGGGTAGTAGTGCAAATTCTTCTACTTTTCATCAGTTAGACCAGTGGCTGGTTTCATAAACTGCTTAGACTAGGCTTAAAATGTAGTCATCTATTGTTTCTTTCTTCACAATGTTTCTGACGGTATCATTTGAACTTGAAAAGTAAGACTGATCACCTCTTGTCTTACTGTTAGTTGGTTATACTAGTTTTAACGTAGTGGCTAAGTTTGTGCAACTGGTCCCATAAGTCCTTATCCAGGGCAATATGAAGACAGCGTTTTCTGGTAAATATATTTAAACATCCTTGAAATAAGGTAATAATTAACATAAAGTAAAATTGAGGGAACTTTCTAGGTTATAAAACAAAACTAAACCAAACTCCTTTGACCACACCAGGTCTCCTTCTTAAAGTATGTGTTATTGTCTGAGGGCATGTTTTCAACTATATCTGTTTTGTTAGTCCAAACTAAAACCCTCTTTTTCTCTCGCCCCTTTTTTTAGCCTTGCTGGCTTCAGGACACTTCCTGGGAGGAATTTCTGGCAGTGGATACTTCATCCAGCAATCGCCAAAGGGTTATCTGTTCTCATGGTCGGTGATGGTGTGACAGACACATCTTTCACACTCTGATCTTCCCGAGGGGGAGCCACTGAGGATTAGCTGGCAGATGATGCATCTGGGGGAGGAGGAAAGGCTGTGTTTATCTGCTGTCCCCGTGTCACAGAGAGCTTCTGAGGAGCATTCAGCTGCCAGCAGCATTAGCGGCCCTCAGCCATCCAGCTGTTCACCTCACTGCCACAGCTAAAGTGATGAGTCCCAGCCTTTCCTTTCAGGTAGAAACCGCCGTTTCCTCTGTCTAATTGCCCGGTAACCCAATTCCCCAGTCTGGACTCAACCGTCTTCGCGTTTGTAATAGGTGGAAGTACAGTGTTGCTTGAGAGGTCTCTGCCAAGCTGCTTTCCCTCCTTTCCCTGTGCAACTAAAACTAATGAAGAGAAATAGCTGCCATTTTGGGTCCCTGTGCTCACTGCATGTCAGTTAGAGGAGACATCTATTTATTCAATTATTAGACCGGTCTGACAAGGTGGCTCAGCTGAGGTTTCTCATTGTGTAAAGTGTTATCAGTGTTTTAAAGCATTTTACCGGTACAACTGAGTATTTTACCAATATAATATAACTGATCTATGTACTGTCGTGCACTCCTGGGGTCCGTTCTTCGTACCTCGCTTAATACATCGGAGATAATTTGACAGATCCCAGATCTTTTAAACGTAATAACTGATCTCTGGCTTGGATTGCGGATTGGATTCAAATATCTGGATTAAGTTATCTGGGATTACTGCACATTCTTGTGTTCACTGAAGAGGGCAGATGCATCAAAACTCAAAACCACGATCATTAAAGCAGCAATTGGCTGGCGTCAAGACAGCAACTTAATGACATCATATAACTAAAAAAGCCATCAGGCAAAAAAACCTAACAAATTACACAAATAAATCCCTCAATTTTCTGGACCGTTACAGGTCCTTCTAAAAAAAATAGCATATTGTGATAAAAGTTCATTATTTTCCATAATGTAATAATAAAAATTAAACTTTCATATATTTTAGATTCATTGCACCCCATAAGAAAAAATTCATTGCTCAGTGTTTGCTCTTTCTAAGCTCATGAGACGTAGTTGTGATTCTCATTTATCTCTCACTGTAGAATCAACAGTGTCTCAGATGTTTCTCCTCAAATTCCTTAGGAGAAATAAAAGTAGACACGACTGAGACATGAGGATTGCAAAATGAGAAACAAGAAACATGAGAGATCTCTTTATTGTCTTTCTGTAATCTCTTTCAAAACTCCATTATAAAAAATATTTTCGGAGGGTTTTTCTTTTTTTTTTTTTTTGTGACATTGGAGTTTTTTTCACCTTTATTGGACAGGACCGTACAATGTGAGACCAGAAACAATGAGAGAGGCGAGAAGGGAACAGGAGCAGGAAAGTATACCTTTAGCTGGGACTTGAACTCGTGCTGTCTGTGGTGCTGCTGTGCCTCAGTGTGGATGTGCTGTCCACACAGCTAGAGCTTTGCCTAAGCTCAGGATAATAAGGGTTTATTATCTCTTATATGTCTCATTTAGGTATCAGCTTTGACTAAGTTTATGCAACTGGCACCAGAAGGCAAAGTAGTTCTTAAGTTACTATGCAACTAAGTAGTAGTTAACCAAAGGGCAATCAGTCTTCTTTTCCAATTAAAATTAAACTAAATAAGATATTACCAGGCTTGGTGGGAAAATAATTCATGACTAACTGTTAAGACTAGTCTAAGAAGTTTTTCAACCAACCCCAGGTGTCTTAAATTTTATTTTACAAGAAATGTTACATTACATTTTAAATTTGTACTTTTTTCAGTATTGTGAAATACTGAAACTATCATTCAAATAGCATTATGTGTTTCAGAATATCAAGGGTTACTCATTTAAATGTTTCTTCAATGCCCAGAAATGAATATGCAGTGCTTATTCCAAACAAGGATTAGACAAGTGTATGGTGTTCAGTCTAGATAAATTATTTATTTATAACAAATGTAAAGCTATAGTGGACAAATGCTTCATGGTTGCTGCTTAACCTTTTTGTTCTACGTTTAACATTGCAAAGTTTATTTTGTACAACCCATTTTGCATGCATGTAAACACAGGTTGTTTTGTTCATTGTGCAACAGAATGCCTGTATTGTGCTTGATTGATAAGGTGTGGGTGAATCACATATAAACTACCCAGAGATAAAAAAAAAAAAAAAAATAACAATTCAAATGTTTTTGCGATACATAAATGAGGTTACATTAACATTAAATGGAGATTTTTGCTTAAGTCTCCTGTTTCTCAGACTTGTCTCCTGAGACAAAACCTCTGACATTCTCACATTTGTCTCCTTTAAAGTTTCATAAGAGATCTCAACAACATCACACACTGTGCTCAGACTTTTCTCCTTAGCAAGAAACACTGGAGCTCTCACACTTGTCTTCTCTGAAGTTTCATAAGAGATCTCAACATCACACACTGTGCTCAGACTGTTCTCCTTAGCGAGAAACACTGGAGCTTTCACACTTGTCTTCTATGAAGTTTCATTAGAGATCTCAACAACATCACACACTGTGCTCAGACTTTTTTCCTCAGCTAGAGACCTCAGTAAATAAGGTTAATGTTTCTCTTAATTGTTAATACAACAAGAAAGCTGTATAGTTTATGTGCATAGGGCACATCATTTGTTTGACAAATGTGAGAGTGCCAGAGTCTTTAACTAAGGAGAATAATCTGAGCACAATGTGTGAAGTTATTGGGATCTTTTATGAAGCTTCAGAGGAGACAAATATAAGCAATCCAGTCTCTCTAGCTAAGGAGGCACATCTGAGCACAGTGTGTGATGTTGTTGAGATCTCTTCTAAAACTTTAGAGGAGACAAATATAGACCTGAAATATTTCAGTTGGTGTGCAATGAATCTAAAATATATGAAAGTTAAATTTGTATCATTATATTATGGAAAATAATGAACTTTTAAATGAAAATAATGGCCTGTTGCTATGACTGCATGTCCAGGATGAGTGTTGAAGAACCAGACAATCCGAGATCATGCCAAATTGTCAACAATCAAATCCAGCTAAGTGAGTTAGCGACGTATGAAGAACAGACCCCAGAGGTTTGGTAGATTAGCATGGCGATTATGTGTGGTTTTTGTGGTGCCATAAGCCAATCAGCATCATGGTGTCATTTTATTATGGGTTATATTGTACTGGACTGCAGTGATTTTAATCAAAAAATTAATTAATAGATTATTTTTAAAAGGTTTCTCTGGGAAATTTCCATCCCATCACCTGCAAAACAAAGCTATTAGCAGAAGTCAGTCATGATTAAATTGTTGGTTAAATTGGTTGAGATCAGATGTGGCTTGACATTCGGCTGGTCATGTGATCTCAACATGGCCGTCCCCATTAGGTGGTCACTTTTATTGAGGCTACACAGCTACAACTTCATCTCATGTGTCTGTACATGAATGTAATTCTTTTTTTTTAAGTACTGTTCCTTTTTAAAAAGTAAAACTTTTTAATGAGGGAAAAGAAACTGAGTTCACCTTTAAAATAGTAGTGTCAAGAAGACTTCTTATTTCTCTCTTTCTTTTATGATGCCAGCTTGCTAATAAAGTGCAGGTAGAAGCTTATTATCAAGTTGTGTGCTTCCAAGGTTTTATGGACAAATAAGGAAGTAGAAATGACAGGTGGCGTACAAAGGTTTGCTCAGCTTGTCGAACACAAGCCAATTGGACGCATTACTGTATGGAAATTGAAGCGAGGGGAAGGCGTCTGTGGTACAGTAAACAGGATTAGGAGCTTTTGTTTCCTTTGCTGTCAGAGCCGGTGGTGTCCTGCATAGAGAGATCTAATGGAACGAGCCTGGCTGAGGCTGCAATAGACCTGTTACAGACAGTGCTTTAGTATCTGCGGTGGGAGTTGTGATCAAACGTTAATTACCGGGCCAACCTGTTTACAGACGGATCAGCTCAGATGCCATGTCCCATGTGAATATTTGGGGAGGATCAGTTTTTCAAATAGACAATGCTGTTTTTATTTTATTAGGCACGGTGTTTGAAACATCATTTCGAATTAGAGTATTTTTTTTTATGAGTATTTTTAATGTTCTTTGGGACAGGGCAGAATAATAGCTCTCAGGTTGGGTGGACATGGTTGCTCATGCTTTTAAAAAAAATGCACATATTCCTTTGTGGGTCATTGATTTATTTTTTGCCCACTTTCATTAATTTATTCAAAAATACATTATAAATGCAATTGATTCTTTCAGTGATTTGAATGCAGGACCTGATTCACCAAGTGCAATAGTTTTCCTGATCTTTGTTGAACAACATTCCAATCCAAGATCAGCATTCCAAGATTTGAGGGACATAAAGTTTACAGTCAGCTGCAAAAATAACCCTGTCCACACCTTTTCAGTGATAATTTTCTCTGCATGTCTTTAGTAAATCCTGATTTTAACACCAAATGAGGTGACTTATATTACATTGATATAAATATAGAATAATATGTGACCCTGGACCACAAAGCCAGTCATAAGCTGCACAGGTATATTCATTGCAATAGCCCACAGGCCACAATACATTTTATCGTTGATTATTTTATGCCAAAAATCATATATTATGATATTTTGTAAATTTCATACCGTAAATATATATATAAAACGTATTATTATTATTAGCAATATGTGTTGCTAAGGACTTTAAAGGCGATTCCTCAATATTTAGACTTTTCTACACCCTCAGATTTCGGATTCAGATTCTCTGCCAAATATTGTCCTATCCGGACAAACCATACATCAACAGAAAGCTACTTTATCAGATTTCATATGATGTATAAACCTCAACCTCAAAACCTCAAAAAAACACCCTTTTTGGTGGGGTTACATATATATTTTCTTTAAATCCTTATTAAATGTTTTTTCCTCCTAAAAATTATAAATATGTTAAAAAACAAACAAACATGTATTTAAACTGCTTATTATTAAATGAACGGAGAAAAAACATACAGTTGGGGCCACTGACCAAATGTGGTTGTCAAACACAAAAACTATAGCACGTGTAGATGTAACACCATATCACACGGCAAGAATGGTGAAAAGCCTTCTGTTTGATGTTGATGTGGAATTCACTGCCTCAGCGAATACTGATAAATGAATTCCCATGTGCTTCTTTGAAGATATATTTGAGTGCATGACTTTTCACACCGATCTGATATGTAACCCACCCAAACTGGAAAAAAGTTTGCTTTTATCCAATTCAGCCGGGCCCCTGCATATTGGTAACTAAGAGATAACTGCATGACCTGCAAGCCTATGAAATTTGAACCAGTGCATATTTAAATTGGGTGGTTTGTTGTTACCCATTCATGGCAGTATAAATGAAAATCTGAATGAGAGTCCATGGCTCTGCCTGAAAGAGTTAATGTGTTTGCTTCTTGAGAAAATCTCGACTGAAGTGTCATGAATCCTGAAGCGCAGAAGCTTTCTCAGGTTCTTAAGACTGCACACTGTGTTCCAGTCTGAGCCCACAAGCTTTGTTTGACCTAGTTATTCTAAAAAGCAGCGCAGGACTTTGGCGCATATGATTTCCAGGATGGCGGTTGCTGGTACGGTGGTTGACAGGCACATGCAGAAACGTGTGTCAGTATTCACATCCTCCCTACGGCTGACGGGTCACGGGGAAAAGGCCAAGTCCATCACGCCGAGGTTTTTCACTCGCAGTCTGTGAATGTTTGCTAGGCTATACGTAACCTTTTGTAAATCTTCACTGTAAATATTGAAGTTTTATGTTATTTGTGTGTTTGACAGCATGCATGATTGTGATGTACATTCCTACACCATATTTATAGGCCTGTCTGTGTGCGTGCAGAACTGTGTGTTCACATTATGTGCGCGTATGGCATGTCTGTAAACTGTTCATATGTCAATGGATTAGTATAGAAGATAAAGGAAATGGATGAAATTTTATTTTATCCATTTGGTCATTTGACTATATGTTTAGACCATATTAATTTCTTCAATGTTCTGTCATTTAAAACTGCAGTGTTTTGCTGAAATACAGCTCTTCTGTTTAAAATGAGTTTAGAAATTTAGACGTCTCGATTCTGAAGGAAAGCTGACATACAGTACAGGTCAACATCACTCATTTATTCACTTGAATAGAAACGTTAAACTGAAATATGTTATCAAAAATTGAATGAGCCAAGACTCCCGAGTCCCAAGCAACCAGCTCTAGCCTCTTCAAGAGGATATCTCTGTATATCCTTTTGAAAATATCTAATTCTATCAAGACATTTACTTGTAGCAGCAGTTAAAGGATAAGAGCTCTTTTTTCACTCCGTCAAGGCCTCTCACCATATTCCTCTCAAATCAGATTTTCCTGCAACACTGCTGAAGCAATGAAATAAAAATCTAATTTCCCCAAATGAAATCAACCAAAAACCAATTGGGAGCTGCAGGCTTTCCCTGAGAAATCACATCAGAATAATACCACATTCCAAACACATATTTTAGTCTGATAGCAATTCATCCATCAACACACCGATTCTGTCTAGCCGCCTCGAACAGATCGTCCGCAGGTAATGCATTGTATGCCGTCTCCATAAGAGGAAAATCAATCAAAATTTTAATTCAGATAATACTGTAATACAGTGGTCTATGCAGAGATGTGTCCCATATATGAAACAATGATGCTATAAAATATAGAGATTCCCATTTCTTGCCGCGGGACTGGTGCAAATGAATAACCTTGGTTTGTGCTGCCGAGCTGTTTAAATGAGTTACTTTCCCATTTCGGTTGTCAATGGAGAAGTTTATTACATGTGAGAGGCATAACGTGGATCCGGTCCATTGAATATTTGCCATTTAAATGGTGTGCAGATTTCCATCAGTCAGCGCGTGACAAAACAGACTGTGCGTGCAGACGGTAAAAGACACTTATAGTTCAAGATTAGCTGCTTTAAGATGTGAATAGTACAAATACAATAGTGTACAACTGCTATCTTTGAATGTTTGCAAAAAAGTTTATTGCAATTCAGATGCATTAAAATTCCCTCTCATCTAAACACATGCTTGGAGAGTCAGTGATTCCAGAACTAATCCTTCA
Source organism: Gobiocypris rarus (assembly GCA_023029165.1). NCBI lineage: Eukaryota > Metazoa > Chordata > Actinopteri > Cypriniformes > Gobionidae > Gobiocypris > Gobiocypris rarus. The sequence continues at coordinate 25,915,722 of CM040910.1, forward strand.
CCCAAAGGATATAAATTAGTGGCAGGGGACAGAATTAAATGAGTAGCAATGAAAAGGTGTTAATATCCTCAATTACTTCAGGGCTGAACGACCCAATGCTCTGCCTGTGTTTACCGTGGTAGTTGACGCATCAGTGCATGCAGCTTTTAGACCAAATGATTAATGTAATGATTCCCAAGAGTTGTTTATCATGCTTGGCTGGTGTACTCGCTCCCTAACAGGTAAGAAAGCGTAATCACTGTTTGCATTGTTTGTTTTTTTTTGCTTTTGCAGGACTAAAAGTGGACAGGACGTCAATGGGCTGGACTATGATTCTAAAAGATGACTCTGGTGTAACGGGCTGGATATGGCGTGTTGGGAACTACCTGCTGCTCTCTATGTCTCTCATTGGAATGCAAGTGAGGTCGGACCTGGAATTTCCAAAGGACAGGCACTATACATGGAAAACGGGTAAGCGTGTTGTCTATGATGTCTATTCCTGTGATATGGAGATTTCTACGCTAGATCTCTTTTTAATGGCTCCGCTTTGATGTTTCTCCCTCCTGTTAGCATTACACAGCATCCATCCATCCGTCCATTTAGGATTTATCTCACTCAAGCGCCGATACAGTGTTTTTCAGGAACTAGCATAATGAATTCGTCTTGTCATGCTGTTTTTTTCCATCTAATGCTTAATTATTACATTGCTGTCTGAGATGTGGCCTAGCGGTTAACGTGTTCTGTGAGTGCAACATTTTCATTTACTTAGAACGAAAAAGGAACTGTGTCGCATAATGCTCAAGCTGCTCTTTTCTCAAACTAGGCTTATTGGAAAAATGTGCCTCTACCTATATTTTTGGAAATCTCCAAAACATACCTATACATACAATTCACTGTATTTTCCAGCTGAAATTAACACCAACAACTTCATTCCTTTTTACACAAATTATGATTCCAAGGGGAGGTTATATTGTTAAAGACCTGAATACTGCTATGTTATGACCTAAGAACATTTTTACATTTTGATGTTTACAACAAACCAGCTACATATGTATGGCTTTTTCTGATTGTGGCGGATGTTGGCCAAGCCTCGGTCAGGTTGATGTTTTCGGTTTGATGATGTTTTCATGTTTGTTTTTTTTATGTAATGGATAATGTTTTTATCTCACATTTGCTTTTTGCCGGTTAGTAAGTGTAGGTGTTGCGTGATTATTTTTTTTAAATCAACAAGATACAACATTTCCATATTCACGTTGATCGGTTTCGGATAGAACCGATAGTGTTTTTTTTACTGTAGCAACAATCACTGGATATTTTACTTTAAAGATAAAGGAGCAACAATATAATGTCGTCATGAGCACATTTTTCCCATTGAGCCTGGGTTGTCTTTTCTACACAATGGAAGTGAAGTGACACCACAGCTATTCTTGATTCCTTCCACGTTTAATTTTAAGCAGTGTTGTCATTCTGCAATTTTTTTTCCTTTTTGTGTCACACGGATGACAAAAGTTAGACGGGTTTGAAGCGACATGATGGTAAATAAATGATGACAGCATTTTTATTTTTGGATGAAATATCCTTTTAATTGCATTGTATTGACTCAGCGCGCTGTTTGCAAGCGTCTTTCATCCATTCCTTTTTTTCCCCCACTGAGAATCCCTCATTCACACAGCTCCCAACATCACAACGACACTCACATCTTATGCTGGAGTGAAAAAATCTGCCGAGTTTGATCAAGGGATCCTGTGTGGAAGTGGGTCTGTTAGCATAATATATGCTCTAAGAAAGATTATCCATCTCTTGCTGAACAATGACAGGCCCTACTGCAGAGAACGTAATCACATATAATGATGTATATAGTAATCTATTCCTAGTCCTCAAAGCTGGAGTAATTACCTATTGTTATGCCTAGCTTGAGATTTATGGGCTTTGCCAAGGCATTCTGAAGTAAGGCAGGATTTTTTTACATGTTGTGCTCAGTTTCACAAACAAGAAAATCTGATTCCGACCCTTAATCTCTCTGGTTCTGTCAGAACAGTTCTTATTTTCCCCTCGCTGCAATGATTGATTCCAGATAAGGACTTTTACCCTTGGCACACGCGACTTTCTGCAGCTGTTGACTTCGAAATATTTGATAAATGAATCGCAAAGGCATTTGAATTCCATAAATGATTTAAAACACCCAAAGGTGATTCAATTTGAGCCTGATTGTTGTCCTAGCTTTGCTCCAAGAAGCAGACCTGCAAAATGAAGCAAAAAGCCTTCGGAGAGCGTCACTCTCAGATCAGCAGTGTGGAAAATGAAGTAATGAATTTAAACTCACTGCCTCAGATGTTTTCTCTGTCCCGGTGAGTGCGGTTTAAACCTTTTTCGTACACAAAGGCCTCATTGGCTTTATGATCAGCGCTTTCATGTGCTTCTCCTCAGTGTGGCGATGGTACGACTGAAAAGATAAAGAGATTGATGAACTACACTTGAAAAGGCCCGTACGCAGAAAGAATCTAATCAGATCATCGCGAGCGAGGCTGTGACATCTCTACTGAGCAGTGGCGGCTGATATATATATCGCTTGGAAAAATGAGAAATCACATCACCGAATACAACCTAACGCTTTCTGGTGCACCAACGACAGGCATTGTACATGCATCTGATGTGTCTGGCCATTAAGATCAACATGAAAATTTATGGAAAGGATTATCATATGGTTGGGCCAATTAGTAATGCCTTACAGAGCATGAGAGATATCTGGTGTAAATTATTAATGACTTGATTATAAAGTCAACTCCACTTTGTAGAGTTTGAATTATTAGGTTGTAGTGATGCTTACTCTGTGAGGTACTGGCTTTTATCATGTGGAGGATGTTTTTTAGCACCAGTCTTCAGATAGTCTGGAAAACATTGCCTTTTTATCGGTTCATATGGCTTTACGCTTGTAGTAATCGGTGGCCTATAATTCTTCTAGGCATTTAACCACAAGCAGAGCGGAGCTCAACTGTTATAGGTGAAGCTGTTTCCTCAGAGTTAGCAGAGCAGTGTGACTCTTGGCGTTATGGAGAGCTTGAAGTGTGCTTTGGGCTTGACCTTCATCACTGTCTGAGAAATGGGGGTGTGGGGTACCCAAGGCTGTGGGTAATGGGACGATCATTTAGCTCCTTAAACAAAGCACTCTCATTAGGGCCTGTGAGGAACAGTCCCCCCTGCTCCATTTTTCACCAGCGACTGCCTGAAGAGAGGGAAAATGAGAGTGATCAGTGGTTTGAGACTATGCAGGATTTCTGCATGTTCTCTAAAATCATAGGAATCTGGTGAAACCGTGAGCATTATTTCACATTGAGCTGTCTGAATGGGCTTTTAACAAGATGTAAATAATGGCTGATTTATTTAGCCTTGTGAAACATCATGCACTGTGCGAATACTGTGTATTGACCGGTTTCAGGAATGATTGTTTTCCTCCTAGTGCTCCAGGAGACTTGGTTTTGTTTTCAAAAATAACGGATACAGGGAAATGTGGCATATGCTGTATTTCAAAGTTATTCGAACAGTTTGTAAGAATATCTGAACTTATTTTTGAGCTATTTTAAAAAAAAGAGCTTTTTCAGCTCACATTTCACACTGCTAATGCTTTACTTAACATATTATCTAGACCTAATGAAAATGAATCATTAATTGTCTAAATAGTTTTTTTTTTTCTCTCTCTGTGAAAGTCCAGATGGTTTATTTTAATGAATGCTCACTTTATGTGGTTATTTCACGTTTAAATATTTAAGACAGTAGAATTGTGCCCTTTACCAATGATTAAGTGTAACTACATTTACATTTATGCATTTGGCAGATGTTTTTATCAAAATTGACTTACGTGGCATTCAAAGTATACATTTTGCAAGTTTATGCATTCCCTGGGAATCAAACTCACGGAATGGTCTGTATACAGGTATGCTCACATTGCTAATGATTTTGGTTTCAAACTCAAACACCATGCTCCAACAAAACAAAATGCTCACACACACACACACACACACACACACTCTTGTTGTGTTTCCATGTTTTATGGGGACATTCCATAGGCGTAATGCATTTTATACTGTACAAACCGTATTTTCTATCCCCCTACACTGCCCCTGCCCCTAAACCTACCCATCACAGGAGACATGCTGCATTTTTACTTTTTCAAAAAACATCACTTAGTGTGATTTATAAGATGTTTTCCTCATGGGGACCAAAAAAATGTCCCCACAAGGACAAAAATTTGGATATTGCCATCTTTGTGGGGACATTTTGTCCCCATACCGTAGGGGATTACCAGTCCACACACACACACACACACACACACACACACACACACACACACACACACACACACACACACACACACACACACACACACACACACACACACACACACAGGATTATTAGGAACACCTGTTCAATTTCTCATTAATGCAATTATCTAATCAACCAATCACATGGCAGTTGCTTCAATGCATTTAGGGGTGTGGTCCTGGTCAAGACAATCTCCTGAACTCCAAACTGAATGTAAGAATGAGAAAGAAAGGTGATTTAAGCAATTTTGAGCGTGGCATGATTGTTGGTGCCAGACGGGTCGGTCTGAGTATTTCACAATCTGCGATTTGTGAAATATGGCACGCACACAAATTTTCACGCACAACCATTTCTAGGGTTTACAAAGAATGGTGTGAAAAGGGAAAAACATCCAGTATGTGGCCGTCCTGTGGGCGCAAAATACCTTGTTGATGCTAGAGGTCAGAGGAGAATGGGCCGAATGATTCAAGCTGATAGAAGAGTAACTTTGACTGAAATAACTACTCGTTACAACCGAGGTATACAGCAAAGCATTTGTGAAGCCACAACACGCACAACCTTGAGGCGGATGGGCTACAACAGCAGAAGATCCCTCCGGGTACCACTCAGCTCCACTACAAATAGGAAAAAGAGGCTACAATTTGCATGAGCTCACCAAAATTGGACAGTTGAAGACTGGAAAAATGTTCCCTGGTCTGATGAGTCTCGATTTCTGTTGAGTAATTCAGATGTTAGAGTCAGAATTTGGAGTAAACAGAATGAGAACATGGATCCATCATGCCTTGTTACCACTGTGCAGGCAGGTGGTGGTGGTGTAATGGTGTGGGGAATGTTTTCTTAGCACACTTTAGGCCCCTTAGTGATAATTGGACATCGTTTAAATGCCACGGCCTACCTGAGCATTGTTTCTGACCTTTATGACCACCATGTACCCATCCTCTGATGGTTACTTCCAGCAGGATAATGATCCATGTCACAAAGCTCGAATCATTTCAAATTGATTTCTTGACCATGACAATGAGTTCACTGTACTAAAATGCCCCCCACAGTCACCAGATCTCAACCCAATAGAGCATCTTTGGGATGTGGTGGAACGGGAGCGTGAATCCCACAAATCTCCATCAACTGCAAGATGCTATCCTATCAATATGGGCCAACATTTCTAAAGAATGCTTTCAGCACCTTGTTGAATCAATGCCACGTAGAATTAAGGCAGTTCTGAAGGCGTAAAGGGGGTCAAATACAGTATTAGTATGGTGTTCCTAATAATAATATATTAATGCTCTCACCCTTCTAAAGTCTGTACAGAGGCGCAAACAAGCTGTTTAAACTGTATGCATCAAAGCATGCTTTCTTTTACTCTTCCATTTGTCCTGTTGAAAGACTCAAGCTTGTAGAGTATGTGCGTGAAGCTCATATCCAGTGTAGGCAAATGTCAGCCATTAAGTGACTGAATGCCAGTGGGCAGGGCCTATGTTGCAATGAAGTACTATTCGTTGATGTCTGGAGGCAGTCATATGCAAATGTATTTGCCCATGTGACCTCACAGAGCTTGATTAAATACATACTTTGTTCATAATTACGAGGTTGTTTCAAGCTATGAAACTTGCAGGATAATTAATGGTTCAAAATACCTCTTATATGTCAAAATATCAAGGCAAATTTGATTTCTCATGTCATGGCCCCTTTAAAAGAAAACTATAATGAACAAAATGCCTCTGTATTGATCTTGTGCTCTGCTCTTGTTTTGTCTTCAGTAGCATATCAACTGTTATATATGATGCTGCTGCAAGATAAATATGTCAGCAGTTGCACCATTACACCGGCCCTGGTGGAGTCTGATTGATCTCGCTCTCAGATGAGTTTCTCCTCCAAAATACTGTGAAAGGTTTCATTGCTGGAGTCACGTGTGATCTTATATCCGATGAGGCTTGGTTTGATTTGTTACACCATTACTGTTATCCAGTTTCTAATGTAGATAGAATATGTAATTTGCTTTAAAATGATGTAGATAGAATATGTAGTTGGCTTTAAAAGGATGTAGAAAAGGAAAATACATTTTTATATTAATATAAAAGTCTCTGTCTCAGTGTACTACTACAAGCTTCAGTTAAAAAAAGTCAAATTTTTTATGACATTCAAGGGTCGGTTAGTAAACAGGATAACATTTAATAGCTGCTTTTTAGGTAACTGGTTAGCAGTATGGATCATGGCCCTCAGTGTGGGAGGCCTTACTTCAAAATCAATCCTATTTGCAAATATCACTGTATCTCCTGTTCTTCAAAGTCCTGTTTATTTGCTCTTGTGATAAGGCTTATCTACAAAAACAGAGCATCCAGTTGGTCTGCATTTCCCCATCAATAAGTATAAGCAATTAAACACTTGTGGCAGCTGCGTTGTCTATTAGCATATCACTTATATCCTCCTCATGGATGTTAACAGATTTTCTTGAGGTCTGGATTTGCATTATTAGGAAATGTCTCATCTCATTCCCACATGCTTATCTCAAAGACGGGGGCTCAAATTTGTTATGGACGTTTCATGTGTTTTTTTTTGTTGTTGTTTTTTTTGTTTTTTTTGGAAAAAACAAAATGTATAGCTTAATATTTTAGTCATTACTTGGTGGGCGCTGTTAGAGCTGTACATGAAAGCATTTTATTTTTGGAAAGAAGGCATTTGTAGCTATTTTGATCTCTTATAAATCTATAAGGGTTGCAAACACATTCCATTTTCTTAAACATGATGTCAAATCTCATCGCAAGTCTGCAAAACGTAGTTGATTTATTTTTGATGCAGAGTTACCTCAGAGGTGAAAGGGGGAAAATGCTTTGGACAGGCGTGGAAGATTGACATTTTGAATATTTCCCTCAGACGAATACCAAGTACAGCATAGAATGGCATTGTGTTATTTTGCTTTGAGAAATGCACTGGCATTTGAACTGGCAGAATAATGCTGCAAGTCTCTTTCTCTGTGGCCGGCAGGTTTATTCTCCCCCTCCTCTCAGAAAACATTTACAATCAGCTGTAGTGTAAAATCACTGCAAGTCTCACTCCAATTACCACTTCCTTTATTTCACAGAGATCTGTAGCACATTCATCTAAATGGTTCCCAAATCTAGACATTGTTTTGAAAGTCCTAAGCTAATTATGTCTATCCTTACCCCTAAACACATCTAAACAGTATGTGAATACAATAAATAAAATATAATAACATATCAATTATATTTAAAATAATCTTGAATAGTACTGGTTGGTTAAATGTTTGTGGTTGGTAAGATTTTTATGAAGATGTTTATAAAAAAAAAGATTTATTTTTATACTGTATTTATTTGATCAAAAATACTCTAAAAGCAGTAATATTGTAAATTGCTACAGTTTTAAATAACTCTTTCCTATTTGGCAAAGCAATATTTTCAGCATCTTTACTCCAGTCTTCAGTCACATGATCCTTCTAATCTTTCTAATATGCTGATTTGCTGCTCAAGAAACTTTTCTCATTATTATCACTGTTGAAAAATAGTGCTGCTTGTTTTTTTTCCGGAAACTGAAGAATGACATTTATTTGAAATATAAATCATTTGTAGCATTGTCACAGTTAGCCTTCTTATTATAAAACTGGGCAGTGAACATACATGCATACAAACACATCATATCTGTTTTGCACAAATTTGAACACCAGTTAACACAGATAGGTTTGTCACTGATTGTGTATTGTTTAGTGTTGTTTCCTGTCCTCGCCATGACATTTCTTCTTCAGTTTAACATTTAATGAGTTATACATTTCAATGTGTTGAGTTATGTGTTGTGTTAAGAAGTAAAACAAGACAGTAATCATGTTAAATATGTATTGTTTCAATAAAACTACTTTTATACTATAAGTAGTCATACTTGTACTGAAACATTTTCCCACCCTGGACAGACAACACCCGGTCACAGTAAGTGCCACCATTTTGAGGATCCCATTCCCGCCAGTAGAAGGCACAGTTCATTGTTCTCATGTATGAGGGGGAGATGGGTGATCTGAATGATTTTTGGTTTAACACTGTTAAGCATATATAAGTGAGTCATATAATTTAAGTGAGTTTGTTTTGTATTATTTGTATTTTTGTATTATAACAGTTTACTTCTTTGTTACTGTTATATCATTTTCTTTTTGGTCTTTCTTAAATTTCTTTACCTTTCATTTCTAAATGGTTTCGTTCAAGTAGGAGGGGCTTGGCCTTTTTAAGCGGGGCTCTCAGACTTGTTTGGAAGCTCATAGATTGAGTTGGAGTATAGTTGTGGAGTGAAATTGCTGTGTTTTGGGTCAATTTATTTCCATATTAGGTCCACATTGGTCCTTGATGAATATAATTTCTTTAAAAAATCTTACTGACCCTAAACTTTTAACTGTAGTGCTTTCAATTAAATGTCGTTTATTATTATACAACTATATTTTGTATTCTCACAAAGCATGGGTCTTCTCTGAACTCATCAAAAATCCCCAGCATTTAAGTCTGCTTATTTATTATAGTACAGTATGTTTAAATTGGAGCCATTTGCAGAAGTAAAAGTGTTTGTGTTCATCTGCATTACATTGATTAATCTCATGTGGATACTCTGGAGGTACTAACGGTCGTGTTTCAGAAGATGTGCATCCAGATTAAATGTGGGAACTTGAGGTTGAGCACATGAGAGCAGAGGCAATGATTCCCCGCAATGAGAAATCAATAAGGGTTTCATTAAGGAAGGAGGGTTCATCTCAGCCCTTTCGTCATGTATCATTCAGCATTCAGTGGTCGCTGTCGATCACAATGATAAGAAAAGGAAGATGAAAAGAGAGAGGTGAAGTGTTACAGTATTACCACCAGACTCACGTAACCTCACATAACTTGCTGTTAATTAGCATCTTGAGGATATGAAATAATTTGGCTTTAACTGCCAAAGCCCACATTAATATATCTTTTTCAAAAGAATAAAGACAGGTTACTTTCCTTTTAAACCATGTTTTTTCTTCAGGACTCAGATTTGAAGAATTTTCTTTTTTTAAATGTCTCTTAAATTTCAATGGTTTCATGCTCATGGCAGCCAATAATTCACTGCATAGAATAAATTGTGGTGTTCACACATTTATCCTCACTCTTATTGAACCATGTTTAATGCAGTCTGGGTTGTATTTTATTTTACCTTGCAGGGAGTTTGCTCATGGTTTTTGAAGATAGAAAGTAAGAAAAAGTAGGAGGAAAAGTAAAATCCTGTTGCCATTAAGAAATAATTTTGATAATGAGATGAAAAATATGCATGTTTTTAAATGATACCTTTTTACCAAAACAACTGATTCACTGCATTCACTGGTCCTGTAACTGTCATCTGTATATGTGCTGTTTATTAAATCGACCTTGGAGCACAGTGTGTAGATGCAGTGTTCAAGGCTTTCCTAACGTTACGCGATTGGGAGTTGTAGCTGGTGTGTGTGTGTGCTATCTTCATGAGCAGGGGGAGCTGATTGAGGTTTCTTAAAAGCTTTACATTCAGCCTCCCCGGACCCACCAGACAGGAATTTTCCAAGCTGTTTTCATTCCCAACAGAACCTTTCCTTGCCAAGATACAGATTTCAGAAAGCCTTCTGCCTCTGATGTTCTTTGACGCAGTGAAGGTTATCTTATCAACCACATGCAAAGTTATTAGAGTATTTTTTTGTTGTTAAAGTATAATAAACTATTTTTTTATTATTATTATTAAATTTATTTTATTTTATGTACATGTGTAAATGGTTTTCTCCAATGCCTGTTGTTGGCCACAAATATTGGCATCCCTAGAAATTCTAATGAGTAAAATATCTCAAGAATATGGCCATTTATATTTCCCTTTTTTTTTTTTTTCACACCAGGTTGACTGAAACATGAAATTGTCCAGCCATGACTTCCTGTTCCACAGGAGCATGAATATGAGGAAACACAAAGGCCAAATTTCCTTAATCATTCATCACAATGAGAACCACAGAATATAGTTCTGATGTAGAGCAAAATATTTTTGAGCTTCCCAAAATAGAAAGTGGCAGTAATTCCATGTCCACCATCAGGGCAATAATTAAGAATTTTCTAGTCAACTAAAGATGTTATGAATCTGCCTAGAAGAGGACGTGTCTATATCGTCCTAATGCACGGTGAGAAGGAGAGTTTGATTGGACAAAGGATCACAGTTGGAGAATTGCAGAGATTAGTTGAGTCTTGGGGTCAGAAACCCTAATTAAATGAATCAAACTACCCCTACATCGTCACAAGTTGTTTGGGAGAGTTTCAAGAAAAATCTTCCTCACTCATCCAAAAACAAACTACAAATTCAGCTCTCAGACACGACTGGCAGCAAATCCACCAGATGTGTTTGTTGCAAACAAGGATAAGAAGTACCCCATGTCAACGGTTAGATATACTGCTGTATCTATATCATATCATGGATTCTAGTTGGATCTCCCGTCAGGACAATGAGTCAAAACAAACATCAAAATCAACACACAAATGAGTGGGCTGAACTGAAGAGAAGCACCACCAACATTGATCTGGGAATCTGAAGGATCTGGAGAGACTCTGTATGGAGGAATGATCTCTGATTTCTTGTCAGGTGTTCTCATCAGGCGTTATAGGTGACGACTCGAGCTGTTATCTTGGGGAAAGGACGATGCAATAATTGGGTGCCAATGTGAACTAGAGAAAAACATTTATTTCATAATGAAAGATCAAAAAGACAAACAATATAGATTTATTTTCATAGCCCCCTTTGATCATATTTAACAAGGGTGTGAAAAATTCACCTTATGTTTTTAATGATTTTGACATATTGGTAGACACACTCCCAAGCTACATTTAATGGTAGCAAAAGCGACAAATTCTTCGCTACATATCTTTATTCTATCTGTTAGTAAAAAAAAAAAAATGAAGCAAATTTGAGCTTCACAACCACAAAGCTTTAGTAATATTCTAGTAAGTCATCAGTGAGCAAGAACACATTACCATATCCCACATATGATAAATCACCATATGTCATTTGTGACAAAATTCCATTAAATCAGAATGTTGGAATGTCTATAAATGGGAAAACATAAGTCCCCATTTGTCATAAACTTCGCACAATGTGCAAATAACACGTTTTTACAACACAAAAATATGCTGCGGGTCAGTTCCAGCTCTTCACTACAGGAAAAGGTGCGAACTGCCGGGAAAGATCGCCAAAAGCTGTGTGACAGACACACTCTGTAGGTGCTGGCATGGCTACCAAACTATCGGGTGTTTTTGGTAAAAGGCCAAGAGCTGTGTGTTATTTAACAGGAAGGGACCAGAGGATGTGTCCATATGCTCTTAATGGAAGCAGTATGTCATATACTGGACATGCAGCAATCATTTTCAACTGGTTTCGCTGTTGTCTCAGATTGAAAGTACACTACTAAAATTATTCTTTTTATAATTTCAGTAATAAGTTCTTGTAGTAACGTTAAAGTTAAAATAGTAATGTGAAGTTTTTAAGAGAACTGTAAATAAGGTTTTTCTGTTGTTAACTTTTAAAATTCTGAATGAAAAAAAATAAAGTAATCTTGGAAATAGTAGTCCCAGCTCTTTTCAGGTCATTGACCAGTTCCTCCCATGTAGTTCTGGGCTGATTTCTTACCTTTCTTAGGATCATTGACACCCCACGAGGTGAGATCTTGCATGGAGCCCCAGTCCGAGGGAGATTGACAGTCATGTTTAGCTTTTTCCATTTTCTAATGATTGCTCCAACAGTGGACCTTTTTTCACCAAGCTGCTTGGCAATTTCCCCGTAGCCCTTTCCAGCCTTGTGGAGGGGTACAATTTTGTCTCTAGTGTCTTTGGACAGCTCTTTGGTCTTGACCATGTTAGTAGTTGGATTCTTACTGATTGTATGGGGTGGACATGTGTCTTTATGCAGCTAACGACCTCAAACAGGTGCATCTAATTTAGGATAATAAATGGAGTGGAGGTGGACATTTTAAAGGCAGACTAACAGGTCTTTGAGGGTCAAAATTCTAGCTGATAGACAGGTGTTCAAATACTTATTTGCAGTTGTGTATCATACAAATAAATAGTTAAAAAATCAAACATTGTGATTTCTGGATTTTTTAGATTGTGTCTCACAGTGGACATGCACCTACGATGACAATTTCAGACCCCTCCATGATTTCCAAGTGGGAGATATTGCAAAATAGCAGGGTGTTCAAATACTTATTTTCCTCACTGTGTGTGTATATATATATAAATAAAACACTCACATACACGTGTGTATACTTGTTGACTCGTGACAAATTGCTTGTGATGTTCCTCATTTGAAAATGTATGAGGATGCCAGAGGTAACAATGTTTTTAAATTCACACATGGAAATGTGTTAATATTAAAATAATTTTATTTTAAACAGCCAATACAAACCACACAAAACTAATTTTGGCTAGCACAAAATGTTTGTTATGTGGCTATTACCTAGTGACAGATAAATGTGTACCAGAATACTATAGAATGTGATTGGACTGTTTTCTCTTTTTCAAACCTCTTTTTTTGTGTTTAAAGTGACTCTTTGGCCTTGATAAACTGAATGTGATAATAAACTGCGATGACAAACTGAAGATTTAAGGAACTTGACAACATTTTCTGTAAATGAATACGACAGCCGATGCAACTGTGACAGCACTGACAGAAAAAAAAAACTGCCTAAGTTAGGGGACTGACACGAAAACATTGTCAAAAACCCATCACTTTCCATCAGGTAGGAATTTACAGCTCAGCAACTGTTGTGGCAGTAATGTTTTCTCTGTGTCATCACAAATTACCCACCCAGCCAGTGCAGCAACAGATTCAGTAAAATTGGTTCCCCTGTGATTAGATTTTCTCCTCTCTCCCACACAGTCCTGTTTGAAACTCTATACTGTGTGTGCGGTAATTAACATGGTATTACATGGCCTCGGGGCCACTCCAGGGGCCCTTGCGAGAGCTGTAGCTAAGATGCAGTGGATGTCATTGTCCTCCTGTCACACTGCTGTCCGAGGCTTGAGACTATGGTAATTCTCGCTGTTCTGTATTTTACTGCTCATTCTCCCATTTAACAATGCATTTAAACATACTAGTAGTACAGAGTCATTTGGAGAGAGAGAGAGAGAGAGAGAGAGAGAGAGAGAGAGAGAGAGAGAGAGAGAGAGAGAGAGAGAGAGAGAGAGAGAGAGAGAGAGAGAGAGAGAGAGAGAGAGAGAGAGAGAGAGAGAGAGAGAGAGAGAGAGAGAGAGAGAGAGAGAGAGAAAGAGAGAGAGAGAGAGAGAGCTTTTTATTTTGAGCACACTGAGAACAAATATTGTATGAAGTGCACTGTAATGTGAAGTTTTTGCATTAAAAAGTGATAGTTCATCCAAAAACTTGTTTTCTTCCTCTCATGTTGAACAAAACCTTTATGACTATTAAGTCTTCTGTTGAACACAAATGAAAGTATTTTCAACTGTTTTTGTTCATACAATGAAAAGTCAATATGGTCTTAAACAGCATTGGTCACCAGCATTGACTTTCATTGTATGGACAAACACATTTTTCATAACATCATCTTTTGTGTTCTACAGAAGAAAGTAAGTAAATGACATGAGTTCATGAATTTTTATTTTTGGATGAACTGTACCTTTAAAGAGATACTTTTACCTGATATGATCTTTAAAAATGTCTTTCATTGGTGTAATCCAGGGCTCTCAATATACTGAAGATCCATACTTCTTCAATTATTATCCTTAAATCACAAATTCATTTTTAACATCTAAATTTTGGTTTTAAATGCATGTTTGTGATATGTCTTTGTGCTATTTGGGCACTCTATATATTTTATATAGGTTTAAAGCTGCGGTAAAAGCCTCATCCTATGTGACAATAAACAAGCCAGCATACATCCATCATAAAGTTTAGTTATGCATGTCTACACTGGACGTGTGGTGCAGCAAAACTAGAGCTCTCTCCCTTTGCAGTCCAAAGAGCTGTCTACACTGGAAGCACCCCTGATGCGCTTTCAGCTGACGGACATTCTCTTCCTATTTTTAACATTCTGCACAGCTAGTCTACTTTATTTTTGACTGCAATGAAATGTCTTTATTTACAAATATCAATGTGATTTGATGGCTATTGTATTTTAGTGTTTATTAACTAACTTCTGACTGTTACATCAAAGACAGATTGCATTGTTACTGGCCTGTTAACGAGACTGCTACCTGCTTAATGTGCACTTGTGCGTTTCAAGGAACAGAATTTCAGGCACCATTAGACCACTAAACTGAAGAGCGGTGCTAGATCATGTAAGGGAAAGTAAACTGAATAAATGTGCATTGTGATTCATTACACTGTACATCTTGCATCTTTTCACCAGTAAGTGCTGACAATTGAATATTTAAATTGAACCGATTTGCACAAACACCCCGATTTATTCAGCAACAAATCAAGCGATTCATTGAATTGTTCACTCAGGTGATTCATTCACGACTTTGTTGCTCTAAATGCAGCGGTTGTGTTGATGCTTTATTTGGAAGTAACTTGGTGGAGGTAAAACCGACATGGTAAGGGCTAGATCACACAGAATGTGTTTTTACATACAAAAGGATGAGGCGCATGGAGAGTGTAAAAAGAATGCAGGAGAAAGAAAGAGGACTGTAACTGAAATGCTGCTCTAGATATGGTGTCTTTCCTTTGTAATTAGGGAATTTAATTTACCTGTAATTGTAATTTGCATTAATTAAGACTTGGGTCTTCATACTGACTGTGTATGAGAGAGTTTGAGTCAGACTAGTTGTATGGGACAGACATTTCATTATGTGAAAAGGCAAGAATAGTCACCCCTGTATTCGAGTTGATTTACGCTAAAAGAGTAATCCCTGACGCTACATTTTGTTTTGCTCTATTCTCTGCGCTTCTGCGTTCGTCAATATGCCTCAAGGGTTACTCTTTTAGCGCAAGCGACTCGCTGACCACCGGAAGCTAGGTATTTTAGTCGATAAAGTTTTAATTATTTATATTTTTCTTACACAAATGCGCCACTTCACTTCAGAAGGCCTTTATTAAAACGACAGGACAAAGAGTGAGAGAACAAGGGAGAACTAAATACAAACTGGTAAATGAAAGGTGACACAGATAATTAACTAAACACAGCTGAACAGAACTAGACTAATGAGGGTAACCAGGGAAACAGACAAGTGGCGGGAAACTCAGACAAAGGAACATGTGACAAACGCAAAAACAACAGAAACAGACCAAACATGTGACAACAGTAACTGTTAATATTGTTTTTAAAATGTAAGTTAATACATATTAAAGAGGTTAAATGAAATGAAATGAAAATCTAAATGCCATCGATATTTATAAACTATCAAGTTAAAAATAAATAAACATTTTTATTTTCCACCCTTCTGAAACGGACGTATTTTAAATCGCCTCATTTGTGACATCACGATTTTCCACTACGCGTCCCTTACCAAGCAAATCAAGAAGGTGTGCTCTTAAAAGCTAATTTATGTCCATCAATCACAAGAGCGATACTGCTTTGGCGGTAAGATGACGAGCAAGACCGTCCGATGTTGTTCTGTCCATGGATGTAGGTAATGTGAAAGACACAGCATGCTGTGATCACCTGCGGTGGATCTAGTCGTAATCATATTTTTGCCTTCAACTAATCCAGTTCAATTAAATATTACTGCATTAAGGACATTTTTGGGTTGCTTGACATAAGTTTGTTCTGTACCAGTGGCCATCATTTCTTTACCTGCTGATTCTGTTCAAACAAGCTGAACTAGTAAACACGTTTCCGCCTTTATCCTAACGATTCACAGATCCATACGTTTGCATGTTTCTTTCAGCTGTGTGCGCTGTTCTGCTGGGAATACAGATCTCAGGTGGAGGAACAGGGAGCCTGAATGAGACGCTCCTGAGGTTGCATCTCAATGAGCTGTGAGAGAGCACACAGCTGTAATGATAAACAGAGCCAAAGCTACTGCTGGGCTTTTGCTTTTATACTCTATGGGGACATTTTCCCTTCAAATGGAGCTGGTTTGTTTTCAGAAATGAAAGGGTCATGTACTCTGTATGTTTAGATATTGAAGGAAATGCCACACGCTGAGGGAGTGGTGTTGAAAAGGACATGCTGATATTTTCTCTCTAGCAAGTTGTCGATATACTGTATGCATTATTATTGTATTATTTATTGGTTCTATTTTAATTTTTTTTGCCTGCATAGAGTCTAAAGCTGCAAAAAATCTACATTGTGTTGTTTCTGAGTTAACTTACAGCTCTCTCTCTCTCTCTCTCTCTCTCTCTCTATTTCTCTCGCTCTCTCTCTCTCTATGAGCTGCTGTAGCTCAAATTGCTCAAGAAATTAATGCTGGTTCTAATAGAAAGGTGTCAGAACACACAGTGCATCGCTGTTTGTTGCATATGGGGCTGCATAGCCGCAGACCAGTCAGGGTGCCCATGCTGACCCCTGTCCACCTCCGAAAGCGGCAACAGTGGGCACGTGAGCATCAGAACTGAAACACAGAGCAATGGAAGAAGGTGGCCTGGTCTGATGAATCATGTTTTCTTTTACATCATGTGGATGGCCAGGTGCTTATGCGTCGCTTACCTGGGGAACACATGGCACCAGGATGCACTAAGAAGGCAAGCCTGCGGAGGCAGTGTTATGCTTTGGGCAATGTTCGGGAAACCTTGGGTCCTGTTACTTTTACACGTACCACCTACCATTGTTTGCATTGTTGCAGACATCGCAACTTACAGGACTTAAAGGATCTGCTGTTAACATCTTGGTCTAATGGAGTCCATGCCTTGATGGGTCAGGGCTGTTTTGGCAGCAAAGGGGGACCAACCATAGACTGTTAAAAAAATATAGACCTAGTGTCTGTAACGTCACCCATAGGATTCTGAAGAGCAGTTCTGAAGTGTAAAGAAGGGTCGAGCTGGCGTTGCCATCTTGGCACCGCGTCGCTCCCGGATAACTGACATTGGGCGAAGAGGCGGGATGTAGGTGGGAGCAAAGAGCTGAGGTGACGTGATGACTTACAGAAAGCAGACAAAATGCTCTCCACTTGTCACTCAAAGTGGCCACGCCGTTAAATATGCAGAACTTTAAGGCTTTATATAATGTAAACAAATAAGTTTTCAGTTCTGAAACTTACAGGATATTCTTATGACCTATACACTATATTGCCAAAAGTATTTGGATACCCCTCCAAATCATTGAATTCAGGTGTTTCAATCACTAACATGGCCACAGGTGTATAAAATCAAGCACATGCAGACTGCTTCTACAAACATTTGTGAAAGAATGGGTCACTCTCGGGAGCTCAGTGAGTTCAAGTATGGTACCGTTACTGGTTGCCATCTGTGCAAAAGTCCATTTGTGAAATTCCCTCTCTACTAAATATTCCACGGTCAACTGTTAGTGGTATTATAACACAGTGGAAGAAATTTGGAACAACAGCAACATAGCCACGAAGTGGTAGGCCACGTAAAATCACAGAGCGGGGTCAGCGCATGCTGAGGCGCACACTGGGGAGAAAGTCTCCAACTTTCTGCCTTGTCAATAGCTGAGTCAATAACTACAGGACTCCAAACTGTGTGTGGCCTTCAGATTAGCTCAAGAACAGTGCGTAGAGAGCTTCATGGAATGGGTTTCCATGGCCGGGCAGCTGCATCCAAGCCTTACATCACCAAGTGCAATGCAAAGCATCGGATGCAGTGGTGTTAAACATGCCGCCACTGGACTCTAGAGCAGTGGAGACTCTAGAGTGACCAATCAGGCTTCTCTGGAGTCTGGCAATCCGATGGACGAGCCTGTGTTTGGCGGTTGCCAGGTGAACGGTGCTTGCCTAATTGCATTGTGCCAAGTGTAAAGTTTGGTGGAGATGGTGTTATGGTGTGGGGTTATTTGGGATGGTTACTTAGTTCCAGTAAAAAAGGAACTCCTAATGCTTCAGCATACCAAGACATTTTGGACAATTTCATGTGCCCAACTTTATGGAACAGTTTGGGGATGGCCCCTTCCTGTTCAAGCATGACTGCGCAACAGCGCACAAAGCAAGGTCCATAAAGACATGGATGAGCGAGTTTGGTGTGAAGGAACTTGACTCCCATAAATACACTCCTAAGCCTTCAAGAGTTCAAGCTTTTATAGCTGTAAAGGGTGGGCCATCTCCTTATTAAACCCTACGGATTAAGAATGGGATGTCATTAAAGTTCATGTGCATGTAAAGACATCCCAAAACTTTTGGCAATATAGTGTATGTCAAAAGTTCAAGGATAATTGATTTCTCAGTTCATGACCCCTTAAACACATCAGCATCAATTATAGTCTTTTCATGGATTTCTTTGCTGTCACTTTTGGCACCCAAAAAATGAATTGTCATTCACTCGTTGTTTAATGTTCTTCTTGCTCTGTCAGACCATAATGCCTTATTCCATCTCTTTTGGTACCTTTCAGCTTCATTTACTCTTTCTTCCAACTCTGATATTCTCTTCTGGTGTTCTTTGTTTACTTCCTTAAGAATCACAATGTATTTCTTAACATCATGCCTCTCTTGGAAGAGAAAGTCAGTACATTCCTTTAAAGAGTTTATGCAGTTTCTGTTTTGTTTGAATTCTTGGTGTGGGGTTTCAGAATTTTGATGAATTCTCTCCGCCAGTATTTGCACAATTTTATTCTGTACCTTAGAAAGCCTTGGCTCTGGTTTACTTTTTTTAGGATTTGGTGTGCATGGCTCTGAACCTGGGACCAGTGTGAGATACTACTTCAGCAAGCGTAAGGATGCGCTTCCATGACTTCCATCTTTTGATTATTGTGGTCAACAGAACAACCTTTTCAAGAACCATGTTTTCGTTGTCTGTATTTTCCCCTCATATCCTTTCTGCCATTTCAGCACATGACTTATGGGGAAAAGGTTCCAACTATCATTGAACTGGGTAGTAGGGCTGAACGATCTTGGAAAATAATAAAAAAAAAAATTACTAATATTGCAATTGCGGTTTAATATGCAATTAATTTTTAAGCTCTTTATCTGCTGTTATTATTGCTGCTATTTGTTATTATTCAACAAAGACAAACAATAAATCATTGTTTAGTGGTGGGAATCTTTACCTCACAATCTGATTCCGATTTTGGGAGTCACGATCCGATTCCAAAACAATTCTTGATCTACTTTTTTCTTATTACTTATGTAATTAATAAAACTTAAAATATTTTTATTTTACCATACATGCAATTATAAGTACTTTTTTAAATGATTACACATTACAAGTTAAAATTAAAACAATTGCATGGTAGGAATTATTAATACAAAACAAAATAATAAAGAGAGAGGAAAAAAAACATATTACAAGCAATGAACAAAGAGTGCTTTCGGCTTGTAAGAGTATCTGAATGTTTTCCATTCAAGAGCTGTGAGTGATTTTTCTCTTTCTATGCTTTACTGTTGCCTGATTATATGACATTATAGACAGCGGGAGATCTGCATTCACACTGATGCACAGATCTCTTTTGAAATATAAGATGTGGTTTGTCCTGTCTGTTTAATTCCTTAAGACATTACTGACTGTGTTTACATTAATTTTGCGTCATAAAAGCATTTTGAGATGTGCACAGCCGCATGTGTCAGCACTCTACAAAAAAACGCGGTGCAATCATTTGAAACTGAAAGCAGTCAGTCAGTGAGGTTCCTATTTTGAATATATAAGCACACTGAATTCCAAACGACAAATGAAGCCTTCGTAGAGAATTTGTAAGGAAAATACTGGCGTGTGAGAACACAGACTGTAAGAGTAACATCAAGCAAAGTGCACGTTTCTCACATTTTAATTGAAATCAAATTTTTTGTGAAAAAATCTGGGGGGTTTTTTTTTAGGCCATATCGCCCAGCCCTAATGTGTGTTGAAGTCTGTGAATGCCCTTGTAATTCGCTTCAACATTTACGGACTTTATGAAATATTATCTATTAATACAATTAATACAATTTATTAAAAAACAAAACAAAGAATATAATCTAAAATACAGGAATCGCAGGAGTAGGGGAGCGCGGGGCACAGCCTAACACGGGGTTAGTTGTAACACGTATGGTTTAACACTTTCCACACATGCCAGGATGACGAAACTTTGTGTATTTACTAGTTGCCATATCAACACTTTATAGAGAAAAAATTGCGCCAAAATTCAAAAAATCTTTGGAAGATATATCCCTGAACATTTATTTCACCGTAGCAAAAGTAAATTTCTTTCTTAAGTTTCTTTTTCATCTTTGTTTTTTTGTGTTTATTTAAAATAAGACAAATCTGATATTATTTTAATCTAATATCTGTTATTTAACAGTTGAGATCGTTCTTTAATGCTGATCTAACCAGCAGAAGATACGAGCTGTGGTTTAAATCCCAGGTGCGCAGATGAGCAACACTGCGTTACAGTGGGCCTATTAGAACTATGCTATTATATTCTATACTTTTATTAATTATTTTAAGAAACCATGAGAAAAGGGTAAATAAGGACTTAGAGTCAATGTTCAGAAATTATTCATTATTATTATTATTATGTTTTTAACATGTGTTTGTGTTTGTTGTCAAAATATTTTTAATGATTAAAAAATGCCATTATTTTATTTCAAAAAGTTAATAATTTTATTTTATTGACAAAATATTTTAGTTTGTTTTGGATATTTATTTTATTATATCAGGTCACATTTTGTTACAATGTACCCCACCTATGGCATTGTTGTCACTTCCATTCTTTCGGGTTAAATCAAGATAAAAGTTAACACTGTATTAATGAAACAAAATCACATAATTGTACTAGACATGTGTGCAATTAATGTGGGAAAAATAAATACTCGGAACCCCAAGTGGATTTACACAAACTGAGAAAGTCAAAAAGTGTTAGGTTGTGCCCCGCTCTCCCCTACTAAATGTAACAGCTTTGGTTTAAACAATACAGCACAATGTTCTGAACTAAATTCAGGGCTTAAATATACACAGGACTAAATGACAAACTCATAATTAGTAACCATGACAACAGATGAAGAGCAGGAATGTGGTGATGACCAATTTTTTGTCATTTTTGTTGTTTTGGATGTGGAGAGGGAAATCTTTGAGTGATGCGCATTCAGAGTGATTTGTATTTATAGCCTGGATGCCAGCCGAATTTAGCCCTGCCCACACATTTTTTTGCTCGGGCAATTCGGTCTGGACTCGATCCATAGAGGAGTAATTATGCCCGAACAGAAACTGTTCGGTCCAATAAAATTGTCAGGGCGGGCTTTAGACAATGATGGACAGATGATAAACAGTCACGTAATCATCCACTTCATCAAAGGCGCTTGGGCTGAATTTGCTCTTATCCTAAACGGAGAACATGTTTGTATGCATTCACCTTCACTATTGCCTGCTAAAATTGGCATTCCTGGGGCTATATATCACATAATTGGTGTCGCTCCAACCCGCGGACATGGGGAACATCCCGTGGGAAAAACACGGACAAAACACAGTGCAGTTGAGTTCTGTTGACATTTGACAACTAATGTTACGAGTCGCTCCGTTGCTCTGATTAGTTGTGGGTCTATCCAGTTGAGGTCTTTCCTGGTTGTGTTGAAACACGCCCCATAATCAAAGCCCAATGGAGCGGTATCAGACTCATATTCTGACTAGAATAGAATGACCACGTCAGGCTAGTGTATTCATGCATTCAGCTTCTATGGAAATCTGCAGATCTTTTTGTGAAGTTGCAAGGCCCTCATGGAATGTACAGAGATTTCATGTGTGCCTGAATATAACTTGTCTGACACATGACGTGAAAGAGTTCACACTGTATAGTGATATTTTTTCTTTTCTTTTGACACTCAGTATCTAAGTATAACTCATTTGTGGAAAGCATGCACTTTTGACATGATCTCTCTCTCTCTCTCTCTCGTGCTGCATGCTGGGAGCGTTGGGTTGTGTGGGGGGATTCACAAGGGGAGAAGGTGACTGTTATTTACTTTTTTCCTTATTATTATCTTAAAAATGTGGTTTATTACAGTTGATTTTTGAAATTAGGTTGAGTTATCTGTAATTTTTTGGGACGGTGTTGGGATGGCGTCGTTCCCAAACGGGGGAGAGCCACCGACATCTGTGTCTCTGCGTAATGGAATTAGGTGTGTTCCTGCGCCATGTGTGGAGGTGGAAAACGTGCTAGTGGCGATCGGAGGGCAGAACGTCTTCGAAAACATTTTATCGGCCTCGAGGATGAACAAGGCAGTTGTGATTTTTGTAAAGCAGGAAGAGTTAGCTAATCGTCTCGTTGTCAGTGGAATTGTGGTAAGCAGTGATTTTATTAATGTTTCTCGAACGTGCCCCCATTCATTCGTAATGATGAGATTGAGCGGGGGTTAGTTTATGAAAAGTTTGCTAGCGCAACTTAAAATGGTTCTACTTGACTATAGAAATGTAGCATTAAAGCATGTTATGTAATTTAGGAGGCAAGCGTTCATGTTTTTGAATGAGCCAGACTTGAATGTTTCTTTCAAAGTATGGCATGAAGGAAAGGCGTACATGGTTTATGCAAACTCTGGAAGTATGAAGTGTTTTGAGTGTGGAGATGTGGGACATAAAAGGATGGTGTGTCCACATAAAGCTCAGAACAGTGAGGAGGCTGCAGGCCCCAGTGATGCTTCGGATGTAGGAAATGAATATGATACTGAATCAAAGTCTCACGCTGGTGTTAAACTGATGATAACCACAGTTAAAACCATGCATATAGCTCTTCACTACCATGGCCAAATGTATCTATATGGTTTATATGGTATTGTATGAAAAACAGTAGCCTAAAAACATTTAGTAGCCTATTAATGCACAAATTCTATAGCTAATTAAAAAAAAATACTGTAATAATATTCCATTACTCCTTTAATACATGTCTACATTAATAATATAATACAATTCTATATGAATATCCTACATTTCTGCCACAGATGGTGCAGTTAGTATCACCACAGTAAATCTATGGCAAATGATGGAGATTTGTAGATGGAAAATCCTTCTGACTGTATCATTGCGCACAGTGTTTAGTGTTTGTCAGCGCTGTTTTGTCTGGCTTTAAAGTAGTTTAAATCACAAAGACACTTGTTTTTGGCTGAATGAATGTGCTTCTGACTGGATCTCACAGTGCTGTTCAGTGAGCGAGACCGATCAGAGTAAACAGATCTGCTCGTGAGCTCGCGCTGCAGTTTGGACTTTGACCCGATCTACTTTCAACGTTCGTTACTGTTTACACTCATTTTGTCCTTCTCGTGTCGAGTTTTCTTTGCCAGTAGAGCTTGTACGTGCAAGCTAAAAGCTGCTCACTGACTGGCTGTTGTTGTGTTTATTTCTGTCGTGTGATTGGTTGTTACATTAATCCATATCGAGTAAAAATGTCCAGAGCTTATCATCATTATCAAAATTAATTTTATCGCGATTCGATATGATATCGTTTATCGGCCCAGCCCTAATGTGAAGTTTATGCATCAATGACGCTCGCGTTCTTCTTATTCTGAGATAAATCCAAGATAAACTCAGCGTGTCTTCTAAACTCGATGAAAAGCAGACGAATGATGAAGATGGTTCTTTGTTTTGAGGTGATGAGGGGCGTTTACAGGTTTGCGTTTCTTCAGGTGGATGATTAAGCTTGGTCCATACTCTGCAAGAACAAAGAAATTTGTTCGTTTTCTCGAGGTGGCAAGAACAAGAACAAAGTTTGTTCTGGCCAGTACATTCCATACTTCACAAGAAAAGCAGGTGCCGAACATATCCGTTTCTCTGCATTAACCCCGCCCACTTTAAATTGCTGACCAATCACACAATAGCTCTCGGACACCCACAAGAAATAAGTTCTGCTCAGATGTGTCGAGAACAAGCTGCGAGAACTCCCAAAGCAGGGCTGGGCGAGAACTTTTTTCTCTGTTCTTGTGGAGTATGTAACGGCCTTTAACATGTGAATCTCTTTGCGCGTGTGTGGGTGTGGTCACATTAAAGATAATGAGGCTCCGCTGGAGGACCTTTTCCTCTCGCTGTTTTCATATGGATTACATAAACAGTTTTTTATATAAACTACTTAATTCAAAGGTAGACATTCCAGGCTTTCTAAAATGACATCTGTTGTGTGTGTGGCAAGGATTCACTGTTCCTGAACTTTGAAAAACTACTACCTTGCAAAGCAGGGCCGTTTTGAGGGAGAAATTTACCCGGAACTTTATTTAGACCCTGGTTCCTGTGGTCGAAACACAGAGTACCAACCCAAATTCCCTAGTTCCTGGGGAAAGTTCCTGAAGTGGAAACGCGGCTCATCTCTCTTTCTGTCTCCCTCTTTCAGTTGTTAGTCCAGGGAGGCTTGTCCTCTAAAACAGCCTTATTAGAACCCAATTATAGCAGCTGTACACAAGGATGGTTTACATGTTTTTTACATGTACTTTGCATTTAAAGCTGTGATCACAGGTAGATGATTGCTTCAGAGAAACACCTCTGTATATAGTATATAGTATGTGGTACATATAGTGTGAAACTATATCTAAAGCTATATATTTATTGTGCTGCTCAATTTACATTTAGTTTGCAATGTTAGGTGATGTAACATTGCAAACATTCTGAGCTTTATCTGTTTAAAATTGTCATCCCAAAGTAAGTATTAAATCTTATCCATTCTGAAATAATCCTTCTGTGGTCTAAGGCAGGAGTAGACTGTCCGGTTTCAGTAAAGTTACATACTCTTTGTAATGTCTTTTAAAACTTTTTACCCTCATATTCTGTTCTGGCTTATACTTTTTCTAATATATTAAAACTGCCCATGAATAATGCTGCAATAACATCCTACATAAAAAGAGTTTACATTATTTATGCACGAATAAATGCAATTAATCTTCACAAACCAAAAGTACCCACACACTACAAGATGTATGACTTTGAACTCAATGTGAACAAAGTGTTATAATGTTAAAAATGTTAAAATGGTGTAATATTTATGAATTTGATCAAGTACTTATCCATTTCATAGCGGGTGCAGTGCGCTCTTCTGTGATTTATAGTTGATTTGTTCACATCTCTTTGTCGTGTCGCTTGCTGCTGGAATCTTATCACATTGTGTCTGGTTAGGGCATGGTGTTAGGCATCAAACACCTAGTCTTGCATGTGCATGTTTTACAAACTTCAGTAACCAAAGCTAAAATATCTAATACAGGACATGAATTAAGATTGAAAATTGACTAAAATTAATTAATCTTTTTATTATGATTATTAGTATTAAGTATAATTATTTTGTCAGGGGTTTTCATTAGATTCTTCATAGATCTTTAAAAGGTTCTTTGATAAAGTTCTCAGTCATTGAAATGAAAAGGGACAGATACTCTTGCAGATAGAAAGGACACTGTAACATAAATGGCAGGGTAATTTATTCCTCCCTTTTGCATGCGATTCACCAAGATGGCATGAGGAAAGATACCAGCTCTTTTTTTATCACTCTAATGACCTTAGAGTGCCATCATACATGGCTCCATTACTAGTGACAAGTGTAAATTACGCTGTCAATCTCCTCATTGTTAAAGATCATGTTATCTCTCGGTTTCCATTTTAAATGCATTTCAAGCCATTTCAGTAGCCTCAGAAAACAGCCACATTTTGATCTGTCCAACTCTGCAAATACTGCATGTTATTTTCAGATGTCAGAGTTCAGGCACTGCAAGCTCAACAGTGACACTTTTTTCCCCCGCTCAAGTAATAACCTGTCATTTCTACATTCCTCCTTTGATTTTATTTTGTTTGTTTTGGTCATGTGCTCTGAGAATACAAAGAATCTATGAATGTGGTGTCATGAATGATTTCTGTCAAGAGTTGACCCCGTCTTCCAATACATGATTTGATCCAAGTTGATGGGGAATGACTGATGAAAGATCCAGAGCCTGAAAGCCTGAGATCTTTCATCAGTCATTCCTCATCAACTTGGATCAAAATCATGCAAAATCATGCTTGTCAAGAGTTGTCAGATGATTCTACGCCGACGAGTTTGCTGTAAATAAACATGTTTGTCTCTGTGCCTCTTATAGGTTTGCCGTATTCGCACTATGCAAATTGCGGCATATTTCTTTCAGCGTGCAGCCTGTGCTGCCGAAGCGCCATCTGTCCCAAATTATAGAGTATCTTCTTGAATGTCTTCAGAATGTTTCAGCTTTTGTCATGTATCAGGAGCTGACTTCTATAGAGCCGATGCTCTTTCCCCTTACAGCAGGCTTCTTCTTAACACTCACACATCTTTCAAATTCATTTATTATTAGCTGCTCTAAAACACACAGCTGCATAAACAAAACCATTTATTGAAAACCCAAAGCTATGGTTTAGTCAAATAGCATACACTGCAAAAATACAGGGGGGCAAAAAAAGTATTTAGTCAGCCGACAATTGTGCAAGTTCTCCCACTTAAAAAGATGAGCGAGCCCTGTTATTTTCATCATAGGTACACTTCAACTATGAGAAACAGAATGAGAAAAAAAAAATCCAGAAAATCATTTGACCCGATTTTTAAATTTGTCTGATTTTTAAAGAATTTGTTAGCAAATTATGGTGGAAAATAAGTATTTGGTCAATAACAAAAGTTCTTCTCAATACTTTTTTATATACCCTTTGTTGGCAATGACAGAGGTCAACCGTGTTCTGTAAGTCTCCACAAGTTTTTTACACACTGTTGCTGGTAGTTTGGCCCATTCTTCCATGCATATCTCCTCTAGAGCAGTGATGTTTGGGGGCTGTGGCTGGTCACCACAGATTTTCAACTCCAACTCCAAAGATTTTTTATGGGGTTGAGATCTGGAGACTGGCTAGGCCACTCCAGGACCTTGAAATGCTTCTTACGAAGCCACTCCTTTGTTGCCTGGGCGGTGTGTTTGGGATTTTTGTCATGCTGAGAGACCCAGCCACGTTTCATCTTCAATGCCCTTGCTGATGGAAGGAGGTTTTTACTCAAAATCTCACAATACATGGCCCCATTCATTCTTTCCTTTACACGGATCAGTCGTCCTGGTCATTTTGCAGAAAAACAGCCACAAAGCATGATGTTTCCACCCCCATGCTTCACAGTAGGTATAGTGTTCTTTGAATGCAACTCAGCATTCTTTCTCCTCCAAACACGACAAGTTGAGTTTTTACCAAAAAAGTTTTATTTCGGTTTCACCTAACTATATGACATTCTCCCAATCCTCTTCTGGATCATCCAAATGCTCTCTAGCAAACTTTGGTTACTTTGGTCCCAGCTCTCTGCAGGTCATTCACTAGGTCCCCTCCCGTGTGGTTTTGGGATTTTTGCTCACCGTTCTTGTGATCATTTTGACCCCACAGGGTGAGATCTTGCGTGGAGCCCCAGATCGAGGGAGATTATCAGTGGTCTTGTATGTCTTCCATTTTCTAATAGGCCTAATTGCTCCCACAGTTTATTTGTTCACACCAAGCTGCTTACCTATTGCAGATTCGGTCTTCCCAGCCTGGTGCAGGTCTACAATTTTGTTTCTGGTGTCCTTTGACAGCTCTTTGGTCTTGGCCAAATTGGAGTTTGGAGTCTGACTGCTTGAGGTTGTGGACAGGTGACTTTTATACTGATAACAAGTTCAAACAGGTGCCATTAATACAGGTAAAGAGTGGAGGACAGAGGAGCCTCTTAAAGAAGAAGTTACAGGTCTATGAGAGCCAGAAATATTGCTTTTTTGTAGGTGACCAAATACTTATTTTCCACCATAATTTGCTAATAAATTCTTTAAAAATCAGACAATGTGATTTTCTGGATTTTAATTCTCATTCTGTCTCTCATAGTTGAAGTGTACCTATGATGAAAATTACAGGCCTCTCTCATCTTTTTAAGTGGGAGAACTTAAGCCAACATAATTGGTGGCTGACTAAATACATTTTTTTCCCCCTCTGTATACAGCATACACAACGATTTCTACTTTATCCGATACTTAAAAATGACACTCTTTGCTGTATCCAAGAGTTAAATTGGACCTGAGGGATCCGGAATGGCGTTGTAGCTCTTTATTTTAATAAAACAAATTATTATTATTATTATTATTATTATTATTATTATTATTATTATTATTATTATTATTATTATTATTATTATTAAAAGAATAAAAAATATATATAATATATTTTTTTATTATTATTGATCAAAAGTAGGAGTAAAGACATTTATAATGTTACAAAATATTTTTATTTAAAATAAATGCTGTTGAACAGAAGTTCTTTTAAGAATCCTGAAGAAAAAAAAACATGTATTATGGTTCCCACAAAAACATTAAACAGCACAACTGTTTTAAAAATGTATAATAATAAATGTTTCTTGAGCACCAAATCACTGTATTAAGATGATTCAAGGATCATGTGACACTGAAAACTGGAGTAATGATGCTGAAAAGTCATCTTTGTCATCACAGGAATTAATTACATTTTAAAATATATTATATAGGAAATCATAGTTAATAGTTATAGT
This sequence comes from Gobiocypris rarus, assembly GCA_023029165.1. Taxonomy (NCBI): domain Eukaryota; kingdom Metazoa; phylum Chordata; class Actinopteri; order Cypriniformes; family Gobionidae; genus Gobiocypris; species Gobiocypris rarus. The sequence continues at coordinate 25,944,526 of CM040910.1, forward strand.
TATTTAATATTGTAATGATATTTCCTAGTTATTTCTGTTTACTATATTTTAAATAAATGGTGCCTTTGTGAACATTATGGTGACTTACTAAAACATGTTTATCCACAATTTTTTTTGGTCAAAGTTTTTTTGTTTTTGTTTAGGTTACCATACTGTAAAAACATAAATGGAGAAAGAACCACTGAAATGTACCTCTCAGATAGAGTTAGGGATGACTCTATGCATCTATCCTGATTAGATCGTAAAATCTATTTATGAGTGGATGACCTGAGGAATTTGACCAACTCAGGAGATGGTTAAAAAGCATTCAACAGGAATATTTGGTGCCTGTCAGTACACTTGCATTATTTTCTTCACTCTGTGTCTGTATATGACATACTATACAGTAATATCCCCTCTTCCTTTTCTTGAGATGTACAGTTTTTTCCCCCATTGGGACACTTATCTGTCTCCTGGTGCACTTTTGCTGTTGCGGTGCCACAAATCTTATTTAGAGCAAGATGAAGGTGCATGTCTCATCTTATGCATGGAAGCTGTGAAGAACTTTATTTATCTTCTTCCCCAACCACTGAAGAATGCTAGTGCAATGTCAGTGTGCACTATTTTAGCACAATATATTTCAGCGCAAAAATAACCATAACCATTGTAGTGTGTATTTTACTAGTCGTAAAATACACACTACAGTTCAAAAGTTTGGGGTCATTAAGATAAGATGTTTAATAAATTAAACATTTTATTCAGCAATGCATTCAATTGATCAAAAGATCTTTATTTGACAATAAAGACATTTATGATGTTATTATGTATGTCTCGATCTGGTAGTGTAGATAAACACGATGAAGGCAAATGAAGTTAAACTCAGTCTTAACTTGATAATCCACACAAGATAGATAATAAAGAAGGCGGTTAGGGTTAGGTTAGGGTGGTCGCCAGGACATTATCGGTAATACTTGAGGCCAGGGAGGTACTGATAGTTCAGGGAGCCGGGGAGGAGCCGGCCGTTCAGGTAGTCAGGGTGGTGGCGGCAGTTCAGAGGCCCAGAGAGGAGGCCGGTAGAGACGGCCTCCGTGGCCTTGACCCGGGAGCTAGGCTCGGCCACTATGACTATGACGTATAGCCTCCTCTGTACTGGGGACTGTCTCTCATTGGAATGGACACGGGAATTCTCTAACTGGAATGGACGCGGTAATTTCTCTCACAATAGGGAGTACTTATACCAAAACTAAACGAGGAAACTAATGAGATAATAGATGAATACAACTAATCGAACACAACTGGGATCTGGGTCAAACTAGCAGACAATGAAGGCAGAGTAAAAAAAAAAGCACAAAGACACATGATAAAACTCTGACAGTATAAAGCTTTTCTATTTCAAATAAATGCTGTTATTTTGAAACTTTTTTTTAAATAATTTTTGTTTTTGTTTTTTAATATATAGAATTAATGCAGCCATGGTGGTAATGTAAATTGAATGGTAATGTAAGCAATCCACAATTTTTTTTAATTTTATTTAGTGTAATTTATAATCCATTTTAGAAGTTTATTTTGTCCTGCTTTATATTAGGTGTCTTTAACTACTATGAAATAACATTTAAATTAATAGCTTGATACAATGCACTTATTGTGTACATACATGTTTTTACAATGTACTCATATTGTTAAAAATACCTGCACGTAATTACAACCTTTTTTAATCTCTAGTACTCTGTTGACCCTTCCCTTTCTGCTTAACCCACCCTGAAACCTACACATACCACTAAACCTCTGTCTCTAACCCATATCATCCCACCTCAATAGCAGCACAGGTTTTTTGCAATATAACATCAACACAAGAAATACATCCTTATTTAGTACATATTTGTTTATGTTAGTACATAAAGACCTATTATTTCAACAGTTGCATCTGTTTAAGCAGGAACCCGCCTCCCTTTGATGTTAATTAGGTGTAATATTGATTATGACTTATTGACAAAATAATTTCCCAGTGAATTCCCCCTTATTGTTGGGGCACAGATGGTCATTTTTGAAGTGCAGGAAAAGTGTGGTCGTTCCAGTGTTATTTCATCTTTAAAACACTCAATTTAAACAAGGTCATTGTAGGATCTCTCACAGAGTTGTCACAGTTACTTCTCGCCGCCTGACAGAGATTTCGATTGTGAGTATTTAGAGGAGCACATCAGTGTGACAGACGATCTTCAGCTTAATCTCACTGCTGTCATGGAAATCTGCCCACTTACATTTCGAGCTGATGAAGTTCTTTCTCTCATTCAAAATGTGCTTGCAGTTTTTCAGATGCTCACCCTCTCTGGATAAATTGTCTTTAGAGGCTCAGTGACAGTGAAAATTAGCAAAAGCATGTTGTTCCCTTTCGAGAGGTCTCTCGTATTGCGTATGGGGAAAAACTCCTTTTCTCGAGAATATGAAGCAAAAACTTTATTCATAAAGTGTCTATGTAAAACGCAGTGCGGCTGCACAGCCGATAGACCAGCGCGAGCTGCGCGCTGATTGGCTGTGCAGCGGGAACTGCATGAACCTATGGCGAGGCGGCAGAGAGAGAGCGAACCAGTAGGGGTCGCTAAAATTCCCGCCGAACAAGGTCTCTAAAATTAGCATATCTGAGGCTATATAGACCGTGTTTTGCCATAGGAAATCAGATTTAATCTCCTTCAGCGATACCTTCGCTGACCTCCGAATTGAAGCCCCGCTGCCGAACAAGCACTCAGCGGAACTTCTCTGCAGCCCTGAGGACGCCGGATTCCCTTGGTCTCCGCCTTCAGCCGCCTGCCGCTCCAGCTGCGCCATCCGGCGAGTGAAGCCCGCCGCCGAAAAGCACTCAGCGGAACTTCTCTGCAGCCCTGAGGACGCCGGATTCCCGCTGGTCTCCGCTTCAGCCGCCTGCCGCTCCAGCTGCGCCATCCGGCATATATCCTTTATTCTGTGTCTGTGCTATTTGTGTGTTGCCGCTGCAACTATTTCTAAAAGAGCGCGAGCGTTGTTGCAAATGCCTCGCCTTCCTGCGCCTCATGCCGAGCACCTCTCTCGGCGGCGACCGCCACATCATCTGTGTGGCATGCCTCGGACGCGACCACGCGGAGACTGCACTCAACAGGGGCGGCTGCCCCGAGTGTGACGAAATGGCTCTGCCGACCCGCTCGGGCTCGCCTCGCCAGCCGATGTCTCCGCTCCCACCGCGCTCCTCGGACCGCGCAAGAAGAAGCGCCGCGACCAGAGGCCTCCCGAGCGCCCGAGCGACCGCACGCCGAGTAACTCTCCGCGTGCCTCGCTCTCGCCGGTCGAGTTCATCCAGGAGGAACAGTGCCACTCACCTACTGTGGCCTGTTCCGTTTCATTTGGTGGACCAATAGCGGAAGAAGAGGAGGGGGACAGCCTTTCGTTGGCTGCATCTGGCAGCGAGTGGTCAGACTCTGTCTCGGAGCCCGCTTCGACGCAGACTGCCACTACCGCCAAAGCCAGCTTTGACACGGAGATGGTCCGGGTGCTCACTAAGGCCGTGGAAGACCTCGGGCTCGAGTGGTCCCACCCTACTGAAGCGCCACGGAGTAGGCTGGACGAGTGGTTCCTACAAGGTCGTCGCCTTTCCTCTCCTCCCAAGCCCGCCCCTTCTTCCCGGAGGTACACGGCGAGATGACGAAGGCTTGGAAAGCCCCCTTCTCGTCGCGCGCTAAATCCGCCTTTTCCTCAGCGCTCTCCTCGGTTGACGGCGCGAGGGAAAAAGGATACGAGGGTTTTCCTCCTCGAGGAAGCAGTCGCCACGACCTTTGTCCGCCTCCTCCAGAGGATGGCAGGCCAAGGCTCAGCACCCTTCCAAGCCATGTCGCTCTACATCAGCTTTCGCCAGTCGAGCATACGCCTCCGCTGGCCAGGCTGCTTCAGCGCTCCACACCATGGCCGCCCTCCAGGTATATCAGGCCAAACTTCTCCGCTCTCTGGACGAGTCTGTTCCTGATTCTGAGGCCTTGAGGACCTGCGCAGCGCCACCGATTTAGCCCTGCGGGCAACCAAGGCTAACGCACAGGCTATCGGTAGGACCATGGCCAGCCTGACTGTTCTGGAGCGCCACTTGTGGCTGAACCTCACCGACATGAAGGACGTGGATAAAGCCTCCTTTCTGGACGCTCCCATTACCTCCTCTGGGTTGTTCGGTCCGGCGGTCGTTGGCTTCGCGGCGTTTCACCGAGGCTCAGAAAGCCTCGCAGGCCATGAAACACTTTCTGCCCAAACGCGCTCCAACTCTTCCTCTGGCCGCCACAAAGCGCCGCCCACCCAGCCCGCTAAAGCAGCGCCGCCCCTCGGCCACGCTGGGATCCAGGATCCGCAGCGCCACGCCTGCAAGCCGCGGCAGGCAGCCCGAGTCCCGGGGACCTCGACCCAAAGCCGCGTTGAGACCCGAGCCACCGAAGCCGTCCTAGCCGCAAAGAGGAAAAGAAGGTGGCCAGGTCCCGCTTCGGCTGGACCCCCACCCCACTCTCAGTCTCACAGTTCCCTGCAATCAGGTGACTGCCGACTCAGTTTTCGCAGTCAACGAGCCTCTATCAAAAGCGCCGCCTGCACACAAACGCGTTCTCACGGCGACCCAAATAAATCTCAAAAGAGCTCTTTTATGTAGTCAATGTGCCCACTGTACAGTCAGCACACCTACGTTCAAACACCCCCCACACAGCTCACACGCTGTCCTGTGCCAAAAATGTAATGCGCGCGCCCACTACACAGTGCACGCCGCCATACATAAACACTATCCCCACGGTGTTGCAAGCACAAAACACGGGTTACCGGGTCCCTATCACTAAGCGGCCCGCCCCCCATCCAAATTCAGCCCCTGGCTTCACGGGCCCAGGCCTGGCAGGCCATCCCCGGCATATCAAATTGGGTGTTGAACATAATAAAACGAGGTTACTCGCTACAGTTCGCCAGACCCGCGCTTTCGCGCCGTGGTCGAGACCTCAGTGAAAGGCAGCGCGAGTCACGTGCTCCGCGCCGAGGTATCGAAACTGTTGGAGAAGGGAGCGTGGAAACCGCACCCCACTCAAAGCGAGTCAGGCTTTTACAGTCGTTACTTTCTCGTTCCAAAAAAGGATGGCGGCCTCCGGCCCATCCTAGACCTCAGACATCTGAACAAAGCGCTTATGACACGCCTGCTCAAGATGCTGACAGTGAAACAAATCCTCGCGCACATTCGCCCGGGGGACTGGTTTTTCACGGTCGATCTGAAAGATGCATACTTTCACATTCAGATAGCACCCGTCACAGGCCATTCTTGAGATTCGCCGAGGGTCAGGCTTATCAATACACGGTTCTGCCATTCGGCTTATCCCTGTCACCCCGCACTTTTACGAAGTGCATGGACGCAGCCATAGCCCCGCTGAGGCTGAAAGGCATGCGGATACTCAACTACCTCGACGACTGGCTTGTCATAGCTCAGTCAGAGGCACAGTTGATGACACACAAGTCCTGGCTCCTCAACCATCTAGAATGTTTGGGCCTCAGGATCAATATCGCCAAGAGTTCAATGTCTCCCAGCCAAACTATATCGCTTTCTGGGCACGGTCATAGACTCAATACAGATGAGGGCGCGCTTACGCCACAGCGCGCCTCTCTATTCAGAACATGGCGAAGTCTTTCAGAGCTGGTGCTTACGTGCCCTCAAACGTTTTCAAAGAATGCTAGGTCTTATGGCCTCGGCATCAGCAGTACTCAAACTGGGTCTGTTACACATGCGTCCCCTCCAACGCTGGCTAAACCCTCGCGTTCCGGCTCACGCATGGCGATCAGGCCAGTTTCGCATCAAAGTGAACCACAGCTGTGTCAAAGCTCTGGCTCCTTGGAAGGCGACCACCTGGTATCAAACAGGTGTTATGATGGGTACAGTCACGAACGGAAAGTGGTCTCGACAGACGCTTCCAACCTAGGTTGGGGCGCCTACACGAGGGCATGCCAGTCTCTGGCCAGTGGGCAGTTACAGAGAAAAGGCTACACATAAACTGTCTAGAGATGAAAGCGGTCATCCTATCGCTGAAAGCTTTCCTTCCGACATAAAGGGCCACCATGTCTTGGTCCGAACGGACAACATGTCAGTGGTATCCTATATAAATCGCCAGGGCGGGCTGAAATCACGCTCCCTACATTCCATGGCGAATCACCTCCTTTTATGGGCAGAGCACTTCCTGAGCTCCCTAAGGGCGGCTCACGTGCCAGGTATTCTGAATCAGGGTCCGGATATGCTATCCAGAGGCGGTATTCCCCCCGGGGAGTGGTCTCTTCACCCGCATACGATTCAGTTGATATGGAGCATCTTCGCAAAGCGAAAGTAGACCTTTTCGCCTCAAAAGACAATGCTCACTGCCCAATATTTTTCTCCAAACACAGAGACGCGCTGGCCCATGTCTGGCCCAGTCTCCCTCTGTATGCTTTTCCTCCGACGCGATGTTGCCACAGGCCATCAAAAGATCAGGGAAACCAATTCCACAGTGCTCTTAATAGCCCCGTTGTGGAAGAATCAAATATGGGTCTCCGAACTGGCTCTCATGTCAGTCACAGCCCCATGGCCGATTCCGCTGAGGAAAGACCTCCTCACGCAGGCCAAGGGGAAAATTTGGCATCCCCACCCAGAACTGTGGGCTCTCCATGTTTGGCCCATCAACCAATACCCGCGAACCTTTCTGAAAGAGTTCTGAATACTATTTCTGAAGCTAGAGCACCTCAACCAGGCGGCTCTATGCACTGAAATGGTCGGTATTCTCTAACTGGTGTACAGCACGGAGCCTCGACGCGGCCGCGGCAGGTGGCAGAAGTGCTCACCTTCCTCCAAGAGCTAATGGACGCGGTCGCTCCTCCACGCTCAAAGTATACGTTGCCGCCATAGCAGCTTATCACGCCAGGTCGCGGGACAATCACTGGGGAAAAGCGAGCTTATAGTGCGCTTTCTTAAAGGGGCCAGAAGGCTGAACCCGCCGCCTCAGTACCTATATGGGACCTTGCCACAGTGTTGGAAGCTCTAAAGGGCTCTACTTTGAACCGCTTCAGTCTGTGAGCCTAAAGCACCTCTGAAAACCGCTTTTCTGCTGGCACTGGCCTCAGTCAAGCGAGTGGGCGATTTACACGCACTCTCCACGAGTGCTTCCTGTCTCGAGTTTGGGCCTAACGACTCCAGGGTCGTCCTCAAACCTAGACATGGTTATGTTCCTAAAGTGCTTTCTACTCCCTTTAGGGCACAGGTCATTTCTCTTGGCCCTGCCCGCAAGGCGAAAAGGACGCGAATTTGCTCTGCCCAGTCAGAGCGCTGAGACTTTATATAGAGCGCTCCGCCCCCTTCAGGCGATCGGAACAGCTCTTTGTGTGCTTCGTGGCCGCACTAAAGGCTATGCCGCCACGAAGCAGAGACTGTCACACTGGATAGTGGACGCCATCTCTATGGCTTACAAGTCTAAAGACCTAACCTGCCCCTGGGCATTAAAGCCCATTCTACTAGAGGCATGGCCTCCATGGGCATGGTCACGTGGCATTCCGCTACAAGATATCTGTGCGGCGGCAGGCTGGGCCTCTCCGTCCACTTTTATCAGATTTTATAAACTGGAAGTCCCCGCTTACAAGCCGGGATTATCCCCATTTAATAGGTATAGACCCGATGTGTCCGGTCTCCCTGCTATGCATACATGATAAGCTCTCAAGCACGAGCTTTCATAATATGTCTACACTTATATATTAAGGCCCGACTATGTCCGGTCGTAATTCTATCATATGGCCCGATGCTATCCGGCCTATATACTCTTATGTCCGCTATAGGACCCACTCTGTTGGTCTCCTGTGACTCACTGTTACCCATCTTAGTGCCTCAGGCCACTTGGGTCAGTTAAGCACGCACGGCGTTTCAAATTGGGTTCCCATCACGCACACGAGAGACCTCTCGAAGGGAACGTGCTCGGTTACTCACGTAACCTCGGTTCCCTGAGAGAGGAACGAGTATTGCGTAACGCGCCGTGCTTGTGCTTCTCAGGGTATCGCTTCAGTCGATTTTTAACCTGATTTCCTATGGCAAAACACGGTCTATATAGCCTCAGATATGCTAATTTTAGAGACCTTGTTCGGCGGGAATTTTAGCGACCCCTACTGGTTCGCTCTCTCTCTGCCGCCTCGCCATAGGTTCATGCAGTTCCCGCTGCACAGCCAATCAGCGCGCAGCTCGCGCTGGTCTATCGGCTGTGCAGCCGCATCATGCTTTACATAGACACTTTATGAATAAAGTTTTTGCTTCATATTCTCGAGAAAAGGAGTTTTTCCCCATACGCAATACTCGTTCCCTCTCTCAGGGAACCGAGGTTACGTGAGTAACCGAGTACGTTATCTCTATTGTACAGTTTGGGTCATTTTAATTTTCCCTCTAGGATTTGTGTCCTTCATCTTCCATGCCTACTTTCTCTTTCTCTGTTTTTTTTTTCTTTCTTCTTTTGCGCTGCCTGTTTTTCCTGCAGTGGCATGTGATACCGGTGTTCCTGATAGCTTTAGAGGGGTGAGAGTGTATCCTCACTCAATTAGCCCTCAGCTCACTGCTCTCTTGTGTCAAGAGTCATTTACACTACGGAGGACATGCAATTACACCTCACAAATAATATGAGTTTGACTGAGCCTGCCAGTCACTCCAGCAGCAAGCCTGTATCTCTCTGCTCTCTGTGTAAGAGCCAATGGATCAACTTTGCTTTAAAAAGTGGGTGGGACAGGGGTGTGTGTGTGTGTGTGTGTGTGTGTGTGTGTGTGTGTGTGTGTGTGTGTGTGTGTGTGTGTGTGTGTGTGTGTGTGTGTGTGTGTGTGTGTGTGTGTGTTGCTAATACAATGCTAAATCAGATATGTACAACAATTCACATAATTCAATAATACATTGAGTTTAATTTATCATGTTTAATGTGATTTATCACTAATAAAATATCACATGGTCCTAAGTATTCAGACCCTTTGCTCAGTATTTAGTAGAAGCACCCTTTCGATCTAAAACAGCCATGAGTCTTTTTGGGAAAGATGCAACAAGTTTTTCACACCTGGATTTGGGGATACTCTGCCATTCCTCCTTGCAGATCCTCTCCAGTTCTGTCAGGTTGGATGTTAACCATTGGTGGACAGCCATTTTCAGGTCTCTCCAGAGATGCTCAATTGGGTTTAAGTAAGAGCTCTGGCTGGGCCATTCAAGAACAGTCACAGAGTTGTTGTGAAGCAACTCCTTCGTTATATTACGCTGTGCGCTCAGGGTGATTGTCTTGTTGGAAGGTGAACCTTCAGCCCAGTCTGAGGTCTTGAGCACTCTGGAAAAGGTTTTCGTCCAGGATATCCCTGTACTTGGCCGCATTCATCTTTCCCTCGATTGCAACCAACCAGTCGTCCTGTCACTGCAGCTGAAAAACACCCCCACAGCATGATGCTGCCACCACCATGCTTCACTGTTGGGACTGTATTGGACAAGTGATGAGCAGTGCCTGGTTTTCTCCACACATACCACTTAGAATTAAAGCCAAAAAGTTCTATCTTGGTCTTAGCAGACCAGAGAATCTTATTTCTCACTATTTTAGCAAACTCCATGCAGGCTTTCATGTATTTTGCACTGAGGAGATGCTTCCGTCGGACAACTCTGCCATAAAGCCCCGACTGGTGGAGGGCTGCCGTGATGGTTGACTTTTTACAATTTTCTCCCATCTCCCGACTGCATCTCTGGAGCTCAGCCACAGTGATCTTTGGGTTCTTCTTTACCTCTCTCACCAAGGCTCTTCTCCCTCGATAGTCTCCGAGCTCTTCAGGCAGTTCCTTTGACCTCATGATTCTCATTTGCTCTGACATGCACTGTGAGCTGTAAGGTCTTATATAGACAGGTGTTTGGCTTTCATAATCAAGTCCAATCAGTATAATCAAACACAGCTGGACACAAATGAAGGTGTAGAACCATCTCAAGGATGATCAGAAGAAATGGACAGCACCTGAGTTAAATTTATGAGTGTCACAGCAAAGGTTCTGAATACTTAGGACCATGTGATATTGAAGTTTTTCTTTTTTAATAAATCTACAAAAAATATTTTTCTGTCAATATGGGGTGATGTGTGTACATTAATGAGAAAAAAAAACTTAAATGATTTTAGCAAATGGCTGCAATATAACAAATTAAAATTAAGGGGGTCTGAATACTTTCCGTACCCACTGTATATCAAGAGGAGCAGGGACATGTTTGTGTGCATTTTGTTTTGTGATTTCACCGGAATGAATAGAGAGTCTCCGCAACAGCATAAATTGCTATATTCTTTGTGTTCTGTGTGAAGACTAATAAGTGACAATGAACAAGCAGAATGATTTAAAAAACAACATATTCCAGCGCCAGATTGCCTCTTGGTTAACAGTTGTTTCATTTGTATTAGATACATTTGTGCCGCGAGATGTTTCAAAAAGTGCAGAGAAAATTGACCCCTTAAAAGTTGGTAAACATTGCAATGTTTCATGGTGGGTGGGGCTTAGCTGGAGGCAAAAAAGGCACTGGACGCAATGTTGACAAATGCGTTTTTGGAGGGATTTTTTAAACATAGATGCAGAAGAAGGTTCGGAACTGTCCGAATATGTACAGTCACGGACTCTGCGGGACCGTGACAGCTATTTTTGTAAATTAGCTAAGCCTGGTGTAGTTCTTGTATCTTATTCTCATTAATTTAACCAGGGTTTGGATATTTCCAAGACAACATGAATAACTTTCAGGTGGTTTGGGGAATTTTGTCAAGGCTTATTGTCTAATGTAACCTATCGCTGGGCTATCTATGATTAGCAATGTGGATTATTTGTGTGTTTGTTTAACATTTAAGCTAGCTAACATAATTGCGCTGAAGGTTGACGACTTTTCACCTATAAAACAGAGATTTGCTTATTTGTACTAGATTAAACCAACACTCCAGTACATATGCATAGATTATTTTGCCTGATATGAAGTGTGCACTGCAAACACAAGCATTATTTATGATTGTCTCCGTCCAGTCTGTACGCCATATTGCATTCAACCACGTTGTCTGCTAGGATCCGGTAAAACTTTAGTTTTGAACCAAAAGTGCTGTTCCTTCTATTCTGGCAGCTAAAAACACAACAAGACGACATTTTAAAGTCAAAACCTCAAACTTTCAGCGCACCTGCTATGAGTTCTTCATTATGTTTTGCCTCCAGCTAGAGTGGTGACGTCACAGTGGTGTAGGTGATTAAGGGGTCTATATCGACTCTGGCAAAAAGTGGCGAGGACATGTCCATCCTCAAATTATGCTTTTGCTAAGAGCAACATTTGGCAAGCAAGTTTTTAAAGATGCAGTAGTGTTTGAATCACTGTTGTATTGCTTGGTTAGTGAATGCACACAAAACGGCACAAGGTTTGTGGGTATAAATTCTGAGGCTATTGTAACAAATCAGGAAGTTCTTTATGGAAAAAAATCTGAATGTTATTTTATTTATTTAGAATTATTTGAAATAAAAAATACAATTGTTTTACATTTATTTGTTTTATTTGAAAAAGTAATTACAATTACAAAAGTAATTAAAAATGTACAAATACAAACTGTATGTTAAGAATTTCAGCAACACTTTATTTGAAGTCTTATGTATAATGCATTATAAAAGTATTTTAAATGTATTAATGATACCTTGTAATGCACCTTATAATGCATTGTATGGTCACATTATTAAGTGTAACCACAGATATAATACATTATAATACACTTTTTTTTTTAAGTTGAATGCATTAAAACATAACCAGTTTCAGCTTTAACAAGGAACCTGTGAATATCATAAAGCATTGCACATACAAGCAAATAGTAAATAATAAAGGGGAACAAAGAAACATATAAGTAATAAACAAAGAGTGCGTTCAGCATCTAAGAGTGTTTTGAAGTGCTCTTATCATACTTTTTCAAACATTACCTTTCATACAGTGTGTAATATAGCCGTTTGTGAATGTGAAAGGTCTGCAGTGTTTTAAAGATCAAAGTGCACCACAAATACATGTATTGCCTCCTAAAAAAAAGAATCAATTCGGAATCTCATTGATGCTGAAACGAGTCGTCAGCAATTGAAGTCTCACTTCCTTTTACGTACCTGTGTAACAATGTAACTAGGGATGACAAAATGATCAAAATGATCATGATTATCAATATTATCATGTTTTTTTGTTGAAATTAGATGAAAGTGTTCAAAAAGAACTGATACTCACACTGAAAACATTTCAAGAAGTTCTATATTTGAAAATCAACAATACAAATAAAACAAGGAGCTCCATTACCTATTTTAAAGCAAGATTCTATTCTGTGGCATTTCCTTCCTTTTAATGACCGTCGTCAATAGCAATGCATTATCACAGCGCACATCCACATATCACAATGGACGCACTCTCTGTTTCATTTTCCAAAATCCGTGCACACAGCCTATATGAACTAAGTAACATGGAAAACGGTGATATATGGACCTCTCAACCCTTATGCTAAGGCGACAGTCCAACGCAACTTTAAGGGGAGCAGGCGAAACATGAATGTGTATTTCTGCTCAGCTAGTGAAATTGGACATCAACAACACGGCAAACGTTAATACTTTTTCATATAATGTCTACTTTATATGTATAACAGTTCCCTTTCAGTCGGTCACGTTCGACGTACGTCGGAACTGACCGACGAATTGGGATCTGCCTTCAGAGACCTATCTGCTTCGAGTGTTTCTAAACGAGCCAATTGACATTGGCATGCGGTTCACGCCCGCCGCAACGCTGGTATAAATACGGAAGTGAAACACCGCATACTCGCTTTCTACTTCGGAGCCAAACATTGTATTACTCAGTGTTCCTGCGGAGTGTATCGTGACGACGAGTCTACAAAGAAAAGAGAAGCTCTTCCGGCTGGAGATACGGCACAGTACAGCGGCGGTCGCGAGCCTTTGAAGAAAACAAACAGCTGTTCTGACAGCTCGCTGGGCGCTGTGTGCTCGCAGTGGGCTTGCACCCTAAAACCACTGTGAGCAGCGGCCATCTCCCCTGTGTGCCTCGGCACGTGAAGAGCGTTTTCCTTCTCTTAAAGAGCTACACGGTTTGACCTCGCGTCTTTTTCAAGATGTCATTCAAACCGTGTTTCTGGATGCAGCCGGTTTCTGTCCCCAGCTGACGGGCACGATCGCTGCCTCACGTGTTTAGGCGTTCAGCACGCTGAGGCGGCGTCGGAATGACTCATGTTCCCACTGCGGGAACATGACCATCGCAGTTCTACGGTCTAGGCTCGACTACCTGAAAAAGGGAGCGGCCCCATTGCGCATCCCCCGATCTAGTGGTCCTCCCGCTGCAAAGCAGAGGGCTGCTACTTTGGCTGATGCCTTTGGCGGAGACCTGAGGGTTACAGTGAGGACACCCCCGACGGGACACCAAGCCCTTCGGGATCCTCCCCCCTCCGCTGCGCCGGTTGAGCTACCGAAAGAGCGGCCCGGTCCTTCCCACGGGGGGCCGGTCGTGACTTTCGGGGCTCCCGTTGAGGATATGTTGTCGGTTGCTGCATCGGGGACGAGCTAATGGACTCGGAGATGAGGACCGCTGCGTTGCCCCCTTCCGGGTGGTAGCGTTGCGAGCCTGATCCGGAGCTCACGGCTATGCTTTCCCGGGCCGCCGTGAGTGTCGGGCTCGAGTGGAACCCTCCACCGTGTCCCGAACCCTCACGGTTGGGCGATTGGTGCCGGGATGGCCCGTGCTGGTTTTCAGCGCCCCGCCCCGATACCATTCTTCCCGGAAGTGCATCAGGAGCTCACTAAATCGTGGATGGCACCCTTTAATGCCAGACACCGAGGAAGTGGCTCTCCGTCCTCACCACCCTTGACGGCGGCGGCTTAGGGATACGTGGAGATCCCGCCAGTCGAGCGGTCGGTTGCGATGCAACTGTGTCCAAAGACCGGTACCGACTGGCGTGAAATCCGCGTCTCCTCTCGGGCGTGTAAGTTCTCGTCCCGCTCTGTTGGGCAAGTCTTACACCGCCCGCGGAGAAGCCGCCTGCCTTGCATGCCATGGCGTTGCTGCAGGTCCACCAGGCCAAGGCACTCAAGGACATGCGGGTGGGCCCGACCCAGCAGTTCTGCAAGAACTGCGTAAGGCGACGGACCTCGCCCTCCGGGCGACGAAAGTCACCGCGCGCGCTCCTGGGTCGGGCGATGTCCACCATGGTGGTCCAGGAACGCCACCTTTGGCTGAACCTGGCGGATATGCGTGAGACCGACAAAGTGCGGTTCCTCAACGCCCCTGTCTGCCAGGCCGCCTCTTCGGCGACGCCATCGAGAGCTTCGCCCAGCAGTTCTCGGTGGCCCAGAGGCAGACGGAGGCGATCAGAAGCATCCTGCCCCGACGGCCCGCTGCTGCCTCCACCCAGCCGCCGGTAGCAGCGCCCGCCAGCCCGCCGCCGAGGGCGCCCTCCTGCGTCCGCCTCCGCCCCTGCAAAGCCCAAGCAGCAGCCTCCACCCGGGCAGCAGGCGGCCGGGCGCAGGAGCAGCGCCAACCCGCCAGGGCCCCGCTAAGTCCGCCGGCAAGCGCAAGGGCAAGCGGCCCTGAGACGGGCAGCCCAGGAGAAGAGAAGCTGCTCTGGGGAGATGGTGTCCACATCCTCCCCGGAGGAGGACCGGGAGAATACATCCAACATCCTGCCGCTGGCTCTCCGGAGTTCAGCGGTACCCACATTCTCAATAAAAGAGCAGTTTCTCCTCCCTGGGCTCCAAGAGGGCCAGGTTGGCAGTGTGCGACGCCCGGCCTTGCCACTCCTTTCCTCCCCTCTTTCGCCAGGGGCAGCACCATGGGCACCGAGGACGCCAACAGGCCTTCTCACCCACGGTCTGCCCACCCTGGAATATTCAGTCAACACTCCGCCGCCCACGGGCCTCCCGAGTCGGGGCTGAATATTCCACCTCTCTGCTTCCGAGCAGTGGGCAGCAGAGTGGGCACTGGGGACGCCACCAGGCCTTCCCACCCACCTCTGTCCAAACCAGGAGTGCTCAGGCAACACTCCGGGCCGCCTCGGGCCTCCCGAGTCGGGCCGGGCACTCCGCTGCCCCACCCCGGCACGCTGTGGTGCCGTTGGTCCCGCTTGTACGGTCCCTGGGGCCTGGCAAGGTCTCCCAGGCCGCCTCGCTGGCTCATCCGCACCATCAGACTCGGCCACGCGATTCAATTCGCTCGCCGGCCTCCCAAGTTCAGGGCATCCTCTTCACCTCCGCGGAGCAGCGATGCCCATGTCTTGCGGTCAGAGATCGATGTCCTACTGGCGAAGGACGCGGTCGAGCCGGTTCCTCCAGCCGATATGAAGTCAGGGTTCTACAGCCCTTACTTCATTGTGCCCAAGAAAGGGGGTGGGTTAAGGCCAATCTTGGACCTGCGTGTTCTGAATCGGGCCCTACACAAGCTCCTGCTCAGGATGCTAACGCAGAAACGCATCTTCGAGTGCATCCGCCCCAAGATTGGTTTGCAGCGATCGACCTGAAGGACGCAGATTTCATGTTTCCATTCTCCCGAGACACAGACCGCTTCCTACGCTGCTCGAGGAGGGCATATCAGTACAAAGTCCTGCCCTTCGGCTGTCCCTGTCGCCCGCGTCTTCACGAAGGTCGCGGAGGCAGCCATTGTTCCGCTCAGAGAACGCGGCGTCAGATCCTCAACTACCTCGACGACTGGCTGATACTGGCCCAGTCGCGGGAACAGTTGTGCGAACACAGGGACATGGTGCTCCGCCACCTCAGCCTGTTGGGCCTTCGGTCAACCGAGAAAGAGCAAACTCTGTCCTCACAGAGGATCTCTTATCTCGGTATGGAGTTGGATTCGTCAACCGGACTGCTCGCCTCACAGAAGAGCGAGTCCAGGCTGTGCTGAACTGCTTGAATACGCTCAAGGGCAGGACGGCGGTCCCACTGAAACTTTTCAGAGGCTCCTGGGGCATATGGCATCTGCAGCCGCGTAACGCCGCCGGATTGCTACATATGAGACCGCTTCAGCACTGGCTTCATGGCCGAGTCCCGAGATGGGCGTGGCAGAGCGGCAGGTACCGGGTCCCAGTCACCCCGCACTGCCGCCAAACCTTCAGCCCGTGGTTGGACCCTTCGCTTCTACGGGCGGAGTACTTAGAGCAAGTGTCCAGGCATGCTCTTCACGGATGCCTCGCCACGGGCTGGGGGCCACGCATAACGGGCACGCAGTTTCAGGTCTGTGGACGGGCCCCAACCGCGCTGGCATATCAATTGCCTGGAGTTACTGGCAGTACGCCTCGCCCTGGCCCGGTTCAAGAAACCGCTTCAGGGCAAGCACGCACTGGTCCGCTCGACAGCACCGCGCCGCTGCGCATCAACCGACAGGGTGGTCTACGCTCCCGTTGCATGCTCCAGCTCGCCCGCCATCTCCTCCTGTGGAGTCAGAAGTTTGTGAGGTCACTTCGTGCCATTCACATCCCAGGTGCGCTGAACCAGACAGCCGACGAGCTCTCTCGCCAGTCGACACCTCCGGGCGAATGGCGACTCCACCCCCGGAGCGTCCAGCTGATATGGGACCACTTCGGGGAGGCACAGGTAGACCTGTTCGCCTCTCCGGACTCGACCCATTGCCAGTGGTACTACTCCCTGAACGGAGGTACCTTAGGCATAGATGCACTGGCGCACAGCTGGCCCGGGACCTACGCAAGTATGCGTTTCCCCCAGTGAGCCTTCTCGCACAGACACTGTGCAAGGTCAGGGAGGACGAGGAGCAGGTCTTGCTAGTTGCGCCCTACTGGCCCAACCGGACCTGGTTCCCAGAACTCTCACTCCTCGCGACAGCCCCTCCTTGGCGATTCCCTGAGGAGGGACCTTCTTTCTCAGGGGCGGGGCACTCTATGGCACCCGCGTCCAGACCTCTGGAAACTCCATGTCTGGTCCCTGGACGGAGGCGCGGAGGTTCTAGGTGGCCTACCACAAGCTGTGGTAGACACCATCGCTTCAGCTAGAGCCCCCTCTGAGGCGCCTCTACTCTCTGAAGTGGAACCTGTTCGTTGAGTGGTGTTCTTCCCGCCGGGAAGACCCCGAAAGGTGTTCGGTTAATGTTGTGCTTTCCTTCCTGCAGGATGGGTTGGATCGAAGGCTGTCTCCTTCCACCCTCAAAGTATACGTCGCAGCAATAGCGGCGTATCACGATGCAGTAGAGGTAAGACCTTGGTAAGCACGACTTAATCGTCAGGTTCCTCAGAGGTGCGAGGAGACTAAATCCTCCTCGTCGTACACTCGATACCCTCTTGGGACTTAGCCCTGGTGCTCAGAGCACTTCAGGGTCCTCCATTCGAGCCTTTGCAGTCCGTGGAGCTAAATATTCTGTCCATGAAGACAGTTCTCCTGATTGCATTGGCTTCAATCAAGAGGGTAGGGGACCTGCATGCACTTTCGGTCGACGAATCGTGCCTAGAGTTCGGGCGCCAACTCTCACGTGGTCCTGAGACCCGGCCTGGATACGTGCCCAAGGTTCCTACCACTCCCTTTCGGGACCAGGTGGTGAACCTGCAAGCGCTGCCTTCGGAGGAGGCAGACCCAGCCCTAGCTTTGTTATGTCCCGTCCGCGCTCTGCGCGCCCACATTGACCGGACACAGAGCTTCAGATCCTCACAGCAGCTCTTCATCTGTTACGGAGGCCAGCAGAAGGAAAGGCTGTCTCCAAGCAGAGGTTAGCCCACTGGATAGTGGATGCTATCGTCTTGGCCTACCAGTCCCAAGACGTGCCTTGCCCGTTTGGGTTGCGAGCTCACTCAACAAGGAGTGTTGCCTCCTCCTGGGCGTTGGCTCAAGGCGCCTCGCTGACAGAGATATGTAGAGCTGCGGGCTGGGCGACACCTAACACGTTCGCTAGATTCTATAGCCTCCGTGTAGAGCCGGTATCTTCCCGTGTACTCGCCCCCAGTGGCCAGTAGCGCTAAGTGCCCGTTCTAGTGTCGGCTTGCATACGCCACTCCCGCCCTCTGGGCCGGATACGTGCGTCTATTTTGCTCCAGTTGTGTTCCCCGGAAACGGCTAACCCTGGGAGTTCCTCCGTCACCCCTTCGGTGTCAGACGTGGCGGCCGTCTGACGCCAGGCCTGCACCCGTATGCTTGTGGAACGTGTGTGTAGGCTGGGTATCCATATGTAGCGGTCCCCTCACGGCTACCCCATATGTGTATTCTCCACGGTTTCAGCTACCTAACTGGCTAGCCCGTGTCTTTCCTCGACAGAGCCCTCTGTCGTTCCTGGAGGTGCGCTTCCCCCCTGGGACCAGGCTGGAATCACCCCAGGGACTACCATATGTTGCACTCCCCTGCTAGGTTAGTCCGTATGTGTATTCTCCACCTCTCCTTCCATTGAAGGATGTGGCTCCAGATATGCCATCTCCCGAGGCGGGCATGCTTTCCCAGCGTTATCCAATAGTCACGCTGAGTGGGTCTTGCAGGAACAGCAGTGACTGTCCTTCCCTGCCGGGAGCCCTGACTCCCCACTCCAACATAGGAGTGGTCCAGCGAGCTCAGGCAGGGCGCTGGAAGGGCCAGCATCCCTGGCGTGTTGGTAGGGATCCCAATTCGTCGGTCAGTTCCGACGTACGTCGAACGTGACCGACTGAAAGGCGTCTGCCTCGTTGCGTATGTAACCCTCGTTCCCTGAAGGAGGGAACGGAGACGTCGTCCGTCGCCAGGTGCTGTGCTTCCGCTGAAGGACCTGCCACTAGTTTGGCTCCTCAGCAGAAAACGAGTATGCGGTGTTTCACTTCCGTATTTATACCCGCGTTGCGGGCGGAGCGTGAACCGCATGCCAATGTCAATTGGCTCGTTTAGAAACACTCGAAGCAGATAGGTCTCTGAAGGCAGATCCCAATTCGTCGGTCAGTTCCGACGTACGTCTCCGTTCCCTCCTTCAGGGAACGAGGGTTACATACGTAACCGAGACGTTCTACCTAATAACATATTAGACAGGACTGTTTAAAAGTTCATAAGCTAATCAAGACAGAGAATGTGAGTGCTCTGTTGCTCAGACTCTGGCGTTCTCAACGCCGTCAAAATACACTTCCGCCGCGCCGTGAAAATAAAAGTCACAACAATAACTTGGCGTACGTCACTTTGGAGTTCCTACTGGCGGTGCGAATGCAACCAGGAAAATGACCCTAGGGGAACATTTAGTTCTCGGGGAACCACCCTGATGTAACTAATTTCCATATTTGTATATCCTATTTTTATATAACAATATGGCATGCAGTTGCTTCAGACAATGATATAAAGCTATTCAAAACATCATTCAATGTAAATTGTGATAATTATTACAATTTCAGTTATGATGGGGAGGAGGGGAGGGGGCATACGGTACTGTATGAGTACAATTTTTTTACAGATAATAATCTCAGCTTTAATAATTATTTTCACGGTTTTAGATTTGTCTGCCTTCCAAATGTTGCCATAGAAATGCACATCTGAGAGAGAGCAAAAAATCTAAATCAACGTGTTTGCTGTGTTCAAATTTCCACTGATTGGGATATGAAACAGTATCTCTCCAGTGGCTCTGCAATGGAATAAGTAGGAAGCTCCATCGTTTGACTGCATGTCAAACAGGAATGATGAAACAGCTGGTATAACTCTCCATTTCAAAAGAAACAACTCCGTCAATACTGTGATTAATATTCATCATCTATGCAACTGTCCAGTCTTTTTAGCAGCGTACATGGCAGACTGCAACAAAACGGACAAACAGAAATGCCCATGTGTTTGCTTTCATATCTGCATTAAATCATTCTTTTTTTCTTAGACTGGATACAGGATTTAGACTGATTTAAGATTATGAATACTGAAAAGAAGTACACATTAAACGGGTCAACGGATGCTCTTTGAGGTCATCTCAATCACCTAATGAACTGTTGTTTTATGAGGTATTCAGTCATTTAGTAGTGTTAATGCACAAAGTCTATCTAAAATAAATATTAAATACATTTACACCTAGAAGCTTGAAGCTGTCTACACCAGATGTGACAAAGAGACCGTTGCAAAGCATTTGTCCTTCATGTCAGTACGTCATAAAAAGAATGATGCATCAGTTTAATGTCGGGATTTGTCGTGTTGTGTTGTTTTATGTCGTCGTGTTGCGCCGCACCCAATGTGGACATCATCACCGATTATAATGGGTTGTATTGTGTAGTTATACGGTGTAGACACGGTGTTAGCCTCATGAGTTATTTGATGCCTGCATGGCTTTAGTAATGGACATATTTTGTATTCACGTGATGGTATAGCTACAAATGTAACCGCATTGTGGCACAGCTATGTTGCTGTATAGTATCTACTTATTTTTTTAATAGTCTTTATTATAATATTTACGATATTTTATGTAATTGTTTAAGTAGAGTTCCATCTGATTCAGTTCTAAAAACAGAGCTTATTTTAATGCTCTCATAAAGCATTTAAATTATTCTTTGCTAATTGCGAATGGTTTATTCATGGTTAAGATACTGTGAATGAAACACTTAAGCACACAGAGAGTAATTGTAATATTTTGCTTAAATCACGTGAACATTATGATTCTGGATGTCAGCTTTCTCTGAATTAGATTTTAGCACTGCAAGGTTGCATTATAATCGCAAGCTGTCACTCAGGCAGGAGACTGCTGACTTTGTGAACGTACGTTTACGCCGGAGTTAACATTTCCACACTTTATACTTGAACTTACTGACAGACCTGGCAGGGGGGAAAAAAAAGTGCAACTGAAGGGATGTTACTGTTAACAGTTCTTGCATGCACCTCACCTCCAACATCTGGAGTGTTAACGTTGTTAACTGTAGCTCCATCTGGCTGGATGAGATGTTTGTGTTTGTGTTGCTCTGCAGCTGACTGAGCTCCACTCAATTATTAAGTAATTAAACATCAGTCATCAATATTTCTCATCAGTCCAAACAGACACCTGGATGAAATTAAGAGCAGTAAAAGATGGATGGACTACAAGTTTATAACCACATGAGGTGCCGTATATATATACGAATTCAATAATTAAGCACTCGCTAGACTGAATAAATTAAACACGACAGGATTCAGCATGGAGATATAGTCATGAATAATTTAGTTCCTCGCTTAACAGTTAATTTCAAGTTGCACAATAATTTGCATATTGATGGGAATTTTTCAAACTTCTCTGTTTGTCTTAGTAATAAAACAGAAGGCATAGTGAACAAGTTTATATAAACATGCAATAAAATCAAGCCTCAAATGTAACTTTCCTGTAGCTGTATATGAATGCACTGTAAGTCATAAATATTGATGTACCAAACATCTGGGCTAAGCTGACAATACAACAACCAAAAGATTTGGAACAGTGTTGAAAAGACATTTATTTATTTATTTTTTAAATGTAGATATGTATTTGTCTGTGTGTGGTTATCTGTATGCGTGTCACTTAATGTATTGTTTTTTTGTTATTTATTTTTATTTTTATATGAGCTGCATAATTCAAATATATATTTGTTTAGCGCTTTTCAGAATACTCATTGTTTCATAACAAATTTAGTTGTAGATCAATGTACAATGACACATTTTTTAATTATTTACTCACCTGCACTCATGTCATTTTAAACAGTTTGTGTCTGTGGAACACAAAAGTTGATTTTTTTTTTTTTTAAATGGGGGAAAAAAATTGCATATGGGTTTGAAACAACATGAAGATGAATTAAGGTGCCGTATGTAACAATGACAATTAGTGGTTGAAATAAGTACTAGAGTCCAATTTCAAAATACTGTTTGCCCCGCCCATTCCTCCTCAGACTCGATGCTCACGTGGGTTGTCAAATTGAGGACATGGATGCAGAGGCTTTTTAGGCTGGGTAGAATCTGCGATCTCTGACCCAGTTTGTTTGCTTGCTTCCATGGCAGCAATACACTGTTTTCCGCCAACTGGCAACCTGTGGTGTCGAAATACTGTTGATTAAATTGGTGGCATGCGGTATCACCGACCAAAACAAAAACAGGCATTCCAACAAGGAACACAGATTTCAAAGTAAAATAACTGGCTATTGCATTGTTTTTCCAGAGAAACGAGTATGTGAACTTAAATACCTGCAAAAATATTATGGTATTTGTATGCTTTAATACAGTCAAAAACATACATACAGCTATTACAGCACCTTTAAATAACTTGTGTATGTATAATGTATAATGTTGGGGTAAATTATTATTTTAGCATATTAGTGGAATTTTTTTTTTACTTGTAATAATAAAAACAATCACATTTGTCTGCAATCAGGCTGTGAGTGAAATGAATTGGTCTACTGGTGTGTCAAGCGCCCTGCTGATCCCTTGATGTCGTTACAAAAGCTGTAATGAATGGGGCGATGCCACTGGCTGTAGGTGAATTCAAAAGAGGGGCAGTCGGATGAGAAGGGTCTGGCCATTGATGGACTGTGTGATTATCCAGCCCTGGAGGTGTAGATCTCTGGAAAGGAACGGTTTGTTGTGTTTGCTGCTGCTCTGTCAGTGTAATCACTCTGAATCACGCTGCTATAAATCACCCGCACAGCACAGCTGGTGCTGGAACAGCCGCACTGGCTGGGATGAGGCTGGGGTGCGGAAACACCTTGTGCTGACCAGGTGCAGTGGATTGAGTGGAGCGAGTGGCTTGTTAGGGATCAGTGATTCACTGATTTTATGAGCTGGCTGGATCATCAACAATCAGCAGCTGTGTGTGTGTACACATGTTGAGGATATTTCATGTCAGTTCTGCAAACTGAACGCTTTAGCCCAAAGCATTAGTTATGCATAGTCAGACTTTTGATCCAAACAATGTCTGAACCGTTTTCATATTACATTTGCATACAGTATATACTGTGACTTTTCGGTCTTTGTATCACTCTGCTTGTGTTTTTTCCAGATGGACTATAAGTATCCATTAGTGGTGGGAAAGAGCTTTTCATTGACTCTTTCCAAAAGTTACATTGGTACTCCAATAAGTGGCTACAACTGATAGTTTATCTGGGAATCATTGAATAAATTGTTCAGCTGATTTGTTCAAAACACTCCCTGCATCCCAATTCGCATACTATCCATATTAAATAGTTTTCGAAAATAGAATTAGTATGTCCCAAATCGTAGTATGTTGAAAAGAGTATTCCAAAGATACCCGGATGGTTTACTAGTTCCCGTCAGAATCCGAAGTGCGGATCGACGCACACTCTAACGGCTGATTTTGCCCACAACCCATTGCGAGTTGGACGAGGATTCGGTTAGAACTACAAACGCAGATAAAGTGTTAAAAAACAGTTAAGTAGAGAGGTTTAGATGAAGGGGTTTGACGTTTGAGTGATCAATTATCAGTATTTAACCAGACAAAAATATATTTATTCAGTTTTGTCCACCTGCAGCAGCGCTAAAAACTTTTGTAATGACACGTTTGGCCATTAACTTTTAAATGCATCATTATATTTAAACTGCAAACACACAAGGATAGTCTCTGCATTAAAGACCCACACATGGCAAATCAACGTGCGACTACATTTCTCTCCGATACGGTAAGAAATGGAACTGAATGTGGGGGATTTGAACTGTGACGATGATTGACAGGGCAGTTGTTAAACAGTGATGGGATGCACTTAACTAAGCAACTGAGTCCGTTATAGATGACGAAGTAGTATGTCCCAAAGTTTGCATACTCTTCTAAGTATGTACTTTTCCTTCACAAAAAGAGTACATACTTTTAGGTCATAGTATAAGTAGGCGAATTGAAACGCAGCAACTGATTTTCTTTGAGCGAATCAGTGAATCAATCACTGAAGTAATTCATTGAAACAAGCTGATTCTTTCAGGAACACCATATACTGTGTACTGTTCGGATATGCTAGCTTGGGTTAATTCTGCTGTAATTCTGCTTCATATGGACTAGAGCCGCATGATTAATTATTAAAAGATTGTGATCTCAATTCAGACATCCACACAATCTTATTCCTAAATGACAAAGATTTGGGTATGTCTATTATACTGTTTTGAATCAAAATATGAAATTCATGTGAATTGTGTACTTTTCTCTTTCTTTTTTTTCTCACAAGAATCAAGTGGGAATCGTAAAAGGGTAACACTTTACAATGAGGTTCATTAATTAACATGAACTAATAATGAACTGCACTAATAAAGCATTTATTTATCTTTGTTAATGTTAATCTCAATATGCATTATTAAAATCTTGTTAGCATCAGTTAATTCACTGTGAACTAACATGAACAAACCATGAACTGCTGTATTTATATCAACTAACGTTAACAAAGATGAACAAATACAGTAACAAATGTACTGCTCATGGTTAGTTCATGTTAGTTAATACATTAACTAATGTTAGCAAATGAGACCTTATTGTAAAGTGTTACCGTCATTTTAACCTTTAATAATATAATGACGTACCAACAGGGGTTTCCTGTATAGCCTAGTTTACAGGATTAGTTGAGGGATATTTTTTTTCTTTGAGAAAATTAGCCATGTACTATAGCTGATAGGCCCCAAATTAATCAATATTGCATGGAAGTTAACCGAATCACAAGCTTGTAAATAAAATCTTATTGTGTCTTTGAAAAAAAAAGAAAAAAAAATCACTTAGATTTTTTTTTTGTTAAAATCACAAAAAAGGAGGATGCCCCCAGACCCTTCCAACAACAATACAATTCATGAACATGTCACCCATTTCACCTTTTCTGAGTTTGCAGGTCTGAGGACATATAAACTTCACATGAAGTGGGATTGTAGGGTCTGTATTGTAGATATTTGCTCAACTCTTGATCCTTCACTCTGAAATGGGTGTTCAGCGTTACAAACAACCATGTTGAGTCTGTGCCTGCTCATTTCTGTATAGCCCCACAAGCTGTAGTTCACACTCTAATGTCAATGAATATGATTCTGAGGTTGAGAGTGTCTGCAGATTGAGAAGGTTATTCATCTGTGGTCTGTGTGCATTATGTTTGGCTTCTGAATTTAAAGGTGATGTTTGACCTGTTTAACCTACTTAATATGCAGATAAAACTACAAGTATGGCATTTGTAGGTTGATTCCCCTGGCTATGATGACCAGTCCAAAACAGCAACATTGACTGAACCAATAGCGTGTATTTGAGGCGAAACTATCAGTTTGTAAACGGCACTTATTTTTGCAATTTCATTCTGTTATGCTAGTGACGCAGAAATTACATACTTCAGCTTCAAGTGTCACTCTAAAGAACACAACAGCTGCATTCACTAACTGAATCTTGTGGTTTTAGCCTGAAGCGTTTTCATATGCAGGTACAATAACAGAGGGAAAATCAATCTTGATCCATTTGTGCATGTGTAGTCAATCTATAGACTCAGGGGAGGACATCTGTGGGAGGCATTGAAATGCCTTTAAATGTTGGTATTAGCTTGGCTTCTTTAGGGGAATGAACGTGAAATGATGGTGTTTACATATTATTAGTTATTTTACACACTTTGGCTTAGGAAAGTGCACTAAAGACGTTTAATTCCTTCAGTTAAATATATAAACATGGTGTTGTGGTAGACCTGTGGCGTTGTTTTTCGTGAAAAAGATTTAATGATGTGCTCCAGTGAGCTACAATACTATTCAGCAGTTTAGGATGTTGTAGCTGAGTGTGTTGCTTTCCGGATAACATAGATTTTTTATTTATTTATTTTTTTAACCTTTTTGTTATACCTTCTATTTTCAGTTTGCATAGATGAGCTTTTAATGTGGCCATCAATTTAGAAAGAAACAAAAGGCTAAAATGGTATAATTTGTATTATATGTAGTCCCAAAAGCACACATGCCGTATAGTACAGTAATTGCCAGTATCTGTTTAATGTGTTTGCTCAATATCGCAAAATGTACATTTCATTAATCATTTCTTTATCTGCTGTACAATGATAATACAATATTCCTTGATGTATGTTAGAACAACACTCAGCAGATATTTTAGCATTGTTTGTAATGTTATTACACTCATTTTTTTACATTACCATTCAAAAGTTCAGTAATATATATTTTTAAAGAAATGTAATACTTTTATTCAGTAAAGGTGAGTGTAAGGACATTGCTAAAAATTCGATATCATATAAATAAAATAAAAAAGATTTCCACAAAAATATTTTAAACTTTGATAATCTCAAATGTTTGCCGCAAATCAGCATATTAGACTGATTTCTGAAGGATCATGTGACACTGAAGACTGGTTTAATGTTGCTTAAAAAATTCAGCTCTGCCATCACAGGAATGAATTACATTTTAAAATATATTACAACAAAAAAAACCTGTTATTTTATTAAATTGTGTTATTTAAAACGGATAAAAATAAAATCTCATTGACCACAAACTTTTGAAATGTAGTGTGCTTTAAAATTGACACAAACTGAAGTTGTAAGTCTGAAGCCATATGATAGCTTTATATGATGAATCCAACGTTTTCTAAAACTAACATGTCTGTAATTTTATAATGTAGTTTTTCCTCACATTGTGAACATTCATTGGGGTCTGTAGGCTTCAAAAAATGACAAAAGTCTGAAGCAATACGATAGCTTTATGTAATAAATAAAGCAGAGTTTATGGAGTTAATATCTTCCTGTTGCTTTAAAGAAATTCATATTGTTTTGGAAAGACATGAAGGTGAGTAATGACAGAATTTTATTTTTGGGTGTACTAATCCTTTAAAGTAGAGCACAATGCTGTCCAGATGATGCGTTCCATCACAGATGTCCTGATGATTTAAGCTCATAGTTATGAATGCTGAGATATTTATAAAACTATGTATGTGAATGAATGAATTATCCTCAAAGTTGGAGAGCCATTGTTTATTCTTTCCTCTCCCCTTTTCCAGGTCAGTGGGGCAGGTGTATGGGGGAAGAATGCGGAACTGGCGGGGTTCAGTCCAGGACGGTGTGGTGTATCCACTCAGAAGGCTGGACCACGCACCACTCCAACTGCCGGCACGCAGACAAACCTGAGAGCCAGAGGCCATGTTTTAAAGTGTGTGAGTGGCACCAGGATCTCTTCGAATGGGAGGCGTCAGAATGGGGGCTGTGCGTTCTAGCCCCCTTCCAGTCCAATGAGCTCAAACCGCGGACTGTGGAGTGCGTCACGGCCCAGCACGGCATCCAGAGACGGAAAGTCCATTGCGTGCGCACCTCAAACCGCACGACGGTTACAGAGAGGATATGCGAGTTCTTCTCCCCACGACCGGCGCTCGAGCAGGCCTGCTTGATCCCCTGCCCTCACGACTGCGTTGTGTCCGATTTCTCCTCTTGGTCCGGCTGCAGTCGAACATGCGGCACGGGTCTCCAGCATCGGACCCGGCATGTGCTAGCTGCACCGATGTACGGAGGTGCTAACTGCCCTAACCTCACCCAAACAAGGATTTGCGCAAACCTTTTGCCCTGTCCGGTTGGGGAAAGCGAGCATCACTACAGCCTTAAAGTCGGCCCCTGGAGCGAGTGCAGGCAGCCGCAACACAAAGGGCTTTGGATGAGCGGAAGGACCATGCTCGACTTCAGCACTGGAGATACGGAGAGGAACACCGTGAAACGGCATATCCAGAGCTCCCAGCACCACCATCACCACCTCCACCACCACCACCACAGCCTCAAGGGCTTGGACGTGGAAATCGGCTACCAGACGCGCCAAGTTCGGTGTGTGCGCAGCGACGGCAAGAACGCCATGCTGAGGTAAGAAGCCCTGAACGTACGCAGACACATCAGGCGTGTCTATTCAATTTACAATAATCTGTGTACAAGCAATGTATGCCTGAAAGACAAACCCTCTGAGAACATAAACCCTTTTAAGGTCTAAATCCCAGATTATGCTCTTGAAAGCAAGGTACTGCTGCTGCTTGTGTGAAAGGAATTGCTGTGCAGCTGGATTTTTGAAGCGGCTCTGTGAAGTGGGCCTAGCTAAATCGGTTAGTCCTCCATTAATCTCCTTCCCGCTGCCGTACTCTACAAGGTGAGCAGAGAGACATGCCTCTGGCAGCAGCAACGGCAGCATGGGAGAGCTGGCTCTCTGAGCAGAACAGACTCTGGTGTGATGGAAAGGATTGAATTTACTCTCTTGCTGCAATCTCTGCATCCATAGTATGAGTTTGGAATGACGGTCAATCACTGTTACGCTGCAGTTTGTGCTTTATTCTCGTTTCGGTCTCGCTCTTGGTAGAATTAGAAGTCGTTGAGATGTAGCTCATCCTTCTCTCACAAAGAGAATGGATTTCCTACAAACTGAGGATAATGGATGCTGGAATGAAGGCAGGCTTTGAACATGACTTTAAAGATGCCTCCTTTGCAAAATATTGATTCGCAGGCACTCATGATAAAGGTTTTAAGACTCAAATGTAGACTTTCATGGCTTTGCTCCATTTTACCTGTGTCATGGTGCTGTCTGCTGCAGCTCGCTATCAAAGGTAGTTTGTCTATTAATACAGGGTTTTGAATATTATACATCCTCGTGAGAGGGATCCCATCGTGAAATTTAAAAAGCATCTGTATGTTTTCATGAATTGAGACCAAATATGTGAAAAATGTATGTTAAACGTGTAAAAAATTATTAGGTAAATATTTTGTTGCTATAACTGCATTGCATTCCTGTCCAGTTAGATGTATTATTTATTTCATATATATTTTTTTTTATTATTATTTATATATTTATTTTAATATAATTATTTATTCATTTTAATCTTATTTCTATCATTTATTTTATTGTTAGTGTGCATGCCACGTTTCCACTGTCAGGCCTGTGCGAGCCAGGACTTTCATCGGGCCCGGCTGGGACCCAAAACCACGCTACATTTCCACCATCGGGCCAGAAGCTCATCAGCTTGTGACTAAAACCCGCCCTTAACACCCCTCTCTGGAAAAACGTCACACAAACCCATCATTTCACCAACAAATGGAAGTTTAACAGAAAACTAATCAGAAAGAAATCACTGGAAACTATAGCGAGATCGCAAAACGAGCATGATAAAACGGCCGTTTGTTGGCATCTATGTTTTACAACAGTTTAAGTGATACATTGATCATAATGAATTTGTTGAGATTACATTAGTCACACTCACGCAGAAATAAAGTGGTATTTATTATTTCACAAAAGAAAGAGGACCCAGGTACTTATTCACGTCTGGTTCTGTTTATTTGTAGTCACAGGACAGTTTATCACATTTAGGAACGATAATTTTTATATATTTTCCAACAAAAATACGACCGTAGCAGCTTTAGCACTCTCTCCAGTGTTTCCTTGTTTAAAAACGATCCGCAGTAAAATGAAGTGAGCAAGCGAACAGTCTTATTGACGCATTCTCACTGGAACTTCGTAAAAAATAAAGTTCATCCACAACTTCTTAATGTTAGGATCAATAGGAAGGCAGTGCAATGCTGTTTTCTCCCACAACTTGGCACTTCAAAATGTCTTGTAATCCTCAGCGGCAATCATCGTTTTGTTGCTGGAGTAATACTGTGTTTGCGTCTCTCTAGTAACTACTACAACTTGACATGTGAATCGGTGGGCGGTTCTAAAGATGCAATGCTGTAGAAGTAGGTGTTGACCTTTTTCTGCAGAGGCAGTTTTTCGTCGCACTATGCAGTAATGTGACAAAATCTGAAACGTTATTTTCTGAGCTTGGTTTCAATAAAAATCTGTTTTTGGACTACCGAGGAAGTTTGGGGTTCTGAAACGTACAGGATACTTTTATAGTACAATGACCTCTTGTATGCCAAAAGATCAATGCATGACCCCTTTAAAGGGGTACTTCAGCACTGGGAAGATGAAACTGTGTTTAAATGGGTCATTTATGTACTAGAAATGTGAAATTATTTTTGAATTTGGTGCCTTCTAGACTGAGAAAAGACAGAAAATTTATTTTTGACTCATGGGGATGAAAGACAACAACTCCCAGAATGCACTTGCTCGCTGCCCTGCGAGGACACTCTAGGCACGGCTACTGGATTACTGGATCACTTGCCCACCGCTTTCATTTTCATAAAATCAGTTGAATAAAAACTGAACATGTCTGTTCTATATAGTGTGAGTGAGCCGATCGAGAGTCATGGCACAAACGCAGCAGGAGTCAGATTACATTTATCACATGAGCTGAGGTAAGCGCGGCCGTGGGCGTGGCATAACATCACAGCGCGTGTTCAGTCTGGAGCATTTTCAGTTCATGCCTATGGAAGCTTTACTCACTTTGCTCTCCACCGCTCCGTTTACATGAATCCCTGCAGCTCCCCGAGCCGAGTGCTGTGAGTGCGATTTTGAAAACATGCGGAAATAGCGCCCACTGCTGGCTGTAGTCTTTAGCCTCTGGCCCAAAAATCCTCTGATGACGCAAAATGACGATATTTGCGTCATCGGAGGATTTTTTCCAGAAATAAAATACATAATTATCTCGTCTCAGGGGGATATGAGGGGGGAAAGTACAATAACTCGAATATACTCCTGGGTTTCTACTGATACAAAGCTTAATTCTAATCGCTGAAGTAACCCTTTAATGAATGTTTTCTATCTATAATATGGCCTTGTGTGAAGTGCAAACACTTGTATAACTGTGAGAGCATAAAGCAACACTTCTTGATGTGTCTTTTTAAACAGACTGTAAAATGGGGATCATCCCTTGTTAATCCTTATGTCAGGTGAAAAGAGGCTGCTATACGCTTTGACACACAAATATCTTCATTTTTCACACTTTTGGCATTGTCACCTGCCATTGGGTTATGAAGACAAAGGCTTATGAAATTAGAGTTGACGTAGTGAAACTTTGCATTTCTTGGGTGTTGCGTGCGTCTCTGTGGTTATTTCCACTGAGAGCAAATCTATGTCTGACAGCAAGACAGACTATATTCTGTCAGTATATCTGTTTTATATGTGAATCTTAGTTGGTCCAGCAATTGGTATGTCTTTTGTCTGTGGAAAGGCAGCAATTGTCTTCGATTCTTTCTGGGTTTTTCATTCCACATTTGTTAAACACAGATTTTCGAGCATCTTCATTCAAAGTGGGGAGAGTTGGTAGAGCAGAATGGGGTCTGACAGGTTTACTTCAGTTGTAGCATAACAAGAGAGAGGCCGCAATGTTATTTTACAGTGAGACAGAGCGTTCGCTCTAATTAGCATATTCATTGGTAAATCCTACGTGCATGCTTAATGAAATGTAGTGATTTGAATATTTCCCACCTGAGTTCAATTTCTGCAATTTTCCAATTATAGTCTAATTATCATTTAAAATGAAATGAAAATGAATGCTACACACATGGATTATGATGTACACAAGTAATTGAATCGGTTGACTTATACGGATGAATCGCTAATTAGATATCCAATTTGTTGTGCATTTATTCATATTTCACTTTGCAGACGTTGCTTCGTAGGACACAAAGGTGAATAACTCATTTAAATATCCTTCACTTTACATTCATTACACTGTCTTGCTATGCAACAAAAATCAGATGGACCCATTTGCTTTACAATCACTCAAGTATATTAGAAAAATGAAAACATTTTTGAGCAATAATTAATTTAGTCTTCACTTGCCACACTCTACTAATTATGCAAATTATGCACTGAAAAGTTGGCTGAAATTCGTTGCTATGGGTTCATAATCTTATGTTTTGTGAGTGTGTTTTTACTGAATCACAAATTCATCTCTAGAAAATGCATAAAGGTTTTTTTATTATGCCCTATCAATGAGCAACACTAGGGAAACAATTGATGGCATTTATCTAATTTTATAAACTGTGTTCTCACTATCTGTCTTCTGTTCTTTTTGGCAGCATTGAAATGTTTGAATATATTTCCCCAGGGCTTCTCATTCTTAATTTATTTGTTTTCTTGCTCATAGTCTTTGTACCCTTGACAACGGCCCTGGAACATTCCAGTCGTGCATTATGCCCAGAGACTGCGAGACCTCTGATTGGTCCATTTGGAGCCCATGTTCAAAGACATGCAGGGCATCAGATATGTCGCCTGGTTTTCGGGTCAGGACTCGAAGCATAACGCAAACTCCTATTGGACTAGGCAAAGAATGCGCTGCTGTTGAAGAAAAGGAAGCCTGCAACATCATCGGAGATTTACTTCCAAACTGCCCTAGGTTTGTATTTTAGCCTCCCAATAATGATTCATTTCTATTGTATGTGAAAGTGTAAAAAAATGTACTAAATGATTTTTTCGAGTGTTGTGTTCAAGTATTTATTTACTGAACCCCTGTTGCATCCGAGTATTACAAAGATTAGAAGAAGCTAATTAATGAGATTAGGTTTTTGATCAATAGCAGCAGACTGTTATTTCATTAAAACTGCTGCTTTATGCATCATAACACTTTGCTTAGTCAATGCTTTTTCATTAGTAGATGGTTTCCTACCGGAAAACAGAACGCTAAGCCTATTAGTATCTTTCAGCAGCGGCTCACTGTGTCCATTTATCCATTGCAACTTTTGAGAGGAGCCCAGCATGATATAATTAGACTATAGGGCCAAAACAAAAGAAGCGTGTTTTACCACAGCGGGTGCGTGCTTTTGTTCTCCAGGTATGTGTGGAAGAGCACAGATTGGGGGGACTGTCAAGTGGCCCCTCTCCTCAGCCAGCAGGACAGAAGGCTTAACAATGTTAGTGTTCTCTGTGGTGGAGGGATTCAGACCAGGCAGCTGTACTGCGTCCAGGTCCCAGACAACTCCACCCTCATCATAGAAAAGAGGGTAAGGTTCAGTGTCTTAACTGACAGTGAGTTCAGTGCTATGGCTGTACAAAAATATGCATCTTTCTGTGGATCTTTTCAGCTGTGTTGATTTTATGATAGATTAAATACACTGCTGTTCAAAAGTTTGGGGTCGGAAATTAATACTTTTATACAGCTGGGATGCATACAGTATAATTGATCAGAATCATTCATAATGTCTTAAAATCAATTTCAAACAAATGCTGTTCTTTTGATCTTTTTATTCATAAAAAAATAAATCTATAATAAATATCAATGTTATAAAAAATATTAAGCAATAAAAATAATAATAATAATAATAATAATGTTTCTGAGAGAGACTTCTTTTACAACATTAAAAATTATTTCTGAGCCCAAATATTTGATTGGTAGTATATAATCAATTCACCTTAAAGGTTCACCCAAAAAGTATGATTTGATGTTTATCTGCTTACCCCAAGGGCATCCAAGTTATAGGTTTTTATTAGACTTTGTTTCTTCAGTA
Organism: Gobiocypris rarus; assembly: GCA_023029165.1. Taxonomy (NCBI): domain Eukaryota; kingdom Metazoa; phylum Chordata; class Actinopteri; order Cypriniformes; family Gobionidae; genus Gobiocypris; species Gobiocypris rarus. The sequence continues at coordinate 25,977,729 of CM040910.1, forward strand.
GAACACAAATGAAGATTTGAACTGCAACCATTGCAGTCCGTCAAATCCATACAAATCCATATTAAACCCTGTGGCTCGTGATGACACATTGATGTCTTAAAGGGATTCTCTGGTGTTAAGACTTGTATTGCTTAATATAACATAAATTATGTCTTATACTGAAATATGTAGTAGAAAACTCATGAAAGATCTGCGTTATTTAAAAAAACCCATTACATATTTGGACAATGGGCGGCACCATTTTGTTTGCATTCTAGTGCGATGACGTAGGATGGTTGCACTCGGCAATCAGCAGGCGCTAACCGTAGCTATTTTTACCACAACACAACTCGAAAATAGTTTCCTAGTTAAACAAAACGGCTCGGGTTATGTATATAACCCTTGTTCCCTGAGAAAGGGAACGAGCACTGCGTCGGAACGACGAATTTGGGGACACTCCCTAAGCAACAGTGTGTCTGAAGTATGAATGAAACTATCCCAATCCTGATTGGTGTTGCGTCATGACGTAGCTGGGACGGCATACCCGGAAGATACATAAGGAGCCGCGATAGTAACGGCAATTATCGCGATGAAGCATGCGCTCCAGGCGTGCCGAGGTAGCCCACCCTAGGATGTAAGATGGCCTTTACTCCGCCAGGGGCAAACTCCAGGCAAAGCAGCCAAGGTCGGCGTAAGCGCCAAGGCCTGAAGGTCCCCCACTCTCCTCAGAGAAGTGATAGCTAAGAGAAAGGCCAACTTAAGGGTCAGGTTCTCTGCCTCAGCTGACTCTAGTGGCTCGAAGGGGGCCTCAGCCAAGCCTTCAAGTACCACTGCCAGATCCCTAGGTTGGAACTCTGGAACGAGCCGCAGGCCTCATCCTCCGAGCCCCACGGAGGAACCGTACAACCAGATGGTGCCTACCCAAAAAGGCCCATCACTCACAGGAGCGTGGAAAGCCCAAAGGCAGCCACGTAGACCCGGAGTGTGGACGGGGTAAGACCTGCAGAGAAACGATTTTGGAGGAACTCCAGCACTGAAGCCACTGGGCAGTTAACTGGGTCCACCTCACGCTCTCTACACTAAGTGGAAACACGTTCCACTTCGGGCTGTACACCCTCCTGGTGGAAGGAGCCCTGGAGCTGAGCAAGGTCTCGATAACATCTGCTGACCGTCCAGTCTCTAGGTACTGGGCCCCCTCAGGGGCCCGACCCAGAGATCCCAAAACTCTGGGCAGGGGTGACATATTGTGCCCCGTGCCTCAGACAGCAGATCCCTCCTCGGCGGGACCTGCCACGGGAGACCGTCTAGCAGTGCTATAATGTCCGAGAACCATACCGGCCTGCAGGGTGCTACTGAGAGTAGGCTGATCCCTTCTTGGCTGACCCGCTCCAAGACTCCCGGGAGCAGAGTGATCAGGGGATATGCATACAGACGCAGCCTCGGCCGCGTCTGAACCATGGCATCCAACCCCGCTGGGGTTGGATGCGTGAGAGAAAACCCCCTCGCACATGGCCTCCACCACCTCTGGGTGGAGTCGCCACTCCCCGGGCCTCAGCCCCTGCCTCAACAGGATGTCTGCTCCCTGATCTTGGACCCCGGGACGTACATTGCCCTGATGGACAACAGTTTCCCTTGGGACCGCAGGAGGATCTGATGCGCCAGTCTACACAGAGGGCGCGACCTCAGACCCCCCTGCCGATTGAGGTACGATACGACAGCTGCTCGTACCAGGACATGGTGACCACGGAGGTCCGGGAAAAAGCTCCTGAGAGCTTTGTAGACCGCCATCATCTCCAGGCAATTTATGTGCCAGGAGGAATGACGGCCCTCCCATGGGCCCCTCGAAAAGCGGCCGTCCATGACTACGCCCCAACCAGTGAGGGAGGCGTCTGTTGAAGCGGATTTCCGGCAACAGGACGCTCCCAACACTGGCCCCTGGGACAGAAACCAAGGTTTCTTCCATATGACTAGGGAACGAAGGCCACTGCGCGTTACCCTGATCATACAGAATGGATTTCCCCTCGAGGAAAGTCACCTGGTTTACTTCCGTATCAGGACATGGTGGCCGCGGAGGTCCGGGAAAAAGCCCCTCAGAGCTTTGTAGACCGCCAGCATTTCCAGGCAGTAAAAGTGCCAGGAGAAATCCCGGGTCTCCCACAGACCTCTCGCAAAGCGGCCGCCATGACCACGTCCCAGCCAGTGAGGGAGGCATCCGTTGAAACGGTCTTCCGGCAACGTGATGCTCCCAACACTGGCCCCTGGGACAGAAACCAAGGTTTCTTCCATATGACTAGGGAACGAAGGCATCTGCGCGTTACCCTGATCATACAGAACGGTTTTCCCCTCGAGAAAAAACCCCTTAATTCCCAGCCACCACTGTAAGGGTCTCGTGCAGCAGGCCAAGAGTTATTCTGTTGGACGCAGCCGCAATGAGCCCCAGCAGTCCTTAAAACTGCTTCACAGTGATGCTGTGGCCTAGCTTCACTTTAGAGACCACCGCCTGTATGGACTCGATACGTGCGGGAGACAATTGTGCCCACAACGAGAGAATCCACGACTCCCAGGAACACTGTTCTCTGAGAAGGCGTCAACACGCTACTGCGTGTAGAGTCTCAACCCCAAGCACTGAGAGCAGCCAAGGACGACACCTCAATGCCGAACTGCTGCTACCACAGAGGGGAAGGGCTAGGCCGTATGGACGAACCCGATATTGGTACGCTTTGCCCCCAAAAGCGAACCTCAGGAACTTTCCATTACCCGAAGCTGCCCAGGGACCACTGCCGTCCAGACCACCCCACTGAACTTCGGGGGAAGGTAACTGAACTGCAGTCTGTATCCTATTTTCTACAGTACGCAGGGCCCACCCAGATATATTCGGAGGCATAACCATGCACCAAGATAATCTGGTAAGGGAACCAGCCTCTCGAGGCCGGCCTCGGGTGTCAACCGAGCCTCCTCCCGACCCCTGAAGCGGCTAACCGGCAGGGTGAAATCGCGTGACGCGTTGCTGGACTACCGCAAGTCTTGCTAGAGGCGGCTGGTGCAGCACACGCGCGGGAAACGATGTGGCCCAAGCATACTTGATGGCGGGAGCACAGCATTGATTCGAAAACTCCACAGGAGGCGACCTCGATCGCTCCTACCCGGGAGAGGGGGCTGGCCAGCAGGGGCCTCATCTAAGGGAGCTGCTCTACAGGGCCGCAACACTAGGGCGGACACTGGGAATAGCAATTGCCTGAAACTGATGTGTCCCGCAGGCCACAAGGCGGCGAGAACGACATCAACTTCAGGAGGGCTCCACCTTAGATGAATATCCAGACAAGTCGAACACGCTTAGGTGACATAATTAAAGTATCCAACTTATTAAAGTCAGATAACATGACACTCAATTCCTCTGAATTAAATGCCATCATAATCAGCCAACCCGTGCAACCTGGTCTGAATGCTAGGCTGAATAAAAAATACATCTAACTCCTCAAAGTCAGTATTTATATGTTGGACATAGTGGTGTATTAGAGGTAAAAAATTATATAAATACTATTCGTTCTGTGTCTTAAGACATCAGTGTGTCGTCACAAGCTGCAGGATTTAATATGGATTTGTATGTGCATGTTTTTTCATAGTTCTCCTACTCTCATGTGTTACCATTGACATTATATGACTGACAGACTGCATCGGTTGCAGTTAAAAATCTTCATTTGTGTTCTACTTAAGAAACAAAGTCACCTATATCTTGGATGCCCTGGGGATAAACAGATAAACATCAAATTGAAATGTTTGGGTGAACTATCCCTTTAAGTACAAATCATTATTATCCAAAATTAAACCTAACAGTCACATTTATTAACTGAAATAATTTCACTCAAATATTACAGAAAGTTCATTGCATGTAAACTCAACTGTTTACATTAAGCAGAACTCAAACTGAAGTAGTTACAGCAGATTTCTAGTTTCCAGCACGCTTTGCTTCAGACTCTGTAAGAAGAGTAAATGTATTTGGGTTTTACAATATTAATATAGGAGGAGATCTGTTAAGGTTTTAATGTTGTTATGGGCTTTAAAAGGGTTTCCCAGTCTAAAAGTAGTATTTTCACTTGATAATGTAGTGGGATTGTTGTTGACGTGACGTGGCATTTTAACTATCACACAAGATAAAAATGAATATAATTAGTATTGTCATCATTTAAAATGCAATAAATGGTTAAACATTTTTTTGTCTTGCATGGACCTGTTGTTATAAAAACTGCTGTGTTTTTAGATTTTGTACTTTTTTGAGCCAAATCTGACTTGTCTCAAACATGGTTCAATAAATTACATAAATGAAAAAGAAAATCATAAAAAAATTCATAAATATTAAGACTGGGTATTGACACAGATTACACGATTCCATTCGATTTCGATTCACAAGCTTGCAATTCAATTAGATTCCAATTCAATTCAATATCGATTATTTTGGATATATACTAACTACAATACATGGCTAAAAAATCTACATATATGATACATTTTGTCACTGAAAACCATGTCCTCCGGTGTGACACCATATCCTGATTTTAAATTGGGCAATTCCATAGACAACTTTAATTAGTTGAAGGACCCAATTCAAGGTCATGATACTGAAGCCTCCTGAGAAGCCCATGACGTGTGCACATTGTTCGTTTTTGTCTCAGAATTGTTCAAATATTTAACTTTTTGGAACCACTATAAAAGTGTTTGGTGTGACACCCCTAAATTATATATATTTTTAATGTATATATAATTTTGCTTTTAAGAAATCCAGATGAGAAGGTCTCTTGTTTAGTCATTTTCATTAGCCGTGAGTCAAATCAAGTCAGCTTTATTTATATAGCGCTCTTTACAATGCTGACTGTTTCAAAGCAGCTTCACAGTGCTAACAGGAAAATAATGCAACAGAATTTGATTTGGCTGTACAGCCAAATCAAATTCTGATGTCATCCAGTTCAGTTCAGTTCTTATATAGTGTCAATGCGGGCAGAGCAGTAATATAGTTTAATATTTAGTTTCCCCAACTAAGCAAGCCAAAAGCCAAAGGCAACAGAGGCGACGGTGGCAAGGAACCAAAATTCCATCAGGTGACAGAATGGAGAAAAAAACTTTGGGAGAAACCAGACTCAGTCGTGTTGCCAGTAGAAAAAAAGCTAAGATTAGAGGTAGTTGAAGGGAGTCACCTTGTTCTGAATTTTGAGGAGCTGCAGTAGCCAGTGAAAGCAGTGTTTGGATGGATTTTGAGACATGCTGAGCTGAGAAAGGCTTACAGATGACTCCTTCAATCAATGTTGTTTGGGGATACAGATCAATGAAAATCAACAGTGGTGTTTGCTTTCCACCTGACCCAGAAGACTCGCACTGATGTTAACAGAACGCAGTCAAAGCGTGAGGCTTTCAAGAGGTTTGCCCAAACTTGTGAACACTTTTTTTTTGTTGACAAAAGTCACATTGAGAATCAGTGCAACGCTAAGTCATTCCAAAATCTTTTTACTTTCTTACTTCATGTTCCCGGTCTTATTGGGAACTTTTCGGTAAGGAATGCCAGACTCATACTTAAGTCACACTCCTCTCTTAAAATCGACTGCAAGCTTGCATTCAAATCTGCCTTCATTTAATCAACATTTGATGGACAGAACCAAGTACATTCTGTTCTTTTCCATAATCCGTTTCACTTGGATGAATGCCACAATATGGAATAATTTGTTCTGTCACTACTTCCGTTACATTGTGACTATAAGCTAAATACTTACATTGGTTTGCAAAGGCTTTGAAATAGATTTTATTATTGATATTTTTTTAGTCTGGAATTGGTTCTCAGCATGAAAGATCAGAAATTATACTTAAGCTGAATTATGTTTTGTCAAGAAAATTCTTGCCTGTCGTATGGATTCTTTCTCACTATACTGTATGTCTTTGTCTGTCTGTCATTTTGTAGTATCTAGGCCTGTAAGTGGGCTTCTGTGCGCAGGAGATTTGCCTTCAGCGGTGCAGCCCTGCTCCATACCGTGCCCACAGCTGTGCCTGCTCTCAACCTGGTCCTCCTGGGGGGCCTGTCTCCACGACAACTGCTTGGAGACACATGGACGAAAAGGTAGGACAACATTGGAGTGAAGTGTCATCAATGATGTAAAAAAGTGCCCTCTTATTAATAAATATTGAATAAAATTGATGAATGTACCACCTCTCTACTGAGCTTAACCTAGAAGTAACAGTATCTAAAACTGACACCACTTCTGGTGAAAGGTAATAACATCTGTCACTGCAGCGAGCTGGTAGAGTACTGCCCTATAATGAGAGAATTTAGCAGAGGGGAGACTGATGTCACATGAATCAATCATACATAAGTGGGACTTTCAATCAGAAATGACTCATTCTGGGCAATCGCAAGAATAATTCCAACTTTAACACAATGCTGCACTCTTATCATTCTCCTGCTTTACTGAGGCAAAATTAAGGTTTAAAATAAATCCATATGTATGATTATTCAAAGAACTGCTCATTTAAAGGCACTATGTAATTTTTACTCAAAACAAAGGCGTAGCTTGATAACGACTTGATTTTGCAGAGCTTTTATTATGCCGCAGACGAGCGCTTCCGCTTTTTCCAGTCATGAAAAGTAATGCATTACAATGTTGCGTTACTCCTTTAAAAAGTAACTAATTGAGTTACTTAGTTACTTTTAAGAAAAGTAATGTGTTATGTTACTTTTGCGTTACTTTATCTCACCTGGGCTGGGCTTTTTTGTGTTTTGTTTTTTATAACAAAAAAGTTATATTTTTGTGCAAATGTAAAGACTTCTTCACATCAAAATTTAAATTACAAGCCTGAGGTAAAAATGCAAATCCACATGTGTACAGTAGAGGGCGCAGCTCAAACAAACCTTTCAGCTTTGCTTCCATTCTAGACAATGGAAGAATAGGATGCTCATGGTTTCACTGAATCATCGAAAGTTAGCAGCAAAACATTGGTCAATAAAGGTAGATTAAATAGCATTTGACTGATTTTATTCATTTTGAGGAAAACTGAATCTTTATTGTTTAAGTGAGATGAATAAATGCTCACATTTAGTCTAGAACTACAATAACAATCATGTTTACACACAACGCCTCTGCACTTACTCTCGATTTTTCTCAACATGGGGACAGGAGAGCTGTCATTTAAAAAAAAAAAGAAACTCAGATATTTTGTTGTAAATTTTTTAAGTAATGTGTTACTTTACTAGTTACTTGAAAAAGTTATCTGATTACGTAACTCAGGTTACTTGTAATGTGTTACCCCCAACACTGGTCATGCATATGTGGGCTACTCTGTGCGTTCGCTCGGCAGCTACTCTGAGACACTTGTTGTACACTGCAGTAAGCTAGATCGATATTAGGCAAGGTAAAACATGGTACTCGTTGTAAATCAAGAAAACAAGATTTAAACAACAAGACTGTGCTGGGCTACATAACAATGATTAGTTTTCTGTTGATGAATGTATTCAAAGAGTGTCTCACCTGTCCAATAAAACACAATATATTAATAAATAGTGTCTTTGGTGTATCCATGGTTTCTACAAAATAAAATAAAAATAGAAAATTTAGGGTAAGAGGGTATGATGTCGTTAATAGGCGACGCACGGACACAATCCGTGTCCTGGTTAAAATCTTTAAATTAGTTAACTGGTAAATATAAAAAAGTCTCTGACTTGGCAAGTCAGTTTTAAAAAAAAAATTTGGTTGTAACATTTTACAACGAGGTCTCATTTGTTAACATCAGTTAATGTATTAACTAACATGATTTAACAGTGAGCAATACAAGTTTTACATGTATTAATCATAATTATTGTTAGTTAATGTTAGTTATTTTCCTCTTAAGAGTAGGGATGCAGTGATTAACCGATTTCTCGATCAACTGAAGTTGAAGTTAAAATTAACCGAAAAGTCTCTGCTACTGTTTCTTTTGCATGGAACGGAACTGTTGCAACTTTCGACAAAATGAAACAAAGTTACACCAATAGTGCACCAGCTTAAAGTGCCTTGCTTATCAGAGTCACTCAGGCTACTACTGTACACACTGGATTAACTGTGGCAGAGGGACCAAACAGCGAAGCTTTATTTCCACCAAAGAATATATAGCTGAGTTTTTTTTTTTTAAGCGACCGTTAGAGCATATTATTTCCATGGCGATGCGTCATGCAGTCACAATACAGAGAAGTATCACGTTTATTTTGTTTTTTCCTTTGTTATTCAAAATATTTACAAAATTGTTAACTCCATCATGAATTATTATACATTCCGATTGTCAAATATGTGGAAGTGAATGTGTTTTTTTGTTTAAACTGTCGCTATAATAATCACGTTCATTAATATATCGCGCAACGAGTTTGCAATTCATGGCTTCTGTTTTCATCACATAAATGTATCCCCGAAGTACAAGTGGCCAGTGAACATGGGAGAAGAACAAACTTTATTGTTTCATGCACAATGTGTATCTGATATGAATAAAACATTTATTTAAATTATAATTGAAAGCATTCCATAGATATCAGTGTATGGTATTTCAATTTAACAAAATTTTAATGTATCTTTACATTTAACAAACTATACGTCTTTTTTATATAGGCTAGTAATTCATTTAAATGTCTATTTAAATCTCTGAAACCTCAAATATACATTATGTGGTTGAAGAGTGATATATAAAAAAGATCAGCGCCAGCCAAAGCGTCAAATGCACGTTTGAATTTATCAGTGACGCAAACAAAAAAAACAGTATAATAGACATGACTTTCTCAGGCCACGTGTAAAATTAGATTAATTATTAAAAAATGATTAATATAGATCACTGTTAGTAACCGTTCAGTTTATTGAACGGTTACAATACAATACATAGACTCATATTGGCATGGATGTTTACAGAGCAGAGGTCACGTTTCTTTAATTCCAAAGGGAGAGATGGACTTTTGTCTTTTTATTATTATTTTGTGCTGTATTATTTGGTTACTGTGTTATTTCCGGTTCAAAAGGTAGCCAAAAATAACACTTAAAAATCTAAAGTGTTCATTTGATTTTATACATTGTTGTGAAATGAATGAATGTATAATCTAAAATCGTTGCATCCCTATTCAAGAGACCCACCTGAGAAAGATTTGCTTTCCATTTAAACTGATTCATCTCCATTTAAACTGAAATGTTGTGATGTGTCTTCCCAATGGGATTGTCTGATAGGGTGTCTCTTTATTCATTGACTGCACCTCGTTAGACAAGCCTATTTACTGTTCTCAAGCACTTCAACACTTCACTGCTGTTTCAGAGAGTGTCGTTTGATCTTTGATATTGGATGAACCATGCAGAATTCCAGAGCCTAGAGCTTTCATAAATAGAAAAATGAACTTCTGTCCTACATATATAAACCTAGATTTTATCAGAGGAGTGTCATGGATTTATTTCTTTTTTGTTTGTTTGAATTTGTTTTTATTAAAGTTCCTAGTGCATTACAAATATGCAATTGCCCACAGTCATATTTTATCCTCTTTGTGTGATCTTGAGTGTGCGGAGGAATGAATTGAACACAGGCTTGGTAATGATTGTTAGTGGCAAATTCTATCTAGCATTAATGTGAGTAGGGAGCATTGAAGTGGGACTGATAAGGTTCTAAAGTATTGGAAGTGAAACGCTGCCTGCAGCCCACCAGTCTTTCCTATGAATAAGTCTGATAGCTCCAGTGAACCTTTCAATTATTAATATCCACAGGGATGTGTCTCCACCAAATAGTTTTTCACAGTTTGGAGGAGGCCATCGGCCGTTCCTTTTGGTCCAGAAACATGGCTGATTGTTTGTGAATTGTGTCTGCATACATGTTCTCCATGGGAGTATGTTCCCCACTATACTGTTCAGGTGCAGTTTTGGAATTATGCATAGTTGTAATTTGTTCTTTGGATGCATCCTAGGATTGAGCTGTTGTCATCTACAGAAGAAGAATGCTGCTTCTGGGGCTCAGAGGTGCAGGATGTTGTTTTGTTACATCCTCAGTCTATAATATTTTGTCTTCAGTGAACAAAACTTACATTTTAGTGTACTGTAGGTTCAATTAAATGCCATATTATGTACAGTATTTATAAGAAAAATATAATTACAACTTAAAATAATAATTCATGATAAAATTATGAACACATTATGAATACATTATGAACAAATGTTATGTCACAATACACTAGGAAAAGGTTGGGATTGGTAAGATGTTTTAAATGTTTTTAAAAGAAGTCTCTTATGCTCACAAAGGCCATCTTTATTCGATCAAAAATACTGGAATATTGTGACATATTATTGCAGTTTAAAAGAACTGTTTTCTATTAGAATATATTTTAAATTTTAATGTATTCCTGCGATGGCAAAGCTGAATTTTCAGCATCATTACTCCAGTCTTCAGTGTCACATGATCCTTCAGAAATCATTCCAATAGCTTTATTTTTCTGCTCAAGAAACATTAATTGTACATAACAGTTTTCAACATTGATGGAGTGATGTTTCTTGAGCAACAAATCAGCATATCATAGCACAGCTCTGGTGAGCATAAGAGACTTCAAAATCAGTAGTGTATAATAAAATAACCGCAATAAAATAAATAATAACCGCAAGAAAACCTTGTACAAAATATAACATATAAATATAATGTAACCAGTTTCCCCTGAAGAGGGGAAGATTGTAACAATAGAACTCCTTATAACTTAAATGAATCAGATTTAGGGATACATTTAGAAGGTAGCACTTTAGTTTAGGGTCCAACTCTCACTATTAACTAGTTGCTTATTAACATGCATATTAGGATACCGGCAGTTTATTAGTACTCATAAAACACATATTAATGCCTTATTTTGCATGACCTATTATACACCCCCTAGTCCTATCCAATACCTAAAAGTAACAACTACCTTACTAACTATTAATAAGCAGTAATTAGGAGTTTATTGAGACAAAAGTCATAGTTAATAGTGAGAATTGGACCCTAAACTAAAGTGTGACCATGTAAACCAGTGTTTGAAATCTGCATCACAAAAAACAAAAACAAAAACCTCAGCTAAAGATGTTGGAGCCAAAATGTGTTAAACTCCCTTGTATTCTATTGGCCTATTATCTAATGTGGAAACAAATGTTAGTGGTTTAGAAAAATCTATGAAACATACCGTCTCCAGCGATGAAAAGGCATGTTTTCACAGAATATGTCCTTGTTTTGAACGTGTTCAGTATATAGAATATAGACTAGTTGTATGGGTCCTTCATATGATTAATTCAGCCCACAGAATGACATGGTATACATCTGTTCTTAGATACAGAGTGTTATTCATGTCTGCTTAATTATTTTGTGTTAAGTGAAGCAAACTGGTAATCCCTTAAGGTTTAAATTATATATGTGATATTCAGAGCTCTCTTCACACAATGCACTCATGTCTTGTAGAGTTTATTTTGTGTTAAAGCGGTGTTGAGAGCTGCAGGGTGTTTTGATTATTTCAAAGGTTTGGCTGACACTATGATTTTCCCAGGACTGCAGAGTCAAGCCCCCCTGCAGGGGCGTGAGATGAACCAAATCTCACTACTGGCATGCACATAGTCGAGGAGCAAAGATATGAGGAGTTAGTATCTACTCATCACACACCGTAAACAGGATCAGATGGTATCCAGACAGCTTGCATTCCATTTCCTGTTAGCCATCAGATCATCTTGTTTGATAAATTATGCTTGGAGTATTGCCTGATTCATCTTTTTTTTCTTGCTTAAGCACTGTACTGTAATGCATATTGATGTCGTCCAGAGCTGGTTTTGAGAACGTATGCCAATTTGTGAAATATTCATTAAAAGTGGCCTAGGGTTTTTTTTTTTTTTGTTTTGTTTTTTTCACGAAGGACTCAAATTAAAAGACCACGATGATGATTTTTCTAGCAGACCTTTTTTGAGAACAATGTTTTGCCTTCATTTTTAATCAGTACTTTTAGGTGTTAAATCTTAGTGTTAGTCTAGTCATGACTGGCATCTCAGTTTGCTGTCATAGTTCATAGCTTTACAAATTAATGAATGAAAAGAGTGTATTCTGGCAAATTACTGCAGAGCAGGAGGAATTTATTACATGCTAACAAAAGCTGTGACAGAAAGCCTTTTGAAATGAGTTTCTATTACAGGCATATTTAGCCACCGCTAGAATTTCGGTTCAGAACTCATTGGCCAGAAACTGCCACAAATTTTTAATCCACCTGTCTCTCGCTCTGTTCACAGGCTACAAGCAGAGGAGGAGAGAGGTGCTGGAGGAAGGATCTGGAACAGAAAACTGTGCCCATCTCCTGGAGTCAATGCCCTGCGAGGATCCGGTGTGTTTTTTGTGGCAGGTGCTGTTTGAGAGCGCTTGTGTGCCCAGCAAAGGGAACTGTGGAAATGGTACCAGGACTCAAACTGTGGCTTGCGTCAACTCACAAGGTATACAGTCAATATTTGTTTTATTTGCTTGAATTGTATCGTATTATATAAAGTTTTTAAAAGGAAGTCTCTTATGCTCAACAAGACTGCGTTTGTTTAATAAAAAATATAGTAAAATCTGTAATATTTTGAAATATTATTAAAATTTTAAATAAATAATTTATTTTAATATATAATTTATATATATTTTGATTTATTCTCAAGACGGCTTTAATTATTATTATTATTATTATTATTGTGCTGCTTAATATGTCTATCTGTGATAGAGCTGCAATTTATGTTGTGGCATTATGAATGACTTAAGTCACTTTAGATCTGTAACATTTGGCTGTAGTAATACCTACAACGCAGCAGATTCAGAGAAACAAACAGCATTTAATAATAAATCCATGGAAAAACTCATCGAATGCAACCATCAAGCCTAAATGAGCTAAGAACTTAGAACAGAGGAAACCAAGGGCTTATGCCTTCTTCTCGTGCTATCGGAAAGGTGATTATTCCAATTTCTGATGTCGTGATTATGAAATGGGAGGGCGTTCAACCGTTCATGTGCAATTTTTACCTAGGAAACTCGCATTTACGATAATTACGAGAGCATGTGAAGGCAGCATTAAATGGTCTCAAGGGAATTACAAGGGATAGCAAATAACAAGGGAAATGATGAACAACAGGTGAACACAATATGTAACTAAGGGAACAAACTGGCAAACAGAGCTCAGTCTATTAGAGACAGGGAAACCAAAACCGACTAAACCAAAGCACAACTAAACAAAATATAACCCTGGCAAGATGATAATATTAATTTAATATTAATTTAATGCTTTGTTTGTGTGTGCGTGCGTGCGTGTTCATGTTTTTCTGTCCCTGTGGGGACTTCAGCCTGAATGCACACAGACTCATGAGGATTCGTGTCACTATAAATCATACAGAATGAAAAAGCTTATAAATCATACAGAATTAGTTTTTTAAATGTATAAATGCAGAGAGTTTTGTGTGATGGCTAGGTTTATGGGTAGGGGATAGAATATACTGTTTGTACAGTATAAAAACCATTACGTCTATGGAGAGTCCCCACAAAGATTGTGTGTGTGTGTGTGTGTGTGTGTGTGTGTGTGTGTGTGGACTGGTAATCCCTACGGTATGGGGACAAAATGTCCCCACAAAGATGGCAATATCCAAAATCCTTGTCCTTGTGGGGACATTTTTTGGTCCCCATGAGGAAAACATCTTATAAATCACACTTAGTGATGTTTTTTGAAAATGTAAAAATGCAGAATGTCTCCTGTGATGGGTAGGTTTAGGGGCAGGGGCAGTGTAGGGGGATAGAAAATACAGTTTGTACGGTATAAAATGCATTATGCCTATGGAATGTCCCCATAAAACATGGAAACACAACATGTGTGTTTGTGTGTGTGTGTGTGTGTGTGTGTGTGGACTGGTAATCCCTACGGTATGGGGACAAAATGTCCCCACAAAGATGGCAATATCCAAATTTTTGTCCTTGTGGGGACATTTTTTTGGTCCCCATGAGGAAAACATCTTATAAATCACAGTAAGTGATGTTTTTTGAAAAAGTAAAAATGCAGCATGTCTCCTGTGATGGGTAGGTTTAGGGCAGGGCAGTGTAGGGGATAGAAAATATGGTTTGTACAGTATAAAATGCATTACGTCTATGGAATGTCCCCATAAAACATGGAAACACAACATGTGTGTGTGTGTGTGTGTGTGTGTGTGTGTGTGTGTGTGTGTGTGTATGTGTGTGTGTGTGTGTGTGTGTGTGTGTGTGTGTGTGTGTGTGTACTGCCATTAAAATATTTTTGGTCAGTATAACAATATAAAAGATTATATGTAAGATATAATAAACTCTTATTTATTTTATTTATTTTTTCTTACTGAAAAAAACAAGTATTTGCCTAGGTTGTTCTGGGTGTTTACCAGGGTGTTGTTATACAGTATGGTTCCTAAGGTGTTATGAGCGGTTGGGAGTGCATTGATCTGGAGTTTATTTCCCAAGAATAAACATATTGATGCATGAATATCAAAGTCTGTTCCATTCTGACCATGAGACAGGTTTTGGTGGTTGGTAGGTAATTATTATATACTGGGCTCAATAGGCAATCTACCTTATTTTTAACATAAGAGCAGGTGCGGGCATTTGTAAATTGAATTTGCCTGGCTTCTGGTGCCCGCTTCCAGTTAGTTTTAGCTATTCCTTAGAAAAGGAATATCACACCTTTTATGAACAAGCACCATGATTTGAGATATCGTTCATGTCCGTAGTGCAAATGATGCAGGCCATGCTGCACAACACAAGGTAATACTTTCGTGTAGGGGTGTTGAATAAAGCATAGGCAACAGAAATAGTGCTGTTTTAGCCAGCACCACTAATAAATTCATATCAAAATGATTCTAACATCATCCCCAGCAAAAGAAATATCACACTGCTTTTACAGAAGATAGTAATGCAGTGTTGTTAGATAAAAAGTATCCAGCGTCTGTACAGAATTTCTAGTCTTGGGAGTGATCTCAAATAAAGAAAAGGCTTTTAAGAGCAGCCGGACACATCGACCCATGTCATGTCAGTGTCACTTTTTCATCAATACATTACACTAGCTGATATTTGGCTTTTGGGAGATCAGCTAGTGTGACCCATTTTAACCTAACTGTGTAATTTATGAGAAGTGGCATAAAGATGGGGAATCCGGCATTATGAACTTGATGAAGCCTAAGTAAGACTTTAATAGTAGGGTGACCAGACGTCTCCGTTTTCCGGGGACCGTTCCGGTTTTTGGTGTTCTGTCCCTGACTGGAGCTGCCCCCGGAAATGTCCCCGTTTTACAGATTGTTCAAATCAACCCACAGATATATTGCCCAAACAACATAGAGCAGCCTGCTGGTTATAGCAGCAATCGTGTAGTGATTATTTTCAGAGATACGCTGACTTTACTTGGTTGCGCGCGCGGCTACTACTTCATGAATAACATAATCGAAAGCAGACCACCATTATCGTCAAATATCAAAAGAAACTTTAAAGGTAGTAACATACTAACTATTCATGTTAAATTAAAGTAATACTGTTTGTAAATGTTTTATAACAGAGCCTCAACAGGGTGCAGGATTGTTCTGTCCCCAAAAGTTCCACAGTCACAAAGCAGTGATTACTGCACATCTTAACTATAAGAAACAATTAACGTTACGCTTACAACAAATACATGTGCAGAATATACATAGGGGAGCGCGGGGGACAACCTAACACGGGGTTAGTTGTAACACGCATGGTTTAACACTTTCTACACATGCCAGGATGACGAAACTTTGTGTGTTTACTAGTTGCCATATCAACACTATATAGAGAAAAAATTGCGCCACGAGCCGCGGTTAAACCCCTGTTGTGCAGATGGGATGCGATGTAACTATGCGCTACAATGAGCCCCTATTAGAACTACGCTATTATATTCTATACTTTTATGAATTCTTTTGAGAAACCATGTGAAAGGGTGAATAATGACTGAGAGTCAATTTTCTGAAATTATTCATAATTATTATGCTTTGAACTATGCTTTATAGCTGTATTTAGTGATGTTTGTTATTATTGTGTTTTTAATGATAAAAAAATGCCATTATTTTATTTAAAAAAATTAATGAATTGTATTTTATTGACAAAATATTTCAGTTTGTCTTGGATATTTTTTGATTATATCAGGTCACATTTTAAGCTGTCATTTGGTCATGTTAAAATGTAGCCTACCCCTCTCACTACCACCTACGGGGCATGTTGTCACACTTCACTTCCATTCTTTCGGGGTAAATCAAGATAAAAGTTAACACTGTATTAATGAAACAAAACCACATAATTGTACTAGACATGTGTGCAATTAATGTGGGAAAAATAAATACTCTGAACCCCAAGTGGATTTACACAAACTGAGAAAGTCAAAAAGCGTTAGGTTGTGCCCCGCTCTCCCCTGCTTTCTGCTTAAAATAAGCTTAAAATGCAAAACAACAAGACTACTAATTAAGGATAGTAAGAGTTATTTTTAAGGGCAAACATAACAAAACATTTGAAGTAAAATAATAACAATAATATATATATAAAATATATTAATATAGTATAAACTTTTAGAAATTAAAATATTAAATGCAATTATAAAATGTATAAATATTTGTTAAATAGTTTTATTTATCATATTTATATTGTTTTATTTTTGTAATGTGTTTTTGTTGAGTCATGTTATAATATTGTTTTAAACTCCTTGTTATTTACAATGACTACTATTAACTGTTTTCAATGTTTTTTTGTTTGTTTTTTATTGTTTTTTGAATTGTATTATATCCAGACCAAAAATCTTAATAATAACGAAATCATAATAATTATTAATGAAAAAAAAAAAAAAACATTCAAAAAAGATATTGTCCCTGTTGTTTTATTAAAAGAGTATAACAAATTAGATTTTAGTGATATTTTGACCTCTCAAATAGGAAATGTCCCCGGTTTTCATTTCAGAAATCTGGTCACCTTATTTAAAAACTCTTTAAAACCTGCAAAACAAGTTGGGGATTTTTTGCATGTTTTATTATTATGTCAATTAATCTCAAGGGGAAACAACACACAGGTCTGAAGGTGCAGGATGTTTGAAACGGAATGTATTTAGAACCAGAGATTTTTCTCATAACTCTTGATTCCAGTTGAAAACTCTGTAATCTGTGATCAGATGTGTGATCTTAAATGAACTCAAATCATTTTTCCCCACACCTTAATTGTTGAGCTAATTGATGTTATTTGACACCGTGGGGTGTTTTGGGGATGATGAAGAGCTTGATATTATTTTTTACTTTTTTAATTTATTATTTCAGACTATAAAGGGCTTCTGTGTTATACAAATTGTGTTTGACCTCATTTTCAGAAGAGCAGCTCTCTCATTTGAATACAATGTTGCTATGCGAAATTTAATTACCCAGGATTTATAGGTAAAACTAATTTGTGTAGCAAAGAAGCGAGTAATCATCGTTAACAGCATCAAAATGGCTCTCTTGATTTTGATAATTATGTTAATGAGAAGTCTGGTTAAATTAAGTGTGAAGTGGCTCAGGTGCTCTATTGTTTAACCTTTCATCCCAAACCCAAGAAAGAGACTGACAGAGCAATAAAGGGTTTTCTTTGGGCACGTGCTGTTTTCAGTTCAGCTTTCTTGACTTCCTTTTGCAAGAGTTAATTGGACTCTGGAGGAAAAGGCATTTCCTCTGTTCCTGCTTTATTTCCCAAGAATAAACATATTGATGCATGAATATCAAAGTCTGTTCCATTCTGACCATGAGACAGGGCATTTTTCTCTACTGTGATGTTCAGAGTGCCCCAGTTTACTGGCCAGTTAAAGCTCATTGCGTAGTGATCTATATCCCTCTATTCGATATCCAAGAGCAGGACTAGCTCTTTTTACAGCCTGGCAGCACTCTTAAGAGACACCTGTCATACCGTTCACAGCCTGATTGAAATCCAGCTACAGCCTTGAGTACATTAGTACATCTCTAGAGCAAATAAATTCACACCACTGGACTTTTGACTATCTGCATTAAGTCTGGACCACATTGCAGGTCATTTTGGATGAGAACTGTCTAGTTATACAGAAAAATGCATCTGACTGACATGTCAAGTAACATCGGTTTGCTTTATTTATGTGATGTTTATAGATGCTTCTGTATATCCTGAAAGCAAAATAGAATATACAGCTGCTCAAGGATATCTTGCTTACTTTCATTTTAACACTTTTATTTTTACAATTTGTTTCTTGGATTAGTTACATAGCCATATAGGTAGATCCTTTTGAGTGGGTTAACTGCTTCTCATGCGCTCTATCCAGAATTTGAACTATACTCCCATCTGGTCAACGCTTCTGCAGCTCAAGGTCCAGATACAACAGCTATAAGAATTATTTTGTTCCTTTGGCTACAAAACTGTTGACTCTAGTGTGAAGGACAGGACTGTGTGATTGTTATTGATGTGTTTATCTTGCAGCTTTATATTTATTGCCCGAAACAAATTTCCCTTAAGGGACAAATAAAGTATCATCATCATCATCATCATCATCATCATCATCATCATTATTGACAATATAATAATAATAATAATAATACATTTTATTTATAAAGCACTTTACAATATTGGTTGTGATTGGATTGTGTGAAATAATCACTTTTTCCCCCTTTTTTTATAGATTGTTCATATTTTTCAGGATTATTTTTCACATCAGTTTCATATATATATATATATATACTAGGGGTGGGAATCACAGGTCACCACACGATACAATAATTTTTTGCCCACGATAACGATATATCGCGATACCTGCGATTCTGTGACAGACGATAAATTGAAAGAAAATCACTCACGATATATCACGATATCATTTTGTAAATGGAAAAAAGCATCAAAAAAGTCATGTGATCATGTATTTCATTATTAAAACTAAATAATTTAATCTTTTTTGAAAAAGCATTAAAGTACAGTAAGTGCATATAAAGCCATCAAACAACAATGTCTCTGTAGCGGCATTTCGATTAAACATGACATATAATCCGTCTTGTGTACATCTAATGGGCGATCTTTGGTCTAATAAATCTATTGTTGCCTACCAAATCATTTTGACTGAGGGCAAAGTGAAGTTTCATAACTAAACATATTTTTTTGCAGTGAAGATAATCCAGGTAAGTTAGTGCGTTGGCTGAACCACATTTATGTGGCTGAAAATGCTTAATATTTTTTTTTTATGAAAATGAAAAGAGGCAGGTGGTCTTTTATGACATTTTTCTCCTGGAGCACCTTGAACGCGCATCTATTTCGCTTCAAATGGATTCAAAATGTTAACCCGTCAAACTAGACACGATTTTGATGCTGTATTCACGTTCGGTGAAGCGCCACCACATGAAGTCTGGGGGTACTGCCACTCTGGGAAGCCAACGCGGTAAACAACCACAATATAGATATGAATTTTAATATTCTGATAAAATATCGATACTTGGAGACAGCATACCGATAACGTCTCGCGGCCGGAAATATCGCGATAAATCGGCATATCCATTTTTTTGTCCCACCCCTAATATATACACTTACCTAAAGGATTATTAGGAACACCTGTTCAATTTCTCATTAATGCAATTATCTATTCAACCAATCACATGGCAGTTGCTTCAATGCATTTAGGGGTGTGGTCCTGGTCAAGACAATCTCCTGAACTCCAAACTGAATGTCAGAATGGGAAAGAAAGCTGATTTAAGCAATTTTGAGCGTGGCATGGTTGTTGGTGCCAGACGGGTCGGTCTGAGAATTTGACAATCTGCTCAGTTACTGGGATTTTCACGCACAACCATTTCTAGGGTTTACAAAGAATGATGTGAAAAGGGAAAAACATGCAGTATGCGGCAGTTCTGTGGGCGAAAATGCCTTGTTGAAGCTAGAGGTCAGAGGAAAATGGGCCGACTGATTCAAGCTGATAGAAGAGAAACTTTGACTGAAATAACCACTCGTTACAACCGAGGTATGCAGCAAAGCATTTGTGAAGCCACAACAAGCACAACCTTGAGGCGGATGGGCTACAACAGCAGAAGACCCCACCGGGTACCACTCATCTCCACTACAAAAAGGAAAAAGAGGCTACAATTTGCATGAGCTCACCAAAATTGGACAGTTAAAGACTGGAAAAATGTTGCCTGGTCTGATGAGTCTCGATTTCTGTTGAGACATTCAGATGGTA
Source organism: Gobiocypris rarus (assembly GCA_023029165.1). Classification (NCBI taxonomy): domain Eukaryota; kingdom Metazoa; phylum Chordata; class Actinopteri; order Cypriniformes; family Gobionidae; genus Gobiocypris; species Gobiocypris rarus. The sequence goes on from CM040910.1 coordinate 25,997,908, forward strand.
GAGCCAGAATTTGGCATAAACAGAATGAGAACATGGATCCATCATGCCTTGTTACCACTGTGCAGGCTGGTGGTGGTGGTGTAATGGTGTGGGGGATGTTTTCTTGGCACACTTTAGGCCCCTTAGTGCCAATTGGGCATGGTTTAAATGCCACGGCCTACCTGAGCATTGTTTCTGACCATGTCCATCCCTTTATGACCACCATGTACCCATCCTCTGATGGCTACTTCCAGCAGGATAATGCACCATGTCACAAAGCTCGAATCATTTCAAATTGGTTTCTTGAACATGACAATGAGTTCACTGTACTAAAATGACCCCCACAGTCACCAGATCTCAACCCAATAGAACATCTTTGGGATGTGGTGGAACGGGAGCTTTGTGCCCTGGATGTGCATCTCACAAATCTCCATCAACTGCAAGATGCTATCCTATCAATATGGGCCAACATTTCTATAGAATGCTTTCAGCACCTTGTTGAATCAATGCCACGTAGAATTAAGGCAGTTCTGAAGGTGAAAGGGGGTCAAACACAGTATTAGTATGGTGTCCCTAATAATCCTTTAGGTTTGTGTGTGTATATATACTGTATGTATGGATATATATATATATATATATATATATATATATATATATATATATATATATATATATATATATATATATATATATATATATAAACAATAACCTATAGTGACAATGTGAAAGAAGTTTGTTTGAAATCTTTCCAAATCACGTGCATAAGTATTCACAGCCTTTGCTCAATACTTTTGAAGCACCTTTGGCACCAATTACAGCCTCAAGTCTTTTTGAGTATGATGCTATGAGCTTGGCACAACTATTTTGGGGCAGTTTCTCCCATTCTTCTTTGCAGGACCTCTCAAGTTGGATGGGGAGCGTCTGTGCACAGCCATTTTCAGATCTCTCCAGAGATGTTCAATAGAGTTCAAGTCTGTGCTCTCACACAAGGACAATAGGACATTTACAGAGTTGTCCTGTAGCCACTCTTTTGTTATCTTGGCTGTGTGTTTAGGGTCGTTGTCCTGTTGGAAGATGAACCTTTGCCCCAGTCTGAGGTCCAGAGCGCTCTGGAGTAGGTTTTCATCAAGGATGTCTTTGTACATTGCTGCATTCATCCTTACCTCATTCCTGACTAGTCTCCCAGTTCCTGCTGCTAAAAATAAATAAAAAACCCACACCATGATGCTTCCACCACCACGCTTCACTGTAGGAATAATATTGGCCAGGTGATAAGCGATGCCTGGTTTCCTCCAGACATGACACTTGCCATTCAGCCACAGAGTTCAATATTTGTTTCTCATGGTCTGAGAGTCCTTCAGGTGCCTTTTGGCAAACTCCAGATGGGCTGTCATGTGCCTTTTACTGAGGAGTGGCTTCCGTCTGGCCACTCTACCATACAGGCCTGATTAGTGGAGTGCTGCAGAGATGGTTGTTCTTTTGGAAGGTTTGTCAGAGTGACCATCGGGTACTTTCCTGATTAAGGCCCTTCTACCCCGATCGTTTGGTCAGGCGGTTAGCTCTAGGAAGACTCCTGGTGGTTAACTAACTTCTTCCATTTACAGATGATGGAGGCCATTGTACTCATTGGGACCTTCAGTGTTGCAGACATTTTTCTGTACCCTTCCTCAGATCTGTGCCTCGATGCAATCCTGTCTCTAAAGTCTACAGACAATTCATGGCTTGGTTTGTGCTGTGATATGTACTGTTAACTTTGGGAGCTTATATAGACAGGTGTGTGCATTTGATCAGTGGAAACAGGATGCACCTGAGTTCAAGTTCTTTCACGTTGTCGTTAGGGTATTGTTTGTTGAATTTTGAGGAAATTCATTAATTTAATCTGTATTGGAATAAGGCTGTAACATAACTGTCACGGCCAGCTCGTTCTTGACCGTCACATAAAGAGGATCACACATTCAAACAAAATGGTTTGACTTGCAAGATTATTTATTAAATAAAAATAGTGATCTGTTACAGAAATATAACAATGTCTAGGGGTTTAAACAATAAAGGGGAAAATAATAATCCAATAGGTGAGGAATGTTGATAAACAATATATTTATATCTATCTATATATATATATATATATATAAACATTACCTTGTTTTAATAGTGATTTATATCGTTATAACCACAGCATAACTATACACATAAATGAGGAAACACAAAGGCCAAATTCCCTTAATAATCCATCACAATGAGTAAAACCAAAGTATATATTTATTTTTATATTTATCTTTATACACTTCGTTGATCTCCATTAAGATTTTTTTTTTTTTTTCGCATCAGGATGTTTTCTATGCTATAATGTATTTCTATAATAAAAACGTATATGATATATCTTACCTTTCAAGCAATGTGGAAGCAAAATGACAGAATTTTTACAGCCACCAACATGGGGTTTTCAGTATGCGACAGATGAACAGCTTGAATCGTCCAGGATGTCGCTCTCGTAGAGTCACGGCAGTATGGAATGACTCCAGGGAACAGAAAAAAAAAGACAGCGCTTCTATAATGACTACTGCAAAGCATTCTATCAAAGTCAAAGAATTTCCTGTTTCAGTGGAATTAAATAATGTTTCAGCTCCTGGTGCTGCAATAACCGCCCTGTGTGAACTTCTCCATATGTCCAGACCCTTAGTTCTCCAGCAGCTAACCCACGCTGTGGGCAGTCTAATAAGGGTTCTTGTCAGTGAGAATCTCTGAATATCAACTCCAGGTGTTTCTGCTTGCCAGTTTCTTTAAGTGTTCAGCTCCGTCGGGCAAACGAGGAGTGGCAGTTTCCATCTCTGGACTCTGTAGCAATTCCACATTTCCTTAAAGGAATTCAAATAGACTAGCGAAGTCCTCCGAGAAACAGAATTTGTTCATTATTTTCACAGCACTTCAGGTTCAGTGTGCAGCCCCCGTGTTCATTTAGTCTGATGACAGAAGCTCTATTACACAAAGGTGTGAAGTGAAAAAAGTCATAAATAAAGCAATTCCTCTGGTGAATGTTTTACTGCTTCCTATTATAAATTCTTTTATTTATTTTTCACTTTACTTAACATTTTCATACCTCCAGCTTCACAGTGCTGATGGCAGTGGCGTGTGATGTCACGTCTGAAGTTTTGAGGCATTAAAGCTCATGTGTCAGTCAACACGGTTCAGCCGAGGCCTATCTTAAAAGCAGCATATTGAGGAAGTCATTCATTTAACCATGTGTCAGCAGCACGTTACTCAGATTCATTGAATCCTCTAGTCGCGGTTGTAATTTTTTGCTGCTTTATGACCTCAGCGTTGTAGTTCTCCAGCACTGCCAGAAATACACAGAACACAGAGTGTCAATATAATATAAGGACCAAGGTCACCTTCTTTCTATGTTTTTTTTTCTTCTTCACTTTTTTCCCCATTAAATGTACAGCAGACCAAAATCATTGTGACCTCTGGCTAATCAACAGCAAAATCTCAACATAATTATAGCGAATGTCATACCCAGCACCGCTGGAATCGATTCAAATAGGTCTAAATCAGCAACTGGTAGATGTGAGAAAATCAATTAGAAAATTCTTGTGAAACATTCAAGGAGTTGCTATTTTCTCACACTTTTTTATGTTGTTTTCGAGCTGAGATCTTAGTTAAGATATTAATAAATTAATTAAATGTTTTCACCTATTTGCTGTGCAGGGCAATGCCTTCCCAATGTTACCTTTCAAGTTAGTAGTGCTGTCAAAGTTAACATATTAATGCATGCAATTTATTAAATATGTTTAACACAATTTTTATGTTAGCACATTTATTTAGTTTTACATTATATAACATTTATATTATAACTGAAAGGGTTGGTTCATTTATAAATCAAACCCAGACAGTAAATCAGTGTCTCAGTGGCAAAAATATGTGGGAAAGTTCATTTATTGATTTTTCATAGATCTGTTTTTCTGTGTTGTGTTTTATTTCTATATAATTCTGAGAAGTGTGATATGTTTTTGAAGTGAAAAAAGAGCACTTTTAATGTAGTTTGTTGATATGGGAAGAAGGAGACAGGAACTGGCGAACATTTAAAAGACTTTAATAAATAAACAAACAAAAGTAATGCGGGCAGCCCCTCACGGATGGCTGCCACACACACACACACACACACACACACACAATGAAACATAAATAAAGCACTATGTTAAGTCTGGGCCTGGTCCTCTATCGTCCTTCACTGGGGTCGCTCATCCTTATATGCCTCCGAGCTCCCTCATTAGAGGACTCGAGACCGGTGTGCCTCGCAGGTGACGCTCATTCTCAATCACGCACCTGTCTCACTTGCTCCTCCCACGACCCTCACTCGTCCACCTACTATTATATGCAGTAGACTTATTGTAACTTATTACTTGTTGAATTTACTTAAAAAAGCATGGCCAAGTGGTTCCTCGCAACTATATTGAGTATTTTCTACTAATAACAATTTAGTTATATGAACAAAAGATATTCAAGTAAAATATGACAATTTCTTTGAGTAAATACAATCCATTTAAATTTATCACTGTTATGTAATATTTATATGTGCAGTTTACTTAATAATGTTATGTTAAATCTATAAAAGTTTATTATGTAAGGATAATTACTTAGACTTGCTCTTCAAGTGTAAGTGGAACTATATTAAATAACAACAAGCATATTTTCAGAAACAAAATGCAAAAATAACCCATTGGACAAACTCAATTTAATTGAGGGCAGGAATTCCATCCAATAAATGTGTGTATGTGAGTACCCACCCCCTAAACACAGGCACCACTTCTGCATAATGGTAACTACAAAATTACAGAAACTCCTCTAAATGTCCAACTTAACTTAACATCAAACACTAACATAAACTAACACCTTTCCCTGCAAAACACATAAAATAACACTTTAATCCCTAAATTTACTCTCCTAATGCAGTCCCTTCCAAAGCATGCTGGGAACTACAGATCCACTGTCCAGTCTGTTCATTTCACACAGCAATGTTAAGTTGATCGAACAAACAGTTAAGTAAAGCTGTCAATACTATTAGTAGAAACAACTCTGTAAATTTAAGTTCATGTAGTTACATGAGTTTTTCAAGTAAAGTTAACAAGTATGATTTGAGTGCAACTAACAATGGTGAAAGTTAATTTTTTGAGCGAAACATAAACATACCAAACAGTGTCCCAAACAAATTGACAAACTTTAAAAAAAAAAAAATATATATATATATTTGTCTTTCCTTTAAAAGGAAATGCAAAAATTCAAATTAATATTTAATTAAAAACTATTTTATACAATATATTTTAGTTCTTTAAAGTATCTTAGGGGCAACAAGGCTACATTTATTTGAACAAAAATGCAGTGAAACTTATTAAAAATTCAATTTAAGTTAAAACAACTTAAAAATTATTACAATTTAGAAAAACTTTTCTATTTAATGTTTTAAAATGTAATTTATTCCTGTGATGGCAAAGCTGAATTTTCAACATCATTACACCAATCTTAAACGTCGCATGATCCTTCAGAAATCATTATAATATGCTGATTTGGTGCTCAAAAAATACTTAATTATTAATTTAGAAAATTAATAATATCTTTTTAATATTTTTGTGGATTCTTTGATCAATACAAAGTTGAAAAGAACAGAATTCATTTGAAATAGAAATTAACATTATGCTGTACATTTATTTTACTCTCAATTTTGATCACCATCATACTGTAGCGTTTTATAGGACTGGAAGCCCCTGGAATTAGTTCATATTCTCTATCAGACCCACCACACATGCTTTAGTTATTTCTGCCGTTAAAATGCTAATAACATCTGCCAGGTAGCCACGTGAGGTGACAGGATGATGTGCTGATCAATAAGAACTGTAATCTATGCAGAAGATTAGAGGTTTGCTGCTGTGTGGTCTGTCCCAATAAGGCCATTTATCTCCTCGGAGCATGGTGTAATTAGGGATGCGTTTGATGGATCTCACAACATCGTATGCTTCTCCTCCTAGAGTTGACGGAAAACATGTGGCACTTCATCTTTTCCAGTGCTGGTAAAGATTACTGCTTCTTTTACCTTCAAAAAATGTGCTACCAATTAACCAAAAGTAATAGCAATGGAAAGGACATGCTAATAAAAGCCTGCAAATCTGCTCTCAGCAGTCATGTCCAGCATGTAAGAGTGCAAGCAGACAGTGGTCAGTGAAAAGACACGTTCACAGCTTATTCACAGAGATAACACTTGCTGTTCTGAATGGACTTAAGAATGCAAAGCGTAGAGGGTTTTTGTCCTGAGCTTTTTATTGAAAAGATGATAGACTTTACAACCTTGAAACTTTCAAGAAGATAAAAGTGAAATTCGTTTTATTGTTCTTTAATACATAGGACATTTGTAACCTATGTAAGAGAGAGAAGAAAGGATTCTGATTTCTTTTGGTTTGAAAAATGATAAAAGTAGCCTACACAAGTAATGTGATTTTGTGATTACGTTATCCAAGAGCATAATAATAGTGGAAAAACCCTATTTGGAAAGGACTACTTTTCAGGCGGGGGAGGGGGGATGGGGGTGTATGAGAAATTTGTGTTTCACAATGCACTTTTGCGATTTTTAATCCCGTCCGAATCTGTCTAGTGAGTGTTTTTTCTCACATCCTCCGTAAAAATGTTAGGGCAAAACCTACTGTTTTTTGGCGAACTCAATGGTCCTCTGAGAAATCAAATCCCCTCCAAATGCGAATGTCTGTGATTGCTGATGCTGTATTATCCTAACGCTTCTTCTTATGCGTTTTTGACCTACCTGTGTCAGGGTTGGGGGTGATGAAAGGATCGAGGACTCAATTGCAGGAAAAATATTTTTTCTTAAAAAAAATTAGAACAAAGACTTGACCTCTTGACTTGGGCAAGGAAACACACAAGGGCACATTCAATGACGATCCAGCAAAGGACTGCACACACAATGAGAATAAATAGGGGAGCAAACAAAAGAAGGTAACGAGGGAAGACAGGTAGGGCAAATGAACCAATAATCAGAGAACAAGATGGGCAGGGTGAGACAATGGACAGAAGGGCACATGGCACAAGGAAACACGTGACAAGCCATGTGCTCACACCAAACATAACAAACATAAGCACATGGCCAACAAAGACAAATTACAAGCCATGTGCTCACACAAAGACAAGACAAATACAGGAGTGTCAGGGCTCTGTCACAAACCAAGAATAAACTAGACCGAAGTGACAGAACCAACCCTGACAACCTGAGCTACCGTTTGCGCACCGTACTTCAGCATGCTTTCATTTAGTTTCAATATGGATGATATCCGGCAGGAAAAATAACACACATAATCAATAAATAGAGCCAAATCGCAGAAACTGTGAAAACTGCCTATTTTAATGTCCGTGTCCGGTGAACATAAGATACTTGTCTAGATTTCTTTGCGGACTCACGCAAGTTCATTATAAACAACAATTAAGTTTACTTAAATAGGGTTTTTATAATCAATTAAAATATAATAACAAATAATAAATGAAAAGACATATACGTCATACGTGATAACAGCGAGAACAGCACATGACCTTCTGTCATCTAGAAAACACAAACTCGCACTTCTGTAATAAACACAGAGATGTTTGGATCAGAGTTCAGATGAAAGTCTGAACTGAGTCTATCTATTGATGGGGCCACATTAATTCCATCTCACACTGTTAAAAATCTGGGTGTAACATTTGACTCTTCACTTACATTGCATGCTCATATAAGTTCTATTACCAAGACTGCATTCTACCACCTTCGTATTGCTCGACTGCGAACTGCTCTCCGCACAAGATACAGAAACTCTAATCAATGCTTTAATAACATCACGTCTCGACTACTGTAATTCACTGCTTATTGGGCTTCCCGCTAGAACAATTACGAGACTACAAGATGTACAAAATTCTGCTGCCAGAGTCATCCATCAAGTCAAAAAAATTCAGATCACATTAGCCCTTTTCTCTATAATCTACATTGGCTACCTGTTTCTGTCCGCATCCAATATATAATTCCACTGTTAACTTTTAAATGTCTGTATGAACTTCTGCACTGGTATTCTCCTCCCTGTCCTCTCTGGTCATCTGACTCTAGACTACTCACTGTACCTCGTTTCTGTCTTTCTACAATGGGTGGTCGACATTGTTACTATATCCTCATTCAAATCTCAACTAAAAACATATCTTTTCTTACAGTATTTCCAACCCTCCTCTGCTTAGAGGTAGTTAGTTTTGTTTTCGAATCGGTACATGAAATCACAGACATTGAGTGATAAGAATTATAACTCAAATGTTGATTAGAGAACTAGCCCTCTCCGAATAGGGCTAAATGTAAAGTGTTGAGGTGTATGTGTGTCGGTTTGGATCATGCTACTTACCTTGCTTTTCGGGACACATTTACCAGAACAATAAAGTAAATAATACAATCTGTTGAATTTTGATGGAAATTTTCATTTTTTTCAGGTTTTGTTTCATGTACAGAAACTGAATAAAGTAATCAAATGTAAAATAACATTGCATATTTCGCTGTATAAATTAAAGATGAATCCTTATTAATGTCCAAAAGCTATTCAGTCAAGAGCAGTGAGTGATTTCCTTGTCTTTTGTTGTTTGATTAACATTAAAAACACAGATCCAATACACTGATACTGTACACATGCTTTGCGTTTACGTTCACTTAAGACATAACTGACAATGTTTGTTAGGATACTCTCCAAGATGGGAATGTTGACATAATTTTTTGTGTGATTTTTTCTGTTCAAGGGCAAGACTTGAAAGATAACTCAATATTTGCATGCTGTCTGAGACGCAGCTTTCTGCGCGCGCACAAATCTTCTCTCAGCGCGCGTTTGAATTTGCAAGGCTTAAAAACACAGGCAAGTGAGTTTAGTTTAAACATGGATTGCAACGTGTACTGTTCAAGTCTCATCAGCGCTTTTAACACCCGGTGATGACAGCGTAAATGACTCGCACTCGCATTGAACCAAGTTTACAAAATCTGTGTTTCTTGAGGGAACTTTTTACCCAGGAACTAGGAATTTTGGGGTGGTACTCGACCGCAGGAACCAGGGTCTAAATAAAGTTCTGGGTGAAAATTTTCCCCTCAAAACGTCCCTGCTCGCGAGGAAGTGCTTTTTCAAAGTTCAGGAACTTTCGGGGGTGGGACTGGGGCGCAGAACATGCTGATTGGTTGAGCTCATGCTGAATTTTATTTCAACCTAAATGTCGGTTGCTGTGCATGCAGTGAGAGTCGTTTGCTATTCAATTCAACAATGGTTTTTAAAAAATGCAACCGATGGACCGACGACGAGGTTCAGGCTTTATTAAGTGTGTTTGCGGAGGACAAAAAGAACTGGAAAGTTGCATGCAGTCCGACATCACTGAACTAATCTTCACGGGACTTTAGACCACGATTGAAATGCAAACAGCAGCAGGTCCGGGGGAATAAGTTGGGAAAAAGTTCCTAGGACAAATTCTTCCAGGTAATTTCGGTGGAAACAGGGCTAAAGAGTGACTGTTTTGTCCATGTCTTTTTTTATCACCACTGTTGTAATGTATCGGGAAGCCAGAATGTCTGTCCATCAACAGAAACATAGAAATCTGTCAGATTTGAGATTACACCACGGTGCAAGTGCATTCCGAACTGTGGGTGGAGAATAGTATGGTTCGACTTTTTTAGCAAGAACCTTTACACCCCTACTTTACACTACCACTTAAAAGTTCAGGGTCTGTTAAATTTTGTTTTATTTTCAAAATAAATGCTGTTCTTTTGAAATTACTGCCATCCTGGTCGCTTTTTCTCACTTGTCCTGTGCAAAAAAAAAAAAACGTTACATTACAGAGATGCAGAGTAAATTGCTTTACAGACACATTTCATCAAACAAATCTCATCCAAATAGAGTTTAAGGATACTGAAGACAGTCGCAAGTCAGGACACTTGATCGGGGACACCGTTATCCGAAAGAGAGCAGCTATAGTATGATGTTCTTTTCAGCAGGAAACACATTAGTTAGACTAACAGCTCTGTTTGACTTACTGGAGCACTGACCCTTGCAGCATCAGTAAGAGTCATCTGCATCACAGATGTCGGCGTGTGCCCCTGGGCAATCCGGCACTGATTGCTCTTTTAGTCAGGGATGCGGTGCACATGGTTTTTACTTTGTAAAGCTTCTTGGCTCTCACTTAGTGATGTGTCAGGCCAGCGTTTCACAGCGCTAAATTATGAGTGTTGCAAGTTAGCTGACATGATTGAGTGCATGGATGCAGTTTCACTGTGGGTGACCACAAAACACTGCATCACACTGATGGTTTCTGTGCTCTGACCTTAATTCTATCCCAAAATTGAATGTTCAAGCTTTCAAATAAAGGTTAAACTTAAAATTTAAGCTCTGAAAGGGCAATTATAACACTGGGCAGTCTGAAGGAGCAATTTAGAAGGGGAACTCGCATGCCATTGTGATATTATATATTTGAGAGTGAATTTCCAATGATAAACACCCATATATTAATAATTCAGGAAGGACCGGGAGCTGAGATCCATTTATAGTTTCCCCACACATAGCAGGTGCTTTCTGCTTTTCAGGCATTCCTCACTCAGCCTGTACTAATGCAGGCTAGACGCACACCCCACATTTTTCCACTTAACTTTTTATGATACGAGTATGACTGGCAGCTGTGTTTGGGTGGTCGGGAAAAAATTACAGCTACTCTCTCTTAAATCCATCTATATAGAAGAGTGCTTGCTACATGGCCAATTATTCCGTTTCCTTCATTTTTATGTTAGATGATAATGAGGTTTAGAGCTTAAACTCTATAGTTAATGGCCACTTATAGTTTAGTGCATCTGTATGAAGAAATTATGTAAAGCTACAAAAGCTGCCTGCGGTCAACTGAAATATGGTCTATTTACAAGGCATCATTTCACTAAGCCATCATGTTTTCAAGTAAAAATATCTAAATATCCTTAAAACAAAATACATTTATTTATATATATATATATATATATATATATATATATATATATATATATATATATATATATATATATATATATATATATATATATATATATATATATATATATATATATATATATATATATATATATATATATATATAGGCAGGATGGATCCATGCTTTCATGTTGTATATGCCAAATTCTGACCCAACCACCTGAATGTTGCAGCATAAAATCGAGATTCGTCAGACCAGGCAATGTTTTTACAGTCTTCTATTGTCCAGTTTTCGGAAGCCCGTATGAATTGTAGCCTCGGTTTCCTGTTCTTAGCTGACAGGAGTGACACTCAATGTGGTCTTCAGCTGCTGTAGCCCATCAGCTTCAAGGTTCCTCATGTTGTGCATTCCGATATTCTCTTCTGCAGACCTCGGTTGCAACCATAGACTGTAAAAAAATATGAACGTAGTGTCCGTGATGTCACCCATCGGATTCTGAAGAGCAGTTCTGAAGCGTAAAGTAGGAACGAGCTGACCATTGCCATCTTAGCAGCGCATCATCGCGTGTCACTCCCGGATACCTGACAATGGGTAAAGAGGCAGGGCGTGGCTGGAGCTGAGGCAATGCGATGACTAACAGACAGCAGACAAAGGGCTATCCACCTGTCACTCAAAGTGGCCATGCCTTTAATTATGCAGAACTTTAAGGCTTTATAAAATGTAAACGATTGAGTTATAAAAAAAATGCACCCCCGTCACTGTTTTCATGAAGGGCAAAATTAGCTGCATAGACCAAAACCACAATTTGTACCAGACTGTAAACATGTTTTTTTCTGCTGTAAAGTTGGGCATTTTAACATGGAGCTCAATGAGATTCTGCTCCCTTTTGGAGCCTAGTGGCCAGTCGATGATTGCAGTTTAAGTCACTTCCATATTGGCTTTAAGAGAAACTGGGGGAGGTTGCCGCTTGGTTGCAACGAGTGGTTATTTAAGTTACTGTTGCCTTTCTATCAGATAAAACCATTCTGGTCATTCTCCTTTGACCTCTGGCTACAAGGCCCATAGAACTGCAACTGATTTTCGTAACATTCTCATTAAAACCCTAGAGATGGATGTACGTGAAAATCCCAGTAACAACAGTTTCTGAAATACTTGGCCTGTCTGGCACCAACATCAATACCACGTTCAAAGTCACTTAAATCCCCTTTCTTCTCCTTTCTGATGCTCAGTTTGAACTTCAGAAGATTGTCTTGACCATGTACATGCATACATCCATTGAGATGCTTCCATGTAATTGGCTGACTAGATATGTGTGTTAACAAGCAGTTGAATAGATCTACCTAATGAAGTGGCCGGTGAGTGTATACATAGGTGTGTTCACGCCATGTCATAATTATCGTAAAAGATTCTGAACTGTCAAAAGCCTCCACGTGCTTGTTGATCTTGTAGTTACAATGTGTAAACGAGAAAACTACGACTTGTACCACATGCCCGCTATACCACATGACCACTGCAGATTTAATATCGTATTGAAGTGTTGTCGACTTGACTGTGTATGTATCAAGTTCTGTGAATGTATCAAATTACCACGAGAGCAATTCGAATGCATACAGAGCTGTATTTACGGTAATTACCACATGGCATGAACGCAGCATGTACTCACACACACACACATACACTCTGGTTTACTATCTTTGTGGGGACTCTCTATATACGTAATGGTTTTTATTAGTGGGGGACTCTTATCCGGCGACAAAAAAAATATCGCCGTTAATCTATCCTCAAAGTTGGGTTGGGAGCTGGGTCTACACTACGCAAGCTATGTTGACTTCACCTTGATATTTTAGCGCGGATGTACCTAGCGGAATTGCACTGTAGGGAGCGAGAACGAGTCTTCGAACCTGCGTGTATGCCTACTGTGAAATTACCACATCAAGCTGTCTTCTGAACACGGGTGCGCACCCGCAAACCATACTCAAGTCCTGACGAGCGTGACTGACATACTGTAAGCAGAGAGCTGTAAATCTCATTTCTGCTCGTCGTCAGCGTTCTTTAGAGCATTTGCAGTACATTCGCGGCAGATAGACGCAAGTGTCATTACATACTGAAGCTTTGGTAACAAAACTAACTGTTCAAAAACAAAAATATAAATGTTAGGTGAACAACTCTATTCATTTTGCCACCTTCGCTCGACGTCATTATCAAGTAACACGGTAAACAGCTGCTGCTTTGATGACGCAAACGCACCCCTTGTTCCGACCCAAATAATATCATATGAACACGTTCCAGCGGGGGGAGCAATCTAAACCAGGTTCAGTCCTGGCAATCGAACCCAGTGTGAAAGCACCAGTCATTATTTGGGTAGCACGCATATTCTGAATGCCTTCGGCAGAATTCAAATGAGCCATTTTAATCTAGATTAATTCCAAAATCACAGTGAGATTAATCTAGATAAAAAAAATGAATCTATGCCTAACACTAGTTTTTATACTGTACAAACTGTATATTCTATTTTCCTACACTAACCCTACCCTTAAACCTACCCATCATACAAAACTTTAAACATTTTTAAGTTTTCAAAAAAAAGCATGTGGACACAGGGACACAAGTACCCACGAGTCAGTGTACATTCAGGCAAGTCCCCATCAGGATAGAAAAACATGTACACACACACACACACACTTAAGTTTTAAAATAAAAGTTTTTTTTTTTTTAAATAAAAATAATATTTTGTTATAAGAATGTTTATGTATTTTACTAGAACAAATACTTAATATGGTTTTGGTTTTTAATATGGTTTGGTCAAGAAGTAGTTTTGGCAGTCATACACTGTCAGAAAAAGTTACATTGCTGTCACTGTGGCGGTACCCTAAGGTACAAAACCGAAAAGGTACTACCTTTAAGGAATAATATGTACCTTTAAGGTACTAATACGCACTCTTAAAGTACTGATATGTACCTTTTGAGGTACAAATATGTACCATTTAGGGGTGAGTAAGGTACAAAGATGTACCTTTTACCTTTTGTACCTTAGGGTACCGCCCCAGTGACAGCACTGTACCTTTTTTTCTGAGAGTGTATGTGTATGACATAAACCCCCAATGAGGCATGTGTGGGACACAGATGGGTTTTCATCAGTGTCTTCATTATGTTAGAATGAGGCCGCCCAACTGTTCCAGTGTTGGTGCAGTGTAGACAGCCTCTAGGCAGAACAAGAGTCGCTTTGGCACTACGGTAGAGTGTTATCAAGTCTTACATGTCTTTCAGAAAATTCATAAAGCTGTCTCCAAGCGTTTGAGGAAGCCTTTAAGAAATGAACCTTCTCTACTGAGCTTTGTACTTAAAATAATTGAATGACTTAACCTTACCTTAAAGGCAGAATTATGATTGGATATATTAGAAGTGTATTTAAGTCCATATGAGATGACAAGGCTGGATAACTCCAGGCGGAGCTTGTGCTGCTGTTTTAAATGGATCAGAGGTGAGGGTGGGAAATCATGGGCTATCTGTTTTCCTTCTGACTGTGTGATCAGTCAAAGTGCCAGTTATCGGTGTGTCTGATCAATGCAGGTGACACTAATCTGGTAAATGACCTTCTGCCTGCCTGCACATCAGTACTGTCAATATCTGGACTGAGGTGAACTAATTCTGATCAATTCTCAAAATCATCTCTTACTGACAGGTAGAGTCTTGGTTCTGTCTTTAAACCCTAAAGCGATTCATTGGTTAAAGAATTACATTGAGAGGCTGTGGCGTTTTTACAAGAAGCAAAGAAAGTACCATTTATACCTGTTTAGTTCTAAGGGTCAGAGAAAGGGTGCAAATGACCTTACTAACGTGTACGTGTGTGTGTGTGTGTGTGTGTGTGTGTGTGTGTGTGTGTGTGTGTGTGTGTGTGTGTGTGTGTGTGTGTGTGTGTGTGGACTGGTAATCCCTACGTTATGGGGACAAAATGTCCCCACAAAGATGGCAATATCCAAATCCTTGTCCTTGTGGGGACATTTTTTGGTCCCCATGAGGAAAACAGGTCATAAATCACACTAAGTGATGTTTTTTGAAAATGTAAAAATGGAGAATGTTTCCTGTGATGGGTAGTTTTAGGGGCAGCGGCAGTGTAGGGGGATAGAAAATACGTTTTGTACAGTATAAAATGCATTACGCCTATGGAATGTCCCCACAAAACATGGAAACTCAACGTGTGTGTGTGTGTGTGTGTGTGTGTGTGTGTGTGTGTGTGTGTGTGTGTGTGTGTGTGTGTGTGTGTGTGTGTGTGTGTGTGTGTGTGTGTGTGTGTGTGTAAAATGTGTATATATACATATATATTCATATATTCTGTACATACATAGGCCTACATATTATTGTGAATTTGCATCTGCGTCATCACATTCAGAATTGAGAAAACTGACATGTGTCACTTTTCATTTCAAGCATAGGTTGTTTTTTGTATTTAAATGACAGCTGTCCTCTGTCTCCTTGAACTTTGTGTTGTGATTTTACTCAGAAGAAGGTTGTGAGAGGTCAGGTGACATGTTCCACCAATCTGATGTCTTCCAGGGTTATTTTTTATCCCCATTCTCTAAATGTCATAGTTGTGATATCTGGACGGGTAACATTCAACTGTTGTTGGGAAAGATCGCATTTGACATTTATGATGTCTGAACATTATTTTCTCTTTTTGTATTTGTTTACATTGTTCATTTGCTTTACACTATCTCAGTCATGCATTTTTTTATGAGTGTCATTAGTTGTTGCTGATATAAATATTAATATAATGTGACAGATAGGATGCAGAGTAAGGCCTGCCCCATACAGAGGTCTGACAGGTGGGTTTCCTGTTTTTCATTCCCACTCTATCACCATGATTCTCTCTGGTGTACTGCACTGCATAAGCAGCTGCTGTTTGTACACACCTCTGTTGATAATGAGGATTCAGTGTTTACATGGACCTTTCAGCATTAATATTTATGTTTTCTTGATGTGTCAATGAATACTAAGTGGTATGAGTGACTGAGCTGGAACAGGAAATCATTTTTTTTTTTTTCATTTTTAACAGCGTAGTCAGATCTTGTCACTTAATTCTAAACCGCATAATCTTTAAAGGCAAGGTAATTTATTTCATATTAAAACACTTCTTACTTAATGTGCGAAGACACACACAAAAAAGAACAAATTTTATAATGCTTTCAGCTCTGTTTATTATTCAGCTCTGTTTATCAGTGCCACATGTCAATTTCTGCCTCAACCAATGGTGTGAGTTTTGGGCCAGACTACCTGTTTGTCCAAAGATGGTCATCTGGAAAATCATAGATTGCTGCATTGTTGGTAACAAGTGGTTTCTTGGGCATTAAACGGCATCACAGCGAACAGAAAAACTCATCTGCTCACTAGTTTGTTATTACTGACCCTAGCAGCAGCAAACCTAACTTTCTGGCGAGTGTTGTCTAGCAACTCTCCGTTGGCTTGAGAGTGGGAAAATCCAAACTCTGGTCAGGCCAATCACATGGTGTATACAGTATAATGACGGCAGAGTTGCTGAGGGTCCGTGTGCTACTTGTAATCAAAGAAGCTGGTGAACGGCGGTCTTTCGAATCGGCTTTGGCCGCGACCCTGGAAGACTTGGAGTTAAGCTTTTCTTTGAGAAAAGAACAAAGAACGGTACTGAAATCATTCTTAAGAAGGGAATATGTGTTTGGAGTTTTGCCGACCGGATACGGCGAAAGTTTAATCTATCAACTAGCTCTGCTTCATGTTGCTCTGGTTGGTTGTAGTTCTATCCAATTGCGTACTGAGGGAATTTGAAAGACGACAGTTTATCCCGCCCCTCGGATTGAGCCTTGTCAATGGGGAGTTCCCAGACCCAACATCTTGATGTGGGTCTGGCTTGTCAGGCTACTTATACAATGGAAAAATCCTATTGGCTTTTTGTTGAGGGCTCACTCTATTAGGCTGGGCATTTGGATATGTATTATGCACAAAAAAGTAAATATGAGGAAAACGTGTGTTTGAATGTGCAAAATACTAGTTGGACTGGGAGTTACTGTACTTAGACTTTGTTTTCAAAAACAGTTGGTTACAAAGTACTGACACATACAAAATTTTTTTCTTTGTGGCTTTCATCACATTCAAGAATTAAGAATTGAACAGTAGAATTGTTCTTAATAGAACAGATTTGTAGCTGTATGCCTGTAGTTTTATATCAGGAGAGTTATGGTGCATTTTACTTTGTGATATCATTAGAATGGACAGCTAGTGAGAGCTGTGCTGGAGGAAACAATGCTGTGCATCAGGATCCTCCACTAATGACAACCACAGCACAACACACCGAACTTCAAATAACAGCGCTGACATTGCAACTCATCATGCTAACACACACTAATGAAATGAAAACTCCTACCGGACAATTCCTTTGTGTTAGATACATCCCTGCCGCAAGTTTTTTCAACAGAAGAAAGACTGTAGTCGGGACAAAATTGGTTGTGACAAAAAGTGGTGTCCCCGTTTTTAAATGTTTATTTTTATGGTAAGGCAAGTTTTCATTAAAAAAAAAGAGGTATATAATTATGCTGGTGGTTTTTAAAACAACCGAACTGCCTCATTTGACTAAAATTGCTATAAGCATGTGTTACTTTGTTTGTTAAAGCTCCGTTCCAATGCCATATAGAGAATGTCTAATCTAAGATCAAATTAATTGTACTCATCTTCTATTTCATGGACACCTTTTAGCCACGTCCCTGTTGGTGCACAAATTACATACAGCAGCTTTAAAAATGTATTTTTTTTAGTCTGAATGATTTAAAGTGCTTGTATCATATTTTTGGTAATTAATTCCAGCTCTCTAAGACTGTAAAAAGACTATAACATAACTAATTTATTAAAATCCCCTGTGAGCTATTAAATGAATGGGTTTGTCCTTGACTCTGTCTGAAAAATGAATGATATATCAACCTAACTTTCATCCACCTACAGGAGATGTTCACTGAGAACTGATCTGAGAACAGGTCTCACGTTGCTCGTTATCACTTCCCGTTACGACTGTGTTCAAACTTTAATGCGGGATTAAATTAAAGGTAGTTATTTTATTTTTTTTCAGGTGGAATGTTTTTATCATAGTCTACAAAATAGTTGTGTGTTTGTGCTTGCAGGGGAATCAAGGGTTGTTCTCTTGATCTCTTTCCCTCCTACTCTCTTTCATTTTTTGTGTGCTGGGTTTTGTACTTGAAATGGCGTAGCATGAAATGGTACACAGATTGAGGGGTGCTCACAAGCAGCACTTTTTTATTTATTTATTTATTCCTTTCCTCTTAAATGAAAGTGAGCCAAAGAGATTTCAGCCAGAAGATGTGGCCCTTCCCATGCTTTTTGCTCTCTGTGTGGGCTGTTAAGGTTAATTTCTGCAATCTACATGCACATTTTCATCCAGTCCTCCTGGGGCAAAGTGTTCCTTTCAAACTTTCACAATTATTTCTGATATATTATATCACAGAGGGGAAGTGGATTGATTTAGGGAGGTGGGAAGCTGGAATCATTTGATGCCTGCAATATGACCTGGCATTATTCTTTCTGCAATTTAACTTATTACAGTTAGGTGTTCAAATTGCCAAGCACCTGTTATGGCATTACAGTTTGTGAATTATTCAGAAGGTGGGAATAACAGCCCTATGCAGTTGGTTAAAATGAAAACATTCGCTGCTTGGTTTTTTATTCTTTATTTTTTTATTGACTCTTGAACTGTCATTTTTGTAGTATAATTCCTGCTATTTTCATTCTCTGGAGCTTTTTGTGAACTTACTGCCACTCATCACCATTTATAACACTGAATGTGTTTGTGTATGACATTCTGCAGTACGCATTATGTCTAACTTTATGGGAATATGACATGCCTGCTGAATAGGCCAGCATAGCTGTTCATTGTCATATTCCTATTTAGTTTGATTCGAAACACCATAGCTGCGTCTGAAATCGCATACTGTGTGAGTAGGTACTACATTTGAATTTGAACTTACTTTGCGACTCTTAAAAAAGTATGAATGCGTGTAGTATGAATATAAGTCGGACTACTACAACGACGTGTTGTCATTATCATGTGACCTACTAGCATCAGTTGCGTCCCTTCGCCTCATAAATCCTCTCCTGTGGCCTCATGGGATAGTAAATTGTCCATCGTATTTGCACTACAGAATCCTGATGGTAGTAGTAGGTCACCCTCTGGCTTTTCACCTACTGTTTTTCGAATACTATATATTTGGACATACTACTCTTTTGGCGTACTATTTTTCGCATACTACATAGTAGATAAGTATTTAATTTCGAACGCAGCGCATGACTGCCTTGGTCAACCAGCTTTGGGACCAGCCTTACAGTGGTGTATGATATGCATTAAGAGAAGAATGAACTGCACTGTACGCTTCATTAGACATTTTCATAATGGATGATTCTTCAATTAGGGGCAGTTTTAACAACTTTAAATATTGAAAAATGAAGCTTCCTCAAACTATGTTTTATTCATCACGTCCTTGAGTAAAAATCTACCTTCAAGTAGAATTTGGTGTTATGTGTGATGTGGATTTTTATAATATATTGATGCTAGTGACATTTATCAAAAAAGTGGGACAAGTCTCAGATTTGCAAACACAATTTCAATAGCATTTAGCTTTAAAATTATAAAAATTTAAATAAATGAATTGCTTATAGTAAAAACTAATTCATTATTAGTATTTAAAAAGTCCCAAATAAGCACATTCAGGCAGTTTTTACATTTCAAAACTATTAAAAAAGGGAAATGCTCATTTAATTAACCAAATGTTTTGAGTTATGATAACTCAAACTCTTTTTGTTCTTCAGAAAATGTTCTTTAATTATAAAATTAGCCATGTACTTAGTGCTCTCTTTTTTCTTTTTTTTTTCTTTTTTTACTACTTTTATTTAGCACGGATGCGTTAAATTGATCAAAAATCTTTCTATTCATCAAAGAATTCATCAAGTGATCCTGAAAAAAATGCATCACGGTTGCGGCAAAAATTTTCAACACAACTGTTTTGAACATTGA
This sequence comes from Gobiocypris rarus, assembly GCA_023029165.1. Taxonomy (NCBI): domain Eukaryota; kingdom Metazoa; phylum Chordata; class Actinopteri; order Cypriniformes; family Gobionidae; genus Gobiocypris; species Gobiocypris rarus. Next base: position 26,017,922 of record CM040910.1, read on the forward strand.
TAATAATAAGAAATTATTCTTGAGCACCAAATCAGCATATCAGAATGATATTTGAAGGATCATGTGACATTAAATACTTCAGTAAAAATGAATAATAAAAATATATTAAACATACATAGATAGATCAAATAAATGCAGCCTAAAGTAGGGCTGAACGATATGGACAAAATTTCATATCTCGATTTTCATGCCAGATATCTCGATATCGATACAATACGATATGACTACGTGTTCGGTGAAAACCAAGCATTTCTCAGAAAAATAAAAAGATCATAATATTAAAAATGTCGGGAGAAGTGGATGAATTCACGTGTTGTAAACATAGAGGTTGTAAATACAACAGATCCGATTCTCTGAACTGCATCTGTGGCACAAACTAACAAGGCGGCGCCCATCGAGCATACAGCTCAACTAACGCGATCGTTATAAAGGTGTTTAAACAACAATATACTTCCACTTGCATGTATTTGACAATCGGAATATCAGATATATTTAATGCCATAGCTAACACATTTGTAAATATTCTGAATAAAAAAGGAAAAATTACATAAAAGCAGATCATCATTCATTCATCGCTGTTGCTGCTGCGGTGTGTCACGTGACAAGCAATGACGCGTCACCATGGAAACGCCGCCCCCCCTCTCACAATATAGTTCCCACGTCCCTGGTAGTGTATGCGCACTGGCTTTAGCGGTGCAATCAAGGGCACTCATAAAACTGATGTTTGTTGTGACTGCCAGAGTTGTATGCAGGGCGAGCGCGGAGAGGGGAATCTATATCGTCTATATCGTTGCTTTTTTTGAAAGTAATATCTTGAAAGTTCATATCTAGATATAGATACGATAACGATATATCGTTTAGCCCTAGCCGAAAGGCCCTTACACACCGGACGCGTAACGAAAAAGCAAATATTTTGCATGCGTCAATAGTTCACGTCAAAACCATTCACATCAGCCACGACACAAATATTTGTGACGTCTGTGACATTTCAGAGCTCCAACATTCCAAAACATTTGCGGCGACAGCTGAGAAAACATGGACACTTCATCATCCAGTGAAGACAAGCTTTTCATTTTCTTTACAAGACCGAAAAGAAGGTTTTGGGTGCACCCAGTCTTAAAACAAGAGAGAGTCTGAAGGGGAGTATGCTAATCCTGCTTGTACAAAAGCTAAAACAGGACTATCATGGCCGGTTCCGCACTTACTTTCGAATGTCCATGGGACAACTTGAGGAGCTCCTCCAGAGCCAGTAACGTTAGCCCCACATCTGACGAGACAAGCCACAAACTTCAGGGAACCAATCGATCCGGACAATGTATACATTTAAGTGCCACAGTCGTACTGAAAAAACACATTCACTTTCCATAGTCGCGGACAAAAGGTTTAGAAAGAAAAAAACGAGTTATTATACAACGAGAATACCATAGCCATGTGGGTTATGTTATTGTTGTCAGTAGCCTACAGTGGGCAAACTGCAGCTGTACATCTGTAACTACAACTTCATCTGTAATCTCGTGAGAAATTAGATACCTGGCAAAGGTTAATGTTGAGTGAATAGCTAGTGACATCAACTGGACATTTCGTCACCTTTGTTTTCTTGTATGTGATTTGGTTGAAGCCTTATCTGTCGCTGCTAGAGTAAAAAAAAATTGACATCAAAGCGAATAAAAATAAACTTTGTTTTTTCGCCTCAACACATTTGCGTTCGGTGTGTTCGCTGTTCATACACAAACAGCTGATCAAAAGATAAAACCATCGCGCAAAGTATTTGCATGTCAAAAATTGCGTCCAGTGTGAAAGGTCCTTTAGTGAGCTTGAGACATTTTTACTGAACCCAAATTCTTACTGAACCCAAAATTTTTGAATTGTAGTGCTCACAATTTATTTCATGCAGGTAGTCTGTCTTTCTTTCTTGATATTTCTCTGTATTGCAGGAGCCTGTAGAAATGCTAATGCACTCATTTCAGGGGGTCAATAAATCTCTTCAATATCTTGGATCCCTGATGTCAGTGTCAAGAATAGACCAAATTTTTCAAAACCATCTTTTCATGGTGTAGAGACCTCAGTGTAGATGAATGGAGGTTTCCGGTTATTTCTGAAGTTTAAATTGCGCTCTGGGGTCCTTCACCTCGTGCACGCAATGGTTATCTTCAAACTCATTGAAGTCTGGGTCACGTGGTTGCCTGCAGTGTTTTCCAATAGCAATTTGATTGCCAAGAACATGCCTATAGTCCCTCCTCGCCAGCCCCTTGTGCTTTGATGACTCAAGAAGCCTGGTGCTACAGGTTGGAGGTGGAGGGCTGGAGACTTGCCTTAGGGAATATCTTCCATATATGCCTCATTGGATCAAGAACATCACCATCTCACAATCTTAGCCTCCTTACATGGATGCAGTTGCAGCAGGGGGCAAAACAGATCTGCCTCTGGGTGGTTATTGCTCAACTGCATGTTTGAAAGTGAATGACAGGCTTCAAGAGAAATAATGACTGAAGGTCTTCACTCATTTAGTGTTTTAAATTCACAGACTGACTTTATCTTTTTCTTTTTTTTTCGGCAATCAATCTGTTATGGTGCCACATAAGAAGCATCTGCGCCTGTTTGTTGGGGATGTTTTTTAGGGTTTAATCGTTATAGGAAAGTTTTGTGTAATCCTAGAGAAGTGAATGGAAGGATTAATGTCTCTCTTTCATGCATGAAATGAGAGTTTTCCTCTCACTAACCTCAGCAGACAGCCCAGCTCTCTTTCTCTTCTGTCTTTTGATAGCTCACTGGCATCCAATAAATTAAATGGCCTTTGGTTCATCCTCTCAAATACTGTTTCCTGTTCAAATCTTTTCCTTCCTGCAGGCGAAAGGAAACACATTCTGCCCATCTGATCAAGCAGTCATTAGTAAAACCAGCGGCAACACACAAAGCAAATATTTCCTTTGGTTAATTTGTTTGAAGATTGAAGAGCGGATGATTTTTAGAGAGAAATTGATGGCATTATCTCTACAATGTGATGTGCAGTCGTGACTTTGACAGTCTTGGTTGTGAAGGTTTGGAACATCATCAGAATATTAGTGTTCAGGACTTGGTGGTATTCATCATAATGAAATCTAAATTGCCTCCTCTATTTTCATGTTTCCCATTTCTGTGATTGAACACAAAAAGGCTGATGAATCACAACTGTTGATTTCTTATTTGGAGATAAAAACCACTTAGTCTTCATCAAAATTGCATTAAAAAGATGAAAGCAGTGAATGTGAGCACATTTATAATAGGGATCTCACAATAATCATGATTTACTCTTGTAACGCTGTATTATTTGACTATTGCATTGAATAGCTTATTCCACCTCAATGCAAAAACACATTGACTTTCTTTCTTGTAAATGTACCTTGGGTTTGTGCTTGAGTAGTATGAGTTTTTCAAGGCCAATGACAATATCTAGAGAACATGAAGGTCACATATATCAGTATATGACAGTATATGAGATAATCAGTATATGACATATATACAGTACAGGGTGTGATTTGCTGGGGGGATGGACAAAATGCCTCATAATAGTCTATTTCAATGTGAAATCTACAGCTACCCAATTTATTTATTTTTTAAGTGAAAATGATTCAGAGCAGCATATCATTGTATTTTACAGGGCCCTCACAAAAAAATCCTAGAAATATTACAACTAGAATGGGACTACAGAAGCCACTGTTTTAGGATAGAGGTGAATTCCCATGCTGACTCAAGCAATGTGAGGCATATAGTCCATTTTTTAGTTGTTGTTGGTATTATTTTGTCTGAAATATTGTGAAATAAATGTGACTGAGTGGCGCTGTGCATTGTTCTAAAATAGGGTTTTAATTCTGGCATTTTAAATTAGCGTTCAACGAACGTGCTGTGATAAGGCATCAATCTAATCAATCTTTTATTTGTATACACTCATAACAAAAAAAAAAAAATGTTTGTAAAATAAGGGGAAAAAAGAAAACAAACACTCAGGATGCACAGAATTAACTGAAATGAAGCGTTTGAGCACTTCCCAGTGAGGAAAGGACAAGGGATAAGACTGAAAATCTTGCCTTACTTGATTAATTAAAATGTAAAAATGTATTAAATATTCAAAATGTTCTGATATTGTTTAATTAAAGTCATAATTATTCTATAAAGGTTACTTTAACAGCTGCATGAAATACCTACTGTGGTTCGTGATTTTATTTTCATGATTTAAAAAAAAACACCCCCCTTCACATCACACCCTACATCAGCTTTAAATATAATAATGTTCTGCAATTTATTCAAATTTGTATTATATTTATCCATACAGTACCATACAAATGTTTTTGAAAGAATTATGTTATGCCTTAGTGCTACTTAACAAAAAAATACAGTAACAACTGAAGTATTATTACAATTTAAAATGGCTGCTTTCTTTATATATATATATATATATATATATATATATATATATATATATATATATATATATATATATATATATATATATATATATATATATATATATATTTTTTTTTTTTTTTTTATAATTATATTTTATATTGAATTATATTTTTAAAATGTATTTTTCTGTGATGGCAAAACTGTATTTTAGCAGCAATTACTCTCCATCCATCCGCCCATCCTGTCTGGCTGCTTACAATTGTATATTACAATATGTATTTTGTAATAGTGAATGTTCACAATGACCAGTATAAATCTTTTTTTTTTCTATTCAGTAAAGAAATAGGCAAATATGCACGTTTCGAAACAACAATAACCTCCCTTTATATCTGTCAACACCAAGTAATGATGGTGACATTACAACTCGTCTCATGTTCCACTGAACAGGGCAGCTTGTTCCTGAGGAGCTGTGTGAAGATGAGCCGCCCCCTAAAGAGGTGTCCTGTGTGATGGCGTGTTCAGGTGACTGTGTGCTCAGCTCATGGTCTGATTGGTCCTCCTGCTCCCACAGCTGCTCCAGTAAAAACTCAGAGGGCAGACAAAGCCGCACAAGGACCATATTAGGCTTACCAGAAGAAGGTCAGTTGACTTTTATTTTTAACATTGGATGATAATGTTTATTACAAATGTTTGACAGATGTATTTTCAATGTAAGAGGCATTCAAATGAATTGTGCTTGTGACGTGGTGTGGAGTCTGGCCTGCATGCGCTATTTCCCAACCTCTTTCATTCCAACTGTGTTCCAGTCTCACTGCACATTGCTATCTATTATACTAAAAAATGTTTATAAAACAAACAGATAATATAATGCCCTGATATTGATTTGACAAGGGAAGCAATTTACTCTTAATATCACTCTGAGGGTGACATAACAACATTAATAAATTTGTTTTTGTGAGTGGAGTAGCAATTCTGCATTCTGTATATTTCTTTCAGAGGAGCAGTGATAAAAATGTCTTCACTGGGTCTCATTTTTCTGTCTGCCTACATACAGCTGTGGGCTTTTCCAATCACACACAGTCCTTCTGGAATGACAGAAAGAGCTGTGTAATTAAGACTTAAATATACCTTAGTCTAGAGACTACTCCCACCCCCTCGGCTGCACACACACACACATGCATACTGCGTAACAGCATTGTGCATGCTCTTACATACACTTCTCTCCATGCATCTGGAAAATGGAAATAAAACCCCAACCTCTACACACCATCCACCGAGTGTCATTAATCAGACAAGCCCTTATTAATATTCAGCTGGTCTATGTTACATTCATAATGAGTCCCTGTGTTATGGAGAAAGGCTGAATGTCAATACAATGTCATTAGCTTCAAGGGCAGATGGAGTAGGAATTACTTTTAATTATAAAAAGTGCAGAAGTAATTTTGGAGACTGATCCCACAGAACGTGTCACAGGTGTTCCTGCATCACACCTGGAATACATATTATGTTTCTTGCTTCAGGTTTAGTATGTTCATTTGATTTAAAGTACAATAGAAGGATTGAAGAAGGTTTTGGGGTGCACTTATAGAAAATCTTAGGCTGACAGATTGAATTTATGGTTGATAGATGAATAGAAGAGTCTTTACTAGACTGAGTTGTGATAAAATAAAAAAAAATCACTGTTTTCAGAAAAGTTTCTCAGACAGTCCTCCCTTGTTTGGACAAACATCCACCCCAAACGCAAGACATTGGTTTACCCCATGATAGTAAAGTTTAACAAACAGAGCAATATTTTAAGTGCCCCCTTCCTTTTTGTTATTTTATAATTATTTATAAGCTATTACAGTTTTATTTGATAAATATATATTTTATATTGTCAGCTTTCATTTTATTTAACTTATTTTGTTACGTGTTCTTGTAATTTTTAAGGAAACTAACTTTGTATGAACAATGAGAGATGGGCAGCATGTTTTAGAACCCTGTTTAAAAACAGACATTATTTCTTAAAAATTAATGCTGGTGGCTCAGAAATTACATCATGATTCTTTTTCTCCTATTCATATATCTACATCTCTTCACATGTCCCAGTAGAATACTGTTTCATACCTCTTGTGCTCATGTAGCTCGTTAACATTTTATGGAGCATTAAAGCAAACTTAAGAGAGGGTTCTCCATCTGTAATGCAGTTAATGATCTTTTTCATTTCAGCTAAGGCATGTCCAGCTGCTACGGCTCTCGAGGAGTGGAGAACTTGTAATGATCATCCATGCATCACTTTCTACTGGGAAGCGTCGCCATGGGGACCATGCATTGAAGACTCCTCCATGAATCTAAATGGCACCGGCTACTGGAACGGAACGGCCACCTGTGCAGTCGGAGTGCAGATTCGTAAAGTGGTCTGCATGAAAATGGGCGTCGGGCCGGTTATTCCCAAAAGGTGCCTTATTTTTTATGTATGAAATTTATAATCTGTGGATTTGTGTGTTTCCACACACCACACTAAAGGTGTTTGCAGTGGCGTTTTGTGGAGGTTAGATTAAAGCACATAGATTTTCCACCACTGCTCATAGCCTGAAGTTGAAGTTGTATATTTTACTAATCTTTGGTGATCACTGCTTAATATTAATATTAATATTTATATCAATATTAATATTAAATAACATAGAGCAACTTACCTGTCAGATACAGGCAGTAATGTTTTGTTCAGACTCCTGTTTGTTCAACAATCAGAATTTTGGGGGGGGGGTGCAAATCCAACTTAAAGTACCCCTATTATGCTATTTTGAAGTCTCTTAATATTGTTTTGGAGGTCTCCTACAACAGGTTTACATGCATCAAAGGTCAAAAAACATTTTCTCATAATATACATTGCACATCATCATATTTTTCAGTGATTCTCAAACGACTCGACGGATTAATCAGTCTCTCTAAATCCCTCCTTTCCACAAGCTTAGTTCTTAGTTCCACTCTGCTCTGATTGGCCAGACGGCCCAGTCTGTTGTGATTGGTCTACCACTTACAGCGCGTGTTGGAAACAAAAACGCCATTATTATAACAACTTCAGCTCCATCTGGAGGCTTCCTAAAGCTCAGCGATTGTACGATGCTGTCAATTTTGCCCCATAAATCCGAGCACAAGTACGATGATGTAACATTGGAAGAACTAATTATTCATCCTGAACCTCCATTACAAGGGCGACTTGAGCAGGACAATTCTCAGTGATATGATACTCATTTTGAGGTACATTGAGATGTTGCAACTGAAATTCCTCCCCATCAGCTTTATCAAAACTATAGCAACAAACCCATGTGTATATTTCTAATTTATTGCGGTGCACATGCGTGAACTTTATCTATAACGGTGCATATGTTAGCCGAGCACATGTGAATGACTGATGTAACATTTAAAGTTTGTAAAACAAATCTTGCTCCATCCTTTATCTTTACTCAAATTAGTAAGAGCAACTGACAATCTGCATTAATAGACACAGTTTTAGGTGATAGTGACCCGCTCCTGATTATCAGAAGTATTTCAGTAAGACAGTAATAACGTGAGCTAGCCGGAAACTTACACAATATAGAACACACAACCACCTATTTTGAACACCCGGTAGAAAATATATACATCAATAATTATTCATATTTACAGGTTGTGATTCTGAGGAGTAAGCTGGTCCAAATAAACTGGTACTGACCCATCTTCTCAGAGCAAGCGTTTTGCTAATTCCCTGTTGAACTCTGAGATTTGAGAAGCAGTCGTCAGTAAAAATGACGTTTGAGCGCTTCAAGTTGTTTGCGGGCTGACAACGTACAACATAGGTGGGTATTATGCAAATATCTTATCTAGTGACGTAGAACCGTAAAACAGTGAGGTTCGAAATCTAAACGACTCGTAAAGGCGGTTCAGGGTCAATTCCTTCTTTTTGGAGACAATACCTTTATTTATTGTGCACTTTCGACTTTACAGCTGTGCAGAACGTTTACATTCACAAACAGCTGTATATTACACACTGCGTGAAAGGGAGAATTCGAAAAACATCATAGTGGCACTTTAAATCCCTTTAGTTGTTTGTTGTCTGAACAGCAAGTAACCTCATTGAAAATATCCTTCTGTGATTTAAAATCCATTTAAAATCAGATTTTGGAAATGCATTTCATTCGCTAGAGTCAGATCAGATTTCACTTAGTTTTTTGGACACAGCATGACTGTAATATCATACAAAGTGTAGCGGTCATAGCAAATCTGCATCTAAATTCTCTCATTTACACTCACATGCCATTCACAATGTATGAATAATAAAACAAGGGAGCAGTTTTGGACATGGCATATGTATGAATGGGTAAAATGCTCATGGCTACTACTCTGTTATGCCTGTTACTACTCTTGGCATTGTTGTTACTATGGCAACCAATATAGATATACCATATATTAGGCAAGGCAAGGCAAGGCAAGTTTATTTATATAGCACATTTCATACACAATGGCAATTCAAAGTGCTTTACATGAAAATGAAATTAAAATAGTGATAAGAATTAAGAATACCACGTGTAAGACTTAAAAATAAAACAGGATAATTAAAAACAGTTGTAAAGAGAATTTTTAAAATAAGAAGACAATAGAAATATATAGTTGTAAAGATATTTAAAAAGAATAAAATTATTACAGTGTATATATAGATAAAAAATAAAATAAAAATAAAAATTAAGATGATGCATAGATTAGAATAGGTGCAATCAGTCGGACGTACAGTGGCACAGTGCTCATTCAGTAAAGGCACAGCTGAACAGATGTGTTTTGAGTCTAGATTTGAATGTGGCTACTGTTGGAGCACATCTGATCTCTTCTGGAAGCTGGTTCCAGCTACGGCTGGCACAATAGCTGAGCAGACTCTCCTTTCTTTGAGTGAACTCTTGGTATTTCTAGCTGACTTGATCCTGATGATCTGAGTGATCTGTTGGGTTTGTATTTAATCAGCATATCTGCAATGTATTGAGGTCCTAGGTCATTGAGTGATTTATAAACAAGTAATAATACTTTAAAATTGATCCTAAATGTAACTGGAAGCCAGTGTAACGACCTGAGGACTGGCGTGATATGGTCATATTTTCTTGTTCTGCTCAGAATCCTGGCAGCGTTCTGTATGAGCTGCAGCTGTCTAATGGTCTTTTGGGAAGGCCGGTTAGAAGACCATTACAATAGTCCACCCTGCTGGTGATGAAAGCGTGAGCAGTTTCTCTAAGTCTTGCCTGGAAACAAAGCATCTAATTCTTGCAATATTTTTCAGATGATAGTAAGCTGATTTAGTTATTGCTTTGACATGACTATTGAAACTCAGGTCTGACTCCAAAATCACACCAAGATTCCTGACTTGATTTTTGTTATTAGACCTTTTGTCTCAAGATATGCGTTCACCTTGAGAATTTCATCTTCGTTTCCAAATGTAATGATTTCAGTTTTGTTTTTGTTTAACTGGAGATAGTTTTGGCTCATCCAACTGTTAATTTCATCAATGCATTTGCACAGGAGTCAATGGGGCTATAGTCATTAGGTGATAGTGCTAAGTAGATCTGGGTGTCGTCAGCATAGCTGTGGTAAGCCATTTGGTTCTCTCTCATTATTTGGCTCAGTGGCAGCATGTACAGGTTGAATAGGAGTGGTGCTAGAATTGACCCTTGTGGGACTCCATGAGTCATGGATGTCCAGTCAGACTTATGGTCACCTATACTCACATAATAACCTCTTCCTTCTAAGTACGACCTGAACCATTTAAGGACCATCCCAGAAAGTCCGACCCAGTTTTCCAGCCTGTCAAGAAGTATGTTATGGTCAACAGTGTCAAATGCGGCACTGAGGTCGAGTAGCACCAGAATTGATGTTTTGCCTGTATCTGTATTGAGGCGAATATCATTTATGATCTTTATGAGCGCTGTTTCTGTGCTGTGATGTGGTGAAACCAGATTGAAAATTGTCAAAGTATCCGTTTGAGCTTAAGAATTTGTTCAGCTGACTGAAGACAACTTTTTCAATGATCTTGCCTATGAAGGGAGATTTGAGATTGGTCGGTAGTTGTTCAATATGGAGTTATCCAGATTTCTCTTTTTCAGAAGAGGCTTAACTACTGCGGTTTTAAGGGAGTTTGGAAAATTCCCATTGAGAAGTGATGAGTTTACCACTTCTAGCAGATCTGCTTCTAAACAGTTAAACACACTTTTGAAAAAGAAGTGGGAGTGTGTCAAGGAGGCAGGTTGATGTTTTAAGGTGCTGCACCGTTTCTTCTAAAATTTTATAATCAATTGCTTCAAAATCAGACATAGTAACTTTCCGAGGTTGTGGTCTGATCTGACTGACCCAAAGCAACTCACGGATGTGATCGCCTTCCTGATATTATTTATTTTCTCTGAGAAGAAGGAAGCAAACTCACTGCATTTTCTGTCAGAGAGCATTTCACTGGGAATGTGACTCGGGGTTTGTCAGTCTCTCTACAGTAGCAAAAGAGTGCGCGTGTTGTTTATGTTTCTGTTTATAATATTTGAGAAGAAGGTCTGTCTAGCCTTGCCTAGTTCCACATTGAAATCATGAAGGCTGTCTTTATAGATGTTATAATGGATTATAAGTTTTGTCTTCCGCCACATGCGTTCAGATTTCCTGCATTGTCTTTTCATTATTTGCACTGCTGTTGAGTTTCTCCAAGGTGCTTTCTGTCTTCCACTCTTTTCTTGACTTTCTCAGGAGCAATATTATCAATTACACTCTTAACTTTTGAGTTAAAGGAGTCAAGGAGAGAATCAACAGAGTCTGCAGATATGCTTGGTGTTAGAGATATAGCCTTCATAAATAGCTCACTAGTGTTCTCATTTAAGCTTCTCTTTTTGACAGCGACAGATCTAGCTTCAATGGCAGGAGAGATTGAAATATCAAAGAAAATACAGAAATGATCAGACAATGCTACATCTTTAACAACAATTGATGAAATGTTTAGACCCTTGCTGATAAGTAAGTCTAGAGTGTGTCCACGATTGTGTGTGGGACCATGTACATGCTGTGTCAAATCAAAAGTGTTAAGAACAGTCATGAGCTCTTTTGTTGTACTGGATTCAGCATTGTCTATGTGAACGTTAAAATCCCCAGCAATGGCAAAACAATCAAACTCTGAGGAGATTATTGATAACAGCTCTGTAAAGTCCTCAGTAAAGGATGGAGAGTATTTTGGAGGCCTGTAAACAATGATAAGCAGGATGCGTGGAGCACCTTTTAACACAATACCCAGATATTCAAAAGACAGATAGTCACCAAATGACACTTGCTTACATTGATAGACATCTTTAAAAGAGCAGCAATACCCCACCTCTTATAAACGCTCTGGACATACTCATAAAAGTAAAGTTAGGAGGAGCTGTTTCATTGAGGACTGTTGCACTGCAGTTTTCTTCAAGCCAAGTTTCATTTAGAAGCAAAAATCTAGGTTGTTTGTGGTTATTAAGTCATTGACTAGAAATGATTTGTTCTTAAGTGAGCGGATATTTAAAAGTGCTAACTTAACAGTATTAATTTTTTCCCCACAGTAATCTTAGTTTGACATGTAATAGGCAGCAGATTAGATGGGTTTGCTATACGGTCTGAGAAGGTCTTACACTTTCTATCACGTAACAGAACTGAAATAGAGAAAGAGACAGGCACACTGGGTTCCCGCTCGTTCTGTAAACATTTGATAAAGTTACTGTTATCATGGCGGGGACCCAACACACATCACTGAGAGCTGGTATCAGTTGTTTTGGGTTCACCTACAACAGATGGAGGAGGGTGTTGGCCTGGCGTTGTGACCGAAGAAATCTCACAGGAGGAGGCTGAGGCGAGCTGGGCCCACAGGCTTTGATGGTTGTGGGGCTCGGCGCTCTTTGGTTGATATCTGGGGCTCGCAGAAATCGAGTGTGATAGTCTGGTTCCAGCATAGACCATTTGCTCCATTCTCTCTGAGAAGCTCAGAAGCGGGGATGCTGGTGAGAGGGATAACATGTCTGGTGAGGGTGGCTGTTGTTCTGGTGTTATCGGAGGCTGAATTATGTTATCATCCATTTCATGGAGTGACTTAGACATTTCATGCAGTTTCCTGTTCAGACTAGTCATAAAGCGTAACAGTTCACTAGTCTGACCCCCTTAGAGCCCACCCTTTCGTGCACCTCCACAGTATGGGCAGAGATGTTACTGTTCAGTCCCTCAATCTGTGTTAGTTCTAATATGTCACAGTCTGTCTGTGGTGAGCACTGTGGGCGGGACTCAGATGGGAGTGTGTCCGTGAGCAGTGGCTGTTGTGGCTGCGTGATGTTATCAGTGTCCTTGTGGAGTGTGACAGCTGCATGTCCATTCAGATGCTGAAATGAAGTCCTGTAGTCGTCCATAGTCTGTTCAGGTGTGTGTGTGCCATTCAGGTCGAGTGATTTAGCACACACAGCTGAGGGATGGTGTAGGGAAAAGTGAATATTGTCCTTTAGCACTCTTGCACCAAGTTTGTTTGGGTGAAGGCCATTTGATGTAAACAATTGTCTCTGGCTCCAGAATAGATTAAAGTTGTCGATGAAGTTCACTCCTTTATGTTGCAGGTTTTTGCAGCCATGTATTAAGCCCAAGTAACCGTGAAAACCTATTTGTTCCTCTTGCTGGAAGTGGTCCACTGATGAGCGGTTGAACTTTTAGTTTTCTAAGTGTTTCAAAAAGTACATTGAAATCCCTCTTAATGAGTTCTGACTGCTCTCTCTGAATATCGATTTTCCCCACATGAATGACAAGTCGATTTGCAGTCTTATGTTTCATCAGAATGTTCTGAATTTCCCTGTTTACGTCAGAAACTGTAGCTTGTGGAAGGCAGCATGTAGTTGTATCCCTGCTGCTAATGTTTCTGACTGTGGAGTCCCCCACTATCAGAGTCCTGGGATCGGCTGCACTCTGAGCTGAGTGCCGCTGTCTGCTCGACCTTGAGCGCCTGTTGGTATCAGTGTTAGCTGCGGGCTGATACGATCTGTGTTCGTTTACATTCATCACATTTGGGGATTCATCACCCACATTCATTAATACTTCAAATCTGTTTTCAAGTTGTATAGTTGGTGGTAGGAAATCAGCATTTGCAATCCTTGTGTCTGGGGTAGAGCATGCTAATGTTGCAGTATGTTGCAGTCGTGACAATCTGATGTCTCGGGTCCCTTTGGGTCTTGCTCCTGTTTGTGCCATCGATTAGTGTGTTGATCAGTTATTTGTTTCCCCTGTTGGGTAGCACTATGTTTATGGGACTCACCGGCAGTGTGCTGAGGCGTTCATTTGAAGCTCTGTGTGATTCGTCTGGTTCGGTGGTTCCATAAATAACTTTGTTTCAAGAACTGCAATCCTCTGTAAAAGTCTGTGGCAGTTTGTGCAGCAAGTAGATTCTAGAGGAGGCATTTTCTTATCCTTTTGAATGTAGGCAGCTGTGTTTTCCCTTCTCCGGAATGTAAGCTGATGGCAGTGGGAGGCTGGTTGGATGAAATATTCCGCTTTTTTGTAGTAATCCAGTCACCAGAGTTTCAAATTTTATCATTGAAGTCAAGCTTTGTTGTTTGAGCACTGTGCTGATTTACAGAAGTTGAAATTACGAAATTACGAGATAAAATATAGAAGCGATAGAGCAAAGCGCGGAGCAGTAAGCAAGAGCGTCCGAACAGTAGCAAAGCAGGAAGCCCATATTAACTAAATAAATGTATCCGACCTCTACTAGGATTTATGTGCTGTGTGAACAAAGCTTAAGATTCCCTGATTTCACAAAAAGAAGTATAGACACAGCCTTATTCAAATACCTTTTCAAATATATGCTGCCATTCAATTCAGAATGTCAGTTTTACAGTGTTCCTGAATATGGACAGTGTCCTTTATGGGATCATCCATTTTTATAGCTTTATCTTTAAAACATTGTCAGCATTTTCTCTCCCAGATGTATATTTTCAAGTACAAGTACATATATCAGCACATGCATATTTGGTCAATAATGATCTTCCCACAGAGAGAAATATTTCTCTCTGCTAGCTTTTGTAAATATATGTACATTTAGTTTGTATTTAAATATTATAGGACACCTCCACTCTGGGATGCATCTTTAAGGCATCCTGCTACACACCCAGACAGCAACATATCCGGCCCACATCTGGTACGCTTGGAATCCACATGTACCAGATGTGGCCCGGATCTGGGCCGGCACTATGTTGCTGTCTGGGCAACCACACAGTCCTAAAAATCCAACTTTAATAGTTTTCCATTCAATCATATTTGCACTGCATAAATGAGATGTACAGTAAAAACTTAAAGCGGTTGTCAAGAGGTGTTTGCATTTCCCTGACTTGTACTGAAGCCGTATCTTATACAGACTCTGTTAATAATCTCAGTGTTGTGCTGTGAGTGCAGGCTGGACTGTTTCTCTTGGTTTCCTCTATGAGAGGGTCATGTTGCCCCAGGTCTTTCCTTGATAAATGTTTCCTGGGAGAGTGGTGTAATGGCGCTTTGGGTCAGATAAAATGTTCTATTGCATTGCATGGAGAAGATATTGTGTTGTGCATCAGGAAAAGGGGCTCATAAATAATGCAGTCATTTATCCATTTCTTTCTGTTATATTAATGACACCAACGTAAAGTGAGTTTATGGCTGGTGTATTTCACTGGCCTGGTTATAGGTTTCGGCTTTACCCCAGTTTCAGGAGGGGGGCTGTTTGGAAAAACATAGCAGTTTTTCTCTATTTAATATATCTATACTGATCAAAAATGATGTCCGTAGGGGATATTTGTTTTTAATGACCCAACAAGTTTGATTAATCCAAAATATGCGAAAAATACATTATATTTTTTTAATATTTTAATTATGAGGGAAGAACAAAACTCTAACTTGTAACAGATAAAAGGTATTTATCTGACTGAATTATTTAGCAAAAAAAGATTTAGGTTTTATTTTACGTTGCAAAAAAATGCATAGAAAAACAAAAAGCTCACAAGAAAAAGCATACATTGATTTCAACTAGTGCTGTTAGTCAATAAAAAAAATACTGATTAATCGCACGTGTATGTTATTAAGCTAAATTAATCGCACCTAACATTCAAGTTTTTAATGTATATTTCACGTTTTATCTCCTAATTAATATATAAACAACAAAGACAGTAGCCTAAATTTAAAATGTTGTTTAATGTCATCTTTTTATGAAAGAAGGCTACATTTTAGCCATGAATTATAGCCGTTTTGCATTACAATATAACTGAAAACTATATATTTTAACATGTATTAGGCTTAAAAAAAATACTTTTAATTTAAGTGAACTTAAAACAATCTTCACATAAAGCCATTATAATACATGTCACATTTACCTGATGTGCCCTTCAATAAATCTGGGCTCAATTTTGTCTATTGCCCTGTCAAAATACACAAAAAAGTTATTGTCTTCATTGTTTTTAACCCATTTAACCTTTAAAAAGTGCTTTAAGATTTTCAGGTAGGTCGAACAGGTAGTGTATATACAGAAATTGAATAAAGTTAATTACACTGAAGTGCTTTGGAACGCACTGCATTATTCACAAAGGTGGACCGTAACTAAACAAATGTACTTGAGTACTGTTTTTAGTATCTGTACTTTACTTGGGTATAATACTTTCTAGAAACTTATGACTTTAACTTCACTACATTTGAAAAAAAAATGTGGTACTTTTTAACTCCACTACATTTCTATCAAGCTCCTCAAAGTCGAAAGTCGTTTCTGTAGCAGCTTTGAAAGTCATGGATGATTTTTTCCTTCTTTAAAAGGTGTTTGGGTTTTTCCAGAAAGCCTATTAGGAATCATTCTTGTAGGGTCACATGAAGTTCAATGATTTCCCAGCATTTTTTGAACACTGATATAGAAATTAAGACGAAGATTTGATGAGTAAGTGAAGATGATGTCATCAAAATCTGTGATTCGTTTTAACGGGACTGTTTTGAATGCTTATATTTTCTAAATGCAAATTTTGTCATTGTTTTGGAACATACCAACTTATTCATAACCTTAAAGGAACACTCCACTTTTTTTGAAAATAGGCTCATTTTCCAAGTCCCTTAGAGTTAAACAGTCGAGTTTTACCGTTTTGAATCCTTTCAGCCAATCTTTGTATCTGGCGGTAGCACTTTTAACATAGCTTAGCATACATCATTGAATCGGATAAGACCATTTGCATTGAACTCAAAAATGATGACCAAAGGCTTTCAATATTTTTCCCATTTAAAACTTGACTCTTCTATAGTGACATCGTTTAGTAAGACCAACGGAAAATGAAAAGTTGTGATTTGCGAAATCAAATCGCCGGCAGATCAGGCTGGGTTTACCCAGTCTACCTGTGTGTCACCCAGACAGTATTGCGCTGTGTTCTCTTTTGTGTTTTGTCATGCTTGAATGGTTTAAAAGCATTTGCATGAATAACGCTGGTCAAAGGATGATGGGAAAATTAAACTGAAGAAAATTAATCGCATGTGCTAACGTGTTAATTTTGACAGCCCTAACACATTTTTTATAATATTTACATAGCTAATGGGTAAAGATCTACATTTTCCTTTGGCCAGACATCACTTTTGGCCACTACTGTATATATATTTTAATCAAGCATGAATCTAACATCATCTAGTAAGCTTTTAGGCTTGTTCTTTGAAAACAAATATTGATGTATTGCACATTTGTACTTCTCAAGTAAATATATCATACTGATTTTATTTATTTATTATTATTTTATTTTATTTTTTGCAGTGCAAACCCTGCATTGAGTTCACTGTAGGAGAGCATTTACGAGAGCTTGAAAGGCATAATGTGTGTTAAGGAGTAAGAGTTGTCAGATATAACTGTGTTTACAAATGAATTGGTAATCTATGCTTCTTTACAGTCGGGAGAGAACAAATCACACTGGTTTATAGTGGTCTGTTGACACACACACGCTCTCACTCACAAATGTACTGAAGCATAAATCACAAATGAGTGTACTGTATATGGCATGGATGTGTTTGATGGTGTGAGTAAATTTATGTGTTTGTGTCACACACACATCATATCCCTCGTGCCCCGCTGCATGTGCTGGAGGCTGCCAGAACAGTTCTATAGAACATGTTCTTTCATCAGATGAGGGCGGCTGATATTTCATACGTAGGTGGTGTGTGTTCAGATAACTCCACTCTGTTTAAAACAGCAAGGCTGAGCTATTTAAACACCCTGATAAATGAAATGACCCAACAGGGAGTTGTTTGTTTATCTTACTGCTTCTAGACCTGTTCTTTATTAATGCTCTTTTTGTTTATGCTTGCATAAAGAGTAAAAGAAACCAGGTTTTTATAGGTTCATTGCAACTTTAAATGTGAAACCGCTACCTGATCTCAGCCATTTTGAAAGTACAGTTATGTGGAGCAGGATGATACATTATGTTTGTTTGTTTATTTGTTTGTTTGTTGGACCAATGAAATGTGGGTGATGCAAGTTCAAGCTTGATTTCCGAGCTATTTCTCCCTCATTCCAAATCATTTCCTTCTTCTCTCTCCGCTGCCGCTCTCCACACTCTCTCCACTGCCACATAATTTCCTTCCTTTTCTTTCTCTCCTCTGTCATTTTAATAAATGAAATCAATTTAATCCACAACCTTTGATTAAATTATTCATTTTCTAAAACGGTGGCAACAGCAATATAATATAAAACAGTGTTCAAAAAAATCATAATAATTGTAATGAACACATACTTAATTTAAGTAATTTGCTTACAGATAGCGTAATAAACTATTTCAATCAGAATAATTACAGTGGAAATGAGTAATTTCTGCACTGACTTACTGCATTTCTAAAACTGCAGAAACAGCAATTTGATAAAACAGTATTGAAACATTAATCGTATTTTTTATTATTATAAATAATCATAATCAATACAATTCAAATATATTTGTATAGCGCTTTTCTCAATACACATTGTTTCAAAGCAGCTTTACAGAAAGTGCATTTCATAAATGTACATTGAAAAATGTTAGAAAGAGAATGTTAAAGAAAAATGTTAGAAAAGGTTAATCAATTATGTATTAATTTAGGCCATAACAGCGCTGGCGTTGAGTCATCTCTTCACAGGCGTTGAGTCATCTCATCACAGGTGTTGGGGCATCTGAAGTCTCCTTGAGAGGGTGGATACAAACTGGAGCTGACGAATTATTTACTTCGGGACTAGTGTCTCGAGATAACAACAGAAAAGCAGATGGGAAATAATTAACAATATCAGGAAGACTATTCCAGAGTTTAGGAGCTAAATGTGAAAATGCCCTCCCTCCTTTAGTGGACTTAGATATCCTAGGAACGACCAGAAGCCTCGAGTTTAGTGATCGTAAAGAGCGCGATGGATTGTATGGCGATAGAAGATCATTAAATACACTGGAGCTAAACCATTTAGGGCTTTATAGGTCAGTAGCAATACTTTGTAATTGATACGGAACTTAATAGGTAACCAGTGTAGAGATGATAAAATTGGCGTTATATGATCATATTTTCGAGACCTAGTAAGAACTCAAGCAGCTGCGTTTTGGACTAACTGTAGCTTGTTTATTGAGGATGCAGGACAACCAGCTAATAAAGCATTACAGTAATCTAGTCTCGAGGTCATGAATGCATGAACTAACTTTTCTCCATCAGAAATAGATAGCATGTTACGTAGCTTAGCAATGTTTCTAAGGTGGAAAAATGCCGTTCTTGTAACATATGAAATATGATTTTCGAAAGACAAGTTGCGGTCTAATATAACACCCAGGTCTTTTACTGTAGTGGATAAAGTGACAGGACATCCTTCCAAGTTAAAGTTGTATTGTGAGAGGTTTTGTAGGCAGTTTTTTGGACCAATAAGTAATACCTCCATTTTATCTGAATTTAATAGCAGAAAATTACACGTCATCCAGTATTTAATATCTTCAACACACGCTGTCAGTTTAGATAATTTAGCGTTTTCATCTGGTCGTGATGAAATATATAATTGAGTGTCATCAGCATAACAGTGGAAATTAATTCCATGTTTTCTTATAATATTACCAAGTGGCAGCATATATATTGAGAATAGCAGAGGGCCTAACACAGATCCTTGCGGCACCCCATAGTCTACTGACGTCATCTTTGATTTTTCCCCATTTAGACAGACAAAATGGTAGCGGTCTGATAAGTACGATCTAAACCAGTTTAATGCCTGTCCCTGAACACCAGTGTAATTTTGAAGTCGATCTAAGAGTATTTTATGATCTATAGTATCGAACGCAGCACTAAGATCGAGTAGAACTAATATTGAGATACTTCCTTGGTCAGAAGCTAGAAGTAAATCATTTGTGATTTTAACGAGCGCAGTTTCTGTGCTATGATGCGGTCTGAATCCTGATTGAAATGTTTTATAGATATCGTTTTCTTGCAAGAAAGAGCACAATTGAGCGGACACAACTTTTTCTAGTATTTTAGACATAAATGGAAGATTTGAAATGGGTCTGTAATTTGCTAGGTTATTATGATCTAATTGTGGCTTCTTAATGAGAGGTTTTGTGACTGCCAACTTGAATATTCTTGGAACATGACCTAAAGATAAAGATGAGTTAATAATATTGAGAAGAGGCTCTTCCACTACAGGTAACAGCTTTTTCAGTAGTTTAGTGGGTATTGGATCTAATAAACATGTTGTTGGTTTAGATGCAATGATAAGTTTATTTAGCTCTTCCTGTCCTATAGTTGTAAAGCGGTGTAGTAGTTCTTGAGGGGCGATAATTGAGGTTGAATCATAAGACATCATTAAAGATTGTACATTTACAATTCTGTTTCTGATGCTTTCTATTTTCTCAGTGAAGAAATTCATAAAATCATTACTACTAAACTGTAACGGAATATTTTGCTCAGGCGATGCTTGTTTATTTGTTAGCCACGGTGTTAAATAAAAACCTTGGATTATTTTGGTTATTTTCTATTAGTTTGCGGAGATGCTCAGCCCTGGCTGCTTTTAGGGCCTTTTTATAACGTGACGTACTATCTTTCCACACGATTCTAAAGACCTCTAAATTAGTTTGCTTTCATTTACGCTCTAAGTTACGAGTTTCTCTCTTGATAACATGTGTAGCACTGTTGTACCATGGTGCTTTAGTTTTCTCTCTAACCTTTTTTAATCTAATTGATGCAACAATTTCTAATGTACTAGAGAAAATGGTGCTCATACTGCTAGTCATTTTCTCTAGTTCATCTGTTTGTTTGGGTTCACTGAGCAGCTGAGACAGATCAGGTAAGCTATTTGAGAATCTATCTATAGTGGTTGGAAGGATTGCTCTGCCTGGTCGATAACGCGGCGCAACATGACAGATTTCAGCAGTACGCAGTATGCAAGTTACCATGTAATGGTCAGTGACATCATCACTTTGCGGTATAACATCTATATCGGTTGGGTTGGTTCCATGTGATATAATTAAATCTAGTGTGTGATTAAGACGATGAGTGGGACCAGTGACGTTTTGACCCCAAAGGAGTTTAATAGATCTGTAAACGCAGCCCCTAACGCATCATTTGTGTTATCTGTATGTTAAAATCTCCAACAATTAATGCTTTATCGACGTTGACCAATAGATCTGAGAGAAAGTCTGCAAACTCTTTTAGGAAATCAGCATAGGGCCCTGGAGGTCTATATACGGTAGCCAAGGCTAGAGATAATACGGTTTTCTTTCTTACATCTAAGAGCGTAACATTTAGCACTAGTACTTCAAACGAATTAAACCTGTGACCTGTTTTCTGAGTGACATTGAGAATATCTCTATAGATTGTTGCAAAACCGCCGCCTCGACCAATCAGACGGGGCTCATGCTTATAACAGTATCCTGGTGGAGTAGACTCATTAAAACCAAAATAATCATTTGGCTTAAGCCAGGTTTCAGTAAGGCAAAGTACATCGAAACTATTATCTGTGACCATTTAATTTACAATAACCGCATTAGGTGTAAGCGATCTAATGTTTAGAAGACCTAGTTTTAGAAATTGTTTTTGTTCACTAATATTGAGATTTTCTGGTTTAATCACAATTAGATTTTTCCTAGATCCTACAGTAGATTTAATGTTTGACCTCACTAAACGAGGAATAGACACAGTTTCTATATAATGTTCTACATTGGTACTTATGTCAATTAAGTTAGGACAGCAAAGACTGTGATTTGAACTTTGACTTACTAGTCATATGGTGGTGTGTAACGCCCTGGAGATGTTGTCCGACAGAAGAGCCGCTCCGATTCTGCTGGGGTGAAGGCCATCAGGACGGAAGAGCCTAGGTCGCTCCCAGAACAGATTCCAATTATTTACAAAGAGCAGCTTCTGTTCATTACACCATGACATTAACCATTCATTTAGAGCAAGTAATCTACTAAACCTTTCATGTCCTAGTCGGTACGTGGGAAGGGGTCCAGACACGATGATCGTTGCTTCAAGCGATGTTCTGCCCACTGTCTCGACCAGACTCCTGTAGTCCTTCTTCAGAACCTCCGTCTGCCGCAGCCTGATGTCGCCGCTCCGCGTGCAGCACGACAGCTCCGATCGCGCCGTCACCGTTCAGGATCTCGGGAACCTGTGCAGCGACATCGAGAACACGAGCACCAGGAAAGCAGTGAGTGCGCACCTTACCTTTACTTGAAGTAGCGCGGACATGCTGGACGATGGAAGTACCGATGACCACAGCGTCGCGTTCCATCTCGCGAAGAGGGGAAAAGCGGTTCTGAGTGGAGATCTCGAAGACCGGGAGGGGCGGAGAGGTCGTTGCTCTGGTCCTGGCTCGCGTCTTCCGCTGTGGAAACACCCAGGGTCCATGGTGCTGTGTCGGTGCTGGTGTAAACGAAAACAAGTCATGATCGCGTCCTGGGTGCTTGGATCCTGTGCAGAGAAACACACGGAGTAGACGAGGTTGGAGTCAAAAGGTTACTAACCACTGACTTGTGAGCATTGGCGCGTGATGTTTCGAGCGCTTCTCGTCACTCTCTCAGCACGGCTCGTCTGTCTTGTAGGTCGCGAATCTGCTTGTCCAACGACTTCAACTCCAACTGCACCGAATGCAGCTCGAACGTGTCCTCACCTGCACTCAAAGGTAACATTAGACACACTTCCGAGTTATTCGCCATTGTATTTGATGTGCTACAATGGCGAATTGTAGGTTTCAGTGGTTACGGGTGTAAATAAGTTACCACGCGTACAATGCTAGCGGTCTACGGCTAGTAGCGGAAGTTCGGATATAAGTAGCGATATCAAAGCAATCCGAATGTTTTTTTATAGAGAATCATATCGGTGATATGTTCACACGCTGTAAATAATAGAAAGTATTCGTTTGTAAGCGAGTGTTAAGAAGAAAATCAAGGATTATGAGTCAATTCGACGGAGCTACAAACACATGTGAACGAAAACCCCAACAGTTATTCAATTAATTAATTTGTATAGAGATATGCTAATGAACCATATGAATCAGAATAGTTTATAATTATTATTATTATTGCAGACATTTGTAATTTCTGCATCATTAGCCTCACCAAATAAAAAAATAAAAAAACGTATTGGTTGAGCCAGAGTTGCTGTGTTGGGATGAAACGTATCTTGAAAAAACTACAGTCAAAGAGTTTACTTTTTCCAGGGAAATCTACTTTAATTGTGAATTCAACACATTTGTTGTATATTGCTTTTGCCATGTGAATTAATGCTTTTTTATGACAGCTTTATAGGGGTGGTTGATTGCCCCTTTTACAAGATGTAAAATAAGTCTCGGATGTCCCCAGAGTGTGTATGTGACGTTTTAGCTAAAAATAACCCACACAACATTTTTTATAGCATGTTAAAATTGTCACTTTTTGAGGGTGAGCAAAAACATGCCGTTTTTTTTTTTGTGTCCCTTTAAATGCAAATGAGCTGCTGCTCACGGGGCGGAGCTTCAAGAGCTTGTGTTAGCAGCTCTGATAACATCATACAGACAGGCAATGACACTGCTCAGCCTTTTATGTTCAAACTAGAGTCGGACAATGATGGAGAGACTCTAGAAGTGACAACATGGAACAAGATGTTCCTGAATGAAATATAAAATCTCAAAATGGCCTCATCCCCTTCGTTGCGTGTTCCTGAGGGGCAGGGTTTATGTACATTTCGGGGTAAGTGATGTCACTAACCCGGGAGGAAGCTTGTGTAGTCCCTTCCAGCCGTTTGTTGTAGTCCTCCCTTTGCTTTGACCTTTGAGCGTCGTAACTTTGCAGATGTTGTTTATGCTCAAACAGCAATATTATACACTAACTGAAGTTTAAGAAGTGAAATTGTAATCAACCACCCCTTTAAACATGCCAATCAACCCAAAAATGAAAATTCCAAACCAGTAAGATTTCATCCGGCTTGCAAACACTAAGGAAGATAATTAAATCTGAGAGATTTCTGTCCCTCCATTGACAGTTTCTGCCCCACTTTAACAATTCAGAAAGTTCATAAAGAGATTATACAAATAATTAATATGAATATTTTTCTGAAGAGAAATTGCTTTATATGATGAAGAGTAGGGCATTCATATGGATTTGTTTTATAATCTCTTTATGAACTTTTGGAAGCGCCAAAGTTTTCATAGTCGCGTAGCTGTCTATGGAGGGACAGAAATCTGAGATTTCATTAAAAATATCTTAATTTGTTTTCCGAAGATGAACGAAAGTCTTATGGGTTTGGATCGACATGAGGTTAAGTAAATTACATGATTTTCATTTTTTGGTGAACTATCCCTTTAAGCTAGAACAATCCATAAAAATGCTTTCTTCATGCTTTGTTTTCATAAGCAGAGGAAAAGACAGTGTCAACCTTTTGTCTTCAGTGATGTCTCTTCTTTCTACTGATTTGTTGCATTTATCCTCCACCCACTCTTTTGTTCCTCTCCTAAAGCTGTGTAGCATCATTGCCTTTGGGTGATTGCCCTCTGTAATGACATTCTGCTCCACAGAGCGCAAAAGTGAGAGAGAAACAGATGATTCATGGCTCTGTTTTTTCTTGTCCCCTCCTTTGATGTGTCCTGTTTGCTGCTCTCCAAAGACTGTATTTGGTAGAGGCCTGCTGAGTCCCACTGCCTCTCTTTAGAACTGCTGCATGCTGGGAAGTGAACTGAGCCTGGAAATGAAATGTCCAGAATCCAGCTTGCAGGGATGGACATTCTCCAAGGAGCAACATGCTCTCAAACAAAAGCATACACATACTCGCACTCACAAGGACACACATGAGGCAAACTCCTCAGCAGGACATGCACCCATGTAAGGGATCGTCTGCAGTCAACCAGTCATTATCGCAAAATAATGGCTCTTGTTTCAACCTGAAGGGGTGTGATTTGTGAAAAATGACTGTCTGGCTCTACATTATCCTTTATATATTCACCAGGGAGAATGTCATTACCCTCCTACTATGCATGGCTGTTTACCAAATAGATCGATGTGCATGAAATATTGATTTAAGTTGATTTTTTTTTAAAAATGTTTTATAAGAAAACGATACCGGGGAGTGCTAGGAGAGGCATGAAACAGGTACATTGTTATGGGAAAAATTAAGTACTAGATGTCGGTATACTTATTTATTCCACTGAAGACAGTTTAAGTTATGTTAATATTTTTGTTAAATAAAACTGCAGAATAATACAGTACTGTTCAAAAGTTTGGGGTCTGTGAGATTTTTTATATTTTCATTTTGCCAGGATGCATTAAATTGGTCAAAAATGACAGTAAATAAATACATTTATAATGTTATACAATTTTTATTAAATGCTGTTCTTTTGAACTCTTTATTTATCAAAGAATCCTGAAAAAAAACAATTATCATGGTCTGAACAAAAATAATAATAAGAACAACTTTATTCAACATCCATATGGATGATAAATGTTTCTTGAGCACCAAATTAGCATGATTTCTGAAGGATCATGTGACACTGAAGACTGCAGTAATGATGCGGAAAATCAATCCAAAATTACTTTAGCTTTGACATCACAAGAATAGATTGCATTTTAAAATATATTAAAATAGAAAACACTTACAGGTCCTTCTAAAAAAAGCATACTGTGATAAAAGTTCATTATTTTCTATAATGTAATGATACAATTAAACTTTCATATATTTTAGATTCATTGCACACCAACTGAAATATTTCAGGTCTTTTATTGTTTTAATACTGATGATTTTGGCATACAGCTCATGAAAACCCAAAATTCCTATCTAAGAAAATTAGCAAATATATGAAAGTTTAATTTTTATCATTACATTATGGAATATAATGAACTTTTATCACAATATGCATTTTTTTTTAGAAGGACCTGTATATAAAAATGGTAGTAAAATTTCATTACATTACTGTTTTCATTGCACTCTAAAAAATGCTGGGTTGTTTTAACCCAATGTTGGGTCAAATATGGACTAACCCAGCAGTTGGGTTGTTTTAACCCTGCGGTTGGGTTAAATGTTTGCTTAAGACAACCCAATCACTGGGTTAAAACAACCCAATGCTGGGTTAGTCCATATTTGACCCAACATTGGGTTGTTTTTTACCAAGCATTTTTTAGACTGTGTAGTTTAATTAAATCAAATAAATGCAGCCATTCAATCAAATGCATGAAAATGAATGAATGGTAGTGTGCATCCACGTATTGGAAGTTGGGCAATTTTTTTGCATGTTGGAATTGTTTGCCAAATATACAATAATTATGTATAATCATTATCACAAAAATATTTGACCTTGAAGCACTGTGATCGACCAATAAGAAGGATTTTAGCGATCTAATAAGCGATCTTTCCATCAGATTAGACAGTACAGTATAGACGGCTGTGTGGGCACTCTCTCTTTATATCTCTCTCTCTCTCTCTTTTAAGAAATATAAAGGCTCACATAGCCTCTCGCTTGCCGTCACTCATACCAAAATAACTCACCTTTACCGTATACTCACTCAGATACAATCAGCTGCAGCCTCTGCTGGTAAGATGCAATAAATATTACATCAACTTCCCCTACAGTGTGGTCGTGGTCTTCTGTTGCACAGATAATGTCATTGTAACTGTGTTGTATCTGTACACGATAATGTCTGGGTTTGTGGGGTACAGTAAATCAAGTTGCACATAGGGCAAGCACAGATGATATCTGCACCCATGGTGAAAGGTCAAGGACAGAGCAACCGCTGTGTGAATTAAGGCAGCTTATCACTGATGTTCCTTCTCTCTGTACTCCGTGTGTGTCATAGGTGTCCAGAATCTGTCAGGCCGGACACCATTCAACCCTGTTTACTGCCCTGTAGGAAAGATTGCATTGTGACTCCTTTCAGTGAATGGACAGCCTGCCCTACCACATGCCTGCCAGGTATTGATACAATCTCTTCACACAACCTTTAGCGGTGACATTTCAGTGGTACCTCACATACATGGATTGTTCACCTGACTGTTTTAATCTTCATGGTGATCATGTATTGTACACTACCATTCAAAAGTTTGGGATCAGTAAGATTTTTTTTGATGTTTTGATCATCCTATGTTCATTTATTTGATTAAAAAAACAGTAGTATTTTGAAACACCCCCAAAAAAAAAAAAGCTGTGTTTCATTACCTGGATGATCCACGGCTGTTTTTGTGTTTTGTGATGGGAGTCCCTTGTTTATCCCCAGCAGTTCAACTTCCCAATGTTCTTCAGAAAAATCCTCCAGGTCCTGCACATTCCTCAGTTTTCAGCATCTTTTGCATATTTGAACCCTCTCCAGCAGTGACTGTATGATTTTGAGATCCATATTTTCCCACTGAGGACTATTAAGGGACTCAGACACAACTATTAACAAAAGGTTCAAACATTCACTGATGATCCAGAAGAAACATGAAGCATTAAGAGCCAGGGGGTGAAAACTTTTTGAATTTGAAGATCAAGCTAAATTGTACTTAATTTGTCTTCCGGGAAACATGTAAGTATCTTCTGTTGCTTCCAAAGGGCAGTACTAAATGGGGAAAAAAAGAAGATATTTAAACAAAATAAGAAACATTTTGACATCTTCATCCTGTTCAGAAGTTTTCACCCCCAGGCTCTTAATGCATCGTGTTTCCTTCTGGAGCATCAGTGATTGTTTGAACCTTTTTTAATAGTTGTGTTTGAGTACCTCAATCTTCCTCCATGTGGAAAGGGTACAAATGTGCAAAATATGCTGGAAAACTGAAGAATTTTCAGGAACTGAAGGATTTTTCTGAAGAACACTGGCCAGTTGATCTGCTCAGGATGAACAAGGGACTCATGAACAACCATCACAAAACCAGCTGTGGATCATTCAGGTAACGACACACAGTATTGAGAATCAATGGTTCATACATTTTTGAACGGGTCATTTTAATAAATTCAGCTCTTTTTTTTTGTCTTGTGGACTATATGTAAAAACATTTGGTAACACTTTAGAATAATGGTCATTAGTTAACATTAATTAATGTTAACATGAACTAACCATGAGCAGTACATGTGTTACTGTATTTGTTAATCTTTGTTAACGTTAGTTAATAATAATAGAGCTGTTTATGGTTTGTTCATGTTAGTTCACAGTGCATTAAGTAATGTTAACAAGATTTTATTCATGCATTAGTAAATGTTGAAATTAACATTAACAAAGATAAATAAATGCTTTATAAGGGCAGTTCATTATTAGTTCATGTTAACTAATGTAGTTAACTAATGTTAACTAATGACCATTATTCTAAAGTGTTACCAAACATTTTAATGTAAAATATCTCATTCAGGACAGTACTAAATAAAAAATAACGCATATTGTATGATATCTTTCATTTCGTTACAATTATTCACATTTTCACAGATTCTGCAAGCGGTTCACATACTTTTTCTTGCAACTGTTAAGTTGTGTAAAAAAAAAAAAAAACTTTTGTGGTTCATAGAACAAAACAACAAATAACATTAGAATGAGTTCATCCAACAGAATTACATTTTTCGGATGAACTATTTCTTTAAACAAATATTCTGGGTTTAATACCATGCACATTATGATTACCACAAAAACTCATTCCCTGTTTAGTTTCTTATTAAAGTAATGCAGTCACAATGGAAGTAGGGGCATGCATTTCAATGATTTAGAAGCACAATCAAGAAGCTTTTATTTTTGTTAAAACATCCACATCAGTTGCAACCTTAAAATGTGTTCTATTTGAGTCATAAAGCATCATTATCGATTCCGCAATATTGTGGAAGGAGTCCCGTCTTCCAAATAAAAGAGCCAGTCGCCAGTTGATCAAGTCTCTGCTGCCACAGTTAGAAGTGTCCTGAGATGCTCACTTGGGACTACTACACATGTGCATTGGCTGGACTAACCTGAAATAAAGATTTTTATGTTATTTGAGCTTAAGAAACAACATTTATGGGACATTCATGTCAGATTTTATTGCCGATTTTAAATGTTATTTAACATCTTAATCAGATTTCAACATTTCCCCATTCTCTCTTATCTAATAAAGAAAAATCGTAATATGTATCTCCATGAGGACGGTATGTTGATAATGAAAACAAGATTTCACACACTAAAACCTGCTGGGATGTGATGTCATACACCTCTGCTGTAAAAAGGCGAAAGCCAGACCACATACTGTATGTGTCATTCTCAGAGGGACTTTTTATTATTCTTACCAGCATAAAGGTTTTATTACATTTTAATGAGACTATTAATTGACAATTACTTCCACTAAAGACACCAGTAAACAGGCATTTATTATGATTGAACCAAATGGTAACATTTGAAGAAATGTTTTAAATAACTGATACCCCCTTTGTAAATAGTGTGCTTTACCCTGTTGGGTCTTCCGTTAATGAGATTGCCCTCTTAATTGTGCTATTATCAGTCTTTTAGTAATTAGCAATGTGTAATGAGCCTTACATCGTCTGTTAAATGAAGTCGTTACATCAGCTTAGGATCCATACAGGGAACAGGAAGTGAACTCCACCAGAGAATCATATCATTACCTCTTATCTAAAGAGCTCTTTGAATTGTTCCTGCTGTGGTAATCACTGTCAGAATACTAATAAAGTGAAAGATGGGTGAAAGTAATGTTTCTTTCTGTGTTGAACTGTGCAGTGAACAGCACCGTGCCCTCACAGTCACGATACAGGATCATCATCCAGCGGGCGGCCAATGGGGGTCAAGAGTGTCCAGATACTTTATATGAGGAGAGAGAATGTGAGGCTCTTCTGGTCTGTCCTACTTTCAGGTGAGTAAACTGCAGTCTCTCTAGTTGTTTACCATTTATCAGCTAGACCGATACAATGTCTGCGGTCCAGCCTGTTTTATTTCCCTTTTGTGGAGTCAGAAAAACTTTTGCAACTGCTCACAGCAGTTCAGAATCGCATGCATGAAATGCAAAAATATATTATATGCTGTTTTGTAAACTCACAATACTTTCCACAAAATACACAAGTCACACATTGTAGCTGTAATTTACTGTGCAAGTAAATACAGAGCTATTTGCAAGTTTCTCCGCCTCATGAATAAATGCGAATGCAATTTAGCAGTTGTAATAACTTCTGAAATTGTTATTGTGCAAGGTTTGTTCACAAAAATAGAAGTAGGCTGATTTGTTAATACAATCATAGCTGTAACAGACAGCGTTTTGTTTCTATAAAAACATGTTGTACGAAAACATTTCAGAAGGGATAATCTGTATCTTTGGAACACTGTGTGACTCTTTTATGCTTTTGCACCATGATAATAAATCTCAACGAATGCTTCTGAATGCCTGAAAAAGCACCTGTCATGGGAGAAGGACACCAGGTTTCTTGAATAAGAATGAGGCACCACTGACATACACTGTTTGAGGTCGGGAAGATTTTTTATTTTTTTTTCTGAAAGAAATTAATACATTTATCTGGCAAAGATGCATTGGATTGAGCAAAAGAGACTTTTATAATATAAATAAATGTTGTTCTTTTGACCTGTCTATGCTTCACAGTTTGAACAAAAATATTAATCAGAACAATTTTGATGTTCAGCATATATATATATATATATATATATATATATATATATATATATATATATATATATATATATATATATATATATTAAGGATCATGTGACACTGAAGACGCTGAAGAAATGATGCTGAAAATTCAGCTTTACCATCATAGGAGTAAATTACTGTATTTTTGATCAAATAAATGCAGTTTAGGTGAGCAAAGGGACTTTACATTTAAAAAATATTCTTTATAAATATTCAAATGCTCCACACCATCACATCCATGTTCACTCTAAATTAAATGTGGATTTATTTGAAATGAGAAGTATTTATTTGTAATAAATCACCACATGCAAAGCATAGTGTTGTAGTCAAGACCATCCAAACAGAGACAAAATGTCAGATTTACTAACAGAAAAAATAAATAAATATATATACACTGTCAGGATTTACTAAAGACACGCATTGAAAAATGAGTGCTGAAAAGTAATTTTTGCGGCTGACCTTATTGCATATGTGTTTGTTGGAGTTTCCCTTTCAGATGCAACATTTATGGGAGGAGAGTATTTGGTTACACTTTAGTATGGGGAACATATTCACTATTAACTATGACTTTGCCTCAATAAACTACTAATTTACTGCTTATTAATAGTTAGTAAGGTAGTTTTGTGGCATTTAAGTTTAGGTATTGGGTTAAGGGATGTAGAATAAGGTCATGAAGAATAAAGCATTAATATGTGCTTTATAAGTACTAATAAACAGCCAATAACCTTGTAATATGCATGCTAATAAGGAAATGAATAATGCAAGGGGATTTACTCAGGTCTAATATTCTTTAATTTGCATGTCGTCAGTAGATCACGCGCTGAACTTTCCACTCCCATCTGCGTTTTTTTGGGGGGGGAATTGTGCTCTCACGCTGATTTGCCGTTTAGTAACTCTGACTCCAAGGCTGCATCTCAATTAGTTCCCTAGCTCCCGAGCTCGTGAATCAGTACATTATGTTCGCAAATTCGGCATTGGTAAGGACAGTTAAGGACGCTGGCTCACTACACACGCACTGATGACTATTTCCGGCAACGTGACACAACATCCTCATTATACAACATCATTATTGGTATTTATGAATGACAGCAGAGCTTATACCTATCTGACATTTACTTGTATTACATGCACATGTTATTTATGTACATTATGATCAATACTTTGCTTGTTACATATCCATGCAACATTTCAGGTGTAAATAAATAGTTCATTAACTCTCTAGTGCTGTATGTTTATGCTGAAATATAATAAAATAATGGTTTGTATTATTAAAAACATCTACAGGTCCTTCACAAAAAATTAGCATATTGTGATAAAAGTTCATTATTTTCCATAATGTAATGATAAAATAAAAATGTCATATATTTTAGATTCATTGCACACCAACTGAAATATTTCAGGTCTTTTATTGTTTTAATACTGATGATTTTGGCATACAGCTCATGAAAACCCAAAATTCCCAAAATCTCAAAAATTAGCATATTTCATCCGACCAATAAAAGAAAAGGGTTTTTAATACAAAAAAAAGTCAACCTTCAAATAATTATGTTCAGTTATGCACTCAATACTTGGTCGGGAATCCTTTTGCAGAAATGACTGCTTCAATGCGGCGTGGCATGGAGGCAATCAGCCTGTGGCACTGCTGAGGTGTTATGGAGGCCCAGGATGCTTCGATAGCGGCCTTAAGCTCATCCAGAGTGTTGGGTCTTGCGTCTCTCAACTTTCTCCTCCTAATATCCCACAGATTCTCTATGGGGTTCAGGTCAGGAGAGTTGGCAGGCCAATTGAGCACAGTAATACCATGGTCAGTAAACCATTTACCAGTGGTTTTGGCACTGTGAGCAGGTGCCAGGTCGTGCTGAAAAACGAAATCTTCATCTCCATAAAGCTTTTCAGCAGATGGAAACATGAAGTGCTCCAAAATCTCCTGATAGCTAGCTGCATTGACCATGCCCTTGATAAAACACAGTGGACCAACACCAGCAGCTGACATGGCACCCCAGACCATCACTGACTGTGGGTACTTGACACTGGACTTCAGGCATTTTGGCATTTCCTTCTCCCCAGTCTTCCTCCAGACTCTGGCACCTTGATTTCCGAATGACATGCAAAATTTGAGCGACAGTCCAGTGCTGCTTCTCTGTAGCCCAGGTCAGGCGCTTCTGCCGCTGTTTCTGGTTCAAAAGTGGCTTGACCTGGGGAATGCGGCACCTGTAGCCCATTTCCTGCACACGGCTGTGCACGGTGGCTCTGGATGTTTCTACTCCAGACTCAGTCCACTGCTTCCGCAGGTCCCCCAAGGTCTGGAATCGGTCCTTCTCCACAATCTTCCTCAGGGTCCGGTCACCTCTTCTCGTTGTGCAGCGTTTTTGCCACACTTTTTCCTTCCCACAGACTTCCCACTGAGGTGCCTTGATACAGCACTCTGGGAACAGCCTATTCGTTCAGAAATTTCTTTCTGTGTCTTACCCTCTCGCTTGAGGGTGTCAATGATGGCCTTCTGGACAGCAGTCAGGTCGGCAGTCTTAACCATGATAGCGGTTTTGAGTAATGAACCAGGCTGGGAGTTTTTAAAAGCCTCAGGAATCTTTTCCAGGTGTTTAGAGGTCATTAGTTGATTCAGATGATTAGGTTAATAACTCGTTTAGAGAACCTTTTCATGAAATGCTAATTTTTTGAGATTTTCATGAGCTCTATGCCAAAATCCTCTGTATTAAAACAATAAAATACCTGAAATATTTCAGTTGGTGTGCAATGAATCTAAAATATATGAACGTTTAATTTTTATCTTTACATTATGGAAAATAATGAACTTTATCACAATATGCTAATTTTTTTAGAAGGACCTGTATCGCGTGTCGTTATGTGTAGTGAGTTGGCTACCGTGATTTAAGTTTCGTGCTTCAGAACTTCTGTTAAGGAAGCATAGTGGGCGTCGATGCACCCTGGTTTTCACAGTGCATTGTGGGACTTTTCAGGGAGCGAACGTTTCAGTGCACTGGAAGCATTCTGCGATTGAGCCCTTAAACTGGCAGGCTCCCTGATTAATGCTCTGACTACTGAACTAGGGAGCTGATTGAGACGTACCCCAAGTCAAGACTAAGACCATTGTGGGTTGAAACCAAGACAAAACCAATACTTTTTTTCAGGCCTGAGACCAAGCCAAAATGAAGGCAGGGCAAGACCAAGACCAGACCAGCACTCCTTAAATTCAATTCAAATAAAGATCTGCATGTACTGCCTGAGAAATGACTTATTATTCAAATTGTATATATTGATTAAATATAAAACTATATAGAGCTCATACCAATCAAATTAAATCACTATCAACATAATTCATCTTTGCACTGCAGAGGTGGCACAGGAGTTGCATCTGAATTGGTATATCTGCATAAATAATGTTGAGATTAATGTTATAAAAATAAAATTGTTTATTGACTGTTTGTATAAAATCAATGTCACGTTTGCAATCGTTCTCATATTTGTGAAAACCTCTGTCTTGCTCTTGTGGTATTGCTTAATGATATATTAAAAAGTGAAAGTGACGTGACTTGAAGGCCAAGTATCCTAACCCATACTCGGAATTTGTTCTCTGCATTTAACACATCCAAGTTAGCGCACGCTCATTACGAGCAGCGAGTAGTGAACCTAAACCTACAATTTCCTGCCGGTTTTGAGAATTGAACCTTCAGAAATCAAATCAGAAATAAGTTAATGATTCCATTTATAGCAGGGCGTTTTACATTAATGAATGATATTACCAAAAATATATTGGATAATGCACATTATACCCGCAGTTGTGGCCGGTTTCGAAATAAAATCCTGAGGTGTCAGCTTTTATACAGTCTATGGGTGTCAGTCTGAGAGAGAAAAGACCAAGTCCTTCAAAAAAAATGGTGCCACGACTACAACTCGAGTATACTATACTATTTTAGTAAAGTTGATAGGTCTAAAAACTTCTAAAAATGTATTTACAGTAAACGTGTTACTTGATATTAACCAATGACCACTCTGATCTCTAGATGTCAGCACTGGCATCTGCCATTGAAATCCTTTGTAATTAAAACTATTAACAAGGAACTGTTTAGTATGCTGAAACAAAGTCGTTCATTTAATGCAGCACATCATTACCACTGGTTTATAGTATTTATTTAACAGTCACCATTTTTTCTCATTTGCAAGGCATTTTTCTGTAAAAGCCCCCTGAATACAAAGGCAATTAATTCCTTGTATCATAAAAGACTGTGACAGCATCAGTCTGGTTAATACTGATTTAAGTATTGTAAAAATAAGGCTTCTATTGATATGCATTGTGTTTATACCAGAAGGTCTGCTGACATGTGTTATTTCTGGTATTATAAGTTACCTGTTATTACCTAAATGATACCTAGTATATTTATAAATGCGTGTATTTTGGACTATAAAAATGCATTAAAAATGTATGTGGTGGTACAACTCAGGGGACCTTTTTTCTAACATCTAACCATCTCTACAAATCTTCATCTCTTTTTCAGATGGAAGACACACAGATGGCATCCATGTACTCTCGTCCCAGATTCTGTCCAGCAGGGAATGACGGGAGCGAGTGAATCGTGTGGTAAAGGATTAGAGATGAGAGGTAAGAGAAGTTTGCTTCATGTAAAAGAGTAGATTCTCATGGAACGCAACATAGCCGGCTGATGTTGGTCTGCCTTTGAGCTATATGCGTCGATGTGCACATATATGAATGTGTTCATTGCTTTGAGCTCGGCTTTATTTATTGGCACTGTACAGTACAGTGTGTGAAAGGTTGATGCCGCATGCCGCAACTCCCGGTGTGATTATGACAGAATGGAAGTGAAAGCTGTCAAACATCACAGGCAATGTAAAAGTCTGCCTTCGGGACATAGATGCGTAAAAAAAAAAACATACCCAAACTTTATGATTTACAGAGCTGTTATGTATATTTCTGATGTTGGTAAACATATTTAAACATATTCTGTCTTGAAATATTAACATATTCTGACATTTGTGTGCAAATGCCATATTATTCC
Source organism: Gobiocypris rarus (assembly GCA_023029165.1). Taxonomy (NCBI): domain Eukaryota; kingdom Metazoa; phylum Chordata; class Actinopteri; order Cypriniformes; family Gobionidae; genus Gobiocypris; species Gobiocypris rarus. Next base: position 26,053,381 of record CM040910.1, read on the forward strand.
AGATAGTGATTCTATTATTTTGAGTATAGTACAGTTTCTGATGAAGTATATTATGTCATCACAGGCATTTTTTTTTTTTTATGTATTTATTTTTTTATTTATTTTATTTTTTCTCAGTACTGTGCAAAAGTCTTAGGCACGTTGATATTTTCACACGAAAAAATATTTTGAAGCCAGTTATTTATATATTTTACTGTAGTGTGTCATTTCTTAACAATCATTTTGCAATTAATTGTAATAATCCAGTGAGAATTTTTTATTTATTTATTTATTTTTTATGCACAAGAAGTCTGACAGCAGCCGGTATGATCTGATCTCACCATCATCGAGTCTGTCTGTGATTACATGAAGAAACAGAAAAAACTGAGACGGACTAAATCCAGAAGAACCGAGGCAACGTCTCCCAGACACTTGAGGAAACCTTCCTGCAAAACTACAGTACTGGGAAAAGTTTAGGCACTTGTCAGAATGCTTTAAAGTGAGAATTCTGGCCAAACTAATAACATAAATAGCTTTTATTTATGAATTAACTTCTATTAACTAAATCAAATCGATATTTGGGGTGACCACCCTTTGCGTTTAAAACAGCTTTTGTCACCTGCATCTATTCCTACACCTATTCATGTAGTTTTGCTGGAAGGTTTCTTCAAGTGTCTTGGAGACGTTGCCACAGTTCTTCTGGATTTAGTCCATCTCAGTTTTTTCTGTTTCTTCATGTAATCACAGACAGACTTGATGAAGATGAGATCAGATCTCCATGTGGAGCATAGAGACTATTGTCAGACTCTTTATGCATACAAAAATCTCACTAGATTATTACAATTAATTGCAAAATGAATGTTAGGAAATGTAAACTGATATTTCCTACTGACACACTACAGCAAAAGATATAAATAACTGGCTTAAAAAAAAAATAGTGTTAAAATACCAACGTGACTTTTGCACAGTAATGTATATAATATTTACGTATATATTGCGAAACATGTAAGTGTCCATTCACATAAGAAATATAATACATTTTTGCTTTTTATGAAAATATATGTATTCGTATTTGACTTAACATGTTTATTTGATAATGACATATTGTAGTTATTATAACGCCTATAAAAAATGACACATACATGGATTTTTCAAATATCTTCAGTAATACTCAAACATATTTTCCATGGAAACCTTGAATTTGTTGAGATCAAATTAAAATAAATGATTCTATTCAAAAGTTATTACTTTTAGACACAATGTAATGTGACATTTTACTGACCTTCTGAGGTTTATCAGAATATCATATTTGTACAATGGAAGAAAGCTGACATTTTTGTGCCGAGTCAAAGGTCAGTATTATTCCAGATATTGAGTGCATTCATTAAAATTAATGAGGCCATTCATTAGAAATAATAAGTCTGTGTAAATGTTATCCTGAAATGGAAGATTCAAATAGGCACTAGCAAGTAGCCGCTGTAGTGCGAGTGCCCCTGCAGCAAGGTTAGGGTACGGATTACATGAAGATGGACTGCAGAGAGCACTTGCCTGTGTGCAGATTCAATTTCATGGTTTATTTAAAACAGCACTTGACATAGTGTTGACCTCCCCTTGGATCTCACTGCATGAGGGCATGAATTAAAGTAAACAATAAATCTTGGCTAATTTACAAATGTTCACCGATCCATTTCTGCTTTTTATTCCACAAGAACTAACAGCGAGCACCGCCACCGCAACTGCAATAAGCTCTTGTTTTACCTTAGTGTAGTGATTACAAATTACGCAGGTTGTTTATGTACACGGATGATTTATTGTTGTATTTTAGGCAGGCGTCCCCGGCTGATGTAATTTGATTTTTCTCAGCGTACTCAGGTGGAGTGGTGGCTAGAGACAGGCACACAGACGCTCTCCGACACACAGATGCAAATGAGCCAGCCGCAGAGTTCCTGCTGCGTTTGAGAACACTTGCTCTATCAGCATCTTCCAAAATAAATAACAGGGCTTGAAGGCAATGCAGTAAATTACACTAAATGAACCTGAAATACAGACACCTCTGCAAAACTAACACGAACCTCACGCATATTGTGCTTCCTCAGACAGATTTGCAGCGACAGATCGACCAGAAGTCATTCATTTTCAGTGAGAGTTAGAGATGTGAGGTGATAAGAGTGACTGCATCTGTTGGTGCTCGTGAGAGCGCCGCTGTCTGCGCTCTCATTGGTAGTCGGGCCTGATTTAGTATTCCTTTGTTTGTTTGATTGTTTCTTTTTTATCTCATTTACATGTGCATATTTGTTACATTGTTGAAATGTAGAGTACGGGTCTATTGACAGCATCCATAGCATAAAAATATATACGTATGCAACATACTTTAGAAAAGAAATTGTATGAATCTTTTTATTATTCAAAAGTTTGTGGTCAATAAATAAATATCATGGCTTCCAAAAAAACATGAAGCAGCACAACTGTTTTCAACATTGAAAATAATAAGAAATGTTTCTTGATTAGCAAATCAGTATATTAAGAATGATTTCTGAAGGAATGAAAAACAGTTATTTTAAATTGTAATATTTCACAATATTGCTGTTCTCACTGTATTTTGTATGTAATCTATACTGACCCCGAAGTTTTAAATGGTAACTGATTATGTAATAAATATACATTTGTATAGTTTCATTTTACTATTAAATAGAAAAGTGGAGCCCCTAACCCAAAACCAAACCACCTCTCGACAATATGATTAATGCATAGCCACTATCATTTTTGTTGCAATATACCATTATATAAAGCAAAGCGAAGCAAGTTGAATACAGCACCAGAAATGATAATGTCAAATTAATCTAGTGCATTAAATAAATGAGGCTATTGAACATATTTCATTAATGTTTTATTAAATTAGTAGTACAATCAAACCAAACTATTAATTGCATGAAGTCAAAATTCTATGGACCTAAAAGGATTTGTGAGCATGAATATGTAATAATGCTTATGTTTTTGTTAAAGTGAAATTCTACACACCTCTGTACCCAGGGCCTTAAACTAACTTTTTTTTCCACACCTGCCAATGGCTGTTATTTTAAGAAAATATACCAGTCAAAAATATTTTTTACCAGTCATGAGAGAAAAAAAGTACAAAAAAAAAAAGTACAAAAAGTTAAAAATGACACCAAAATTGTAAATACTAGTGAAAATGTACAATCATCTATTCCAATTTTGATACCAGAGCTAAAACTACTTGCTTAACTTATAACTCTGTATAAATGTAATACTACATTATTAATTTATTAGCCTAAACTTGTTAAATACAAGTGAACAGTCAATAATACAATAAGAACAAACTAATTACAAAGCAATAGCACAAATAGAACACCAAAGATAAATGAAATTAAAGGTGCTCTCCAGGCAGGTCTAATTTTTTTCAGGTACTGAAATTGAATATTCTTTATCCTTTTCAAAGTTCAAGAGCTGTGAATTATTTTTTTCTTTGCCTTGATTATTTGCTTAACATTTAAAACATAGACAGTAGCAAAATAATTAGGATGCTGTCACTTTAAGAGCAAATGCATGAATTTGCCCCTTCGGGTGCAGAAGGCATGAAAAAGAGCTCAACTTCCCGCGCTTTCTGTGACGCGTTTTTCAGAGCACGCGCTTCGGATGTTTAAACGTCCCACACAGTGCGCAAGTAACGGATTTCCTTTCGTTTGTTCTTGCACTTGAATATTTACATTGGAAAGGCTGAAACTTTTGTGATGATGCAGCACTGGCCCGTTAACTGTATGGAGAATCATTCACATTTGTTTATGTTCATGTTCTAGCATTACATTGTTAGAATTTAAATTGTTGCTAGCCAACTGGCAACTGACACAGTTTCATATTACCTGCCGACGCCAATTTTAACTCGTATCTGTTAATTTTAGGCCCTGTTTGTACCAGTTTGAATCTTTGTGATTCATATTACCTCAAATTGAAAGTGAATGACTGAATTTCAGTGTACACAGGTTGTTAAGGAATGCCTTACTCTAGCAACCAACAGTACAACGAATGCTCCTGTCATGGTCCATGAAAATGCCTGCATATGGCAGAAATCTGTATCAGGTGGTATTATACAGCAAGTGAGTGACTATTTTTGGTTTTGCTTTTGCAAATTTTCGCTGACAGAAATTTTCATCACATTCTTTGTAAATTGTTTTAGGGTGAGTTTTTGCTGCCGGTATTCAACGCTTTGTCGTTTCAAAGCTTTTGTTTCCTGAGAGGCTTTTTTCCCAATTGGGCATCTTATTTTGCATGTTTTGAGCAACTCGCCAGGGGTATTTAAAAAGGCACATATATTGATTATACCACACATACTAATCTTTCTCTCACATTGTGGATTAAAATGTCAAGTTAAAGTTAATCAGTTCCCATTATTATGGGGTGGATGTGGAACTGTTCTAGTTCTGTGCAGAGCTTCAGTAGTCATTTAATTAGGCTTAGATTCCCACATATTGAAACCTTCATTTTAGGAGCACATGAAAGTGTTACTCTAATGAAAAGAGTCGTCTTCTGGGTTTTTTGTGCACTCGGCCCGTGCCGTTAACGAGTACTGAGGAGCTTAGCTGGCATGTCTGACAGAGTCTTTTTTTAAGATTCTAAAAGTTCTCTGCCATGTCCTTTCGAGTAGTCAGCAAACATCGTCACCTTTGTAAGTGGCTGCATTATTAAGTTGATCCCTGTCATGAGCCGAGATAAGAATAAAATGTTAACAATAGGGAGAGGAGATAAATTGAAAGAGAGTGGTATAGGGATGGAGGAGAGAGAGGAAATAATTGTGCTAAAAATGGGCAGCCTGGGCGCTCCAATCAGAATGTCACTACTGTCAACCTTTCTGTCTCTGGGGTACTGCGGGAACCGGGAATGAGTGTGAGAAAGAAAAGGAAGCAAGTAGAGACAGAGTAGGCAGGAGAAACCCTGGGAGACATGAAATTCTAAAGAGTAAAAAAAAAAATTATATTTATTATCTCAAAACGTACATTTAAAATATGAATCTGAAGGACAAAAATGCTCAGAATGACTTATCAATTTTGTAAACAATGTCCTTTATGGTTCATAATATGCTACATATAAATTCAAGCTCTCTTGATTCTCATTGGTCAAATAGTTTTGTATAATGAACACTAAATTGTATAATTGACTGATGCAAATTGCATTTATTTGATCAAAAAATACAGGAAAATTAGCCTAGAAATCTAGACGCACCCTAGCGGCAGCAAATCTAATTTGCCGCGTGTAGTCTAGCAACTCTCCGTTGGCTTGAGAGCGGGAAAAACCAAACTCTGGTCAGGCCAATCACATGGTGTATACAGTCGGTGGGCGGGCTTAACATAATGACGGCAGAGTTGCTGAGGGTCCGTGTGCTACTTGTAATCAAAGAAGCTGGTGAACGGCGGTCTTTCGAATCGGCTTTGGCCGCGACTCTGGAAGACTTGGAGTTAAGCTTTTCTTTGAGAAAAGAACAAAGAACGGTACTGAAGTCATTCTTAAGAAAGGAAGATGTGTTTGGAGTTTTGCCGACCGGATATGGCGAAAGTTTAATATATCAACTAGCTCTGCTTCATGTTGCTCTGGTTGGTTGTAGCGCTATCCAATTGTGTGCCGAGGGAATTTGAAAGACAACCGTGTATCCCGCCCCTCGGATTGAGCCTTGTCAATGGGGAGTTCCCAGACCCAACATCTTGATGTGAGTCTGACTTGTCAGGCTATAGGAAAATAATAATACCGTGCAACTTTACTTGATTGTTTTCTATTTGTATGCATTTTAAAATGTAATGTATTCCTGTGATAGCAAAGCTGAATTTGCAGGATCCATCAGAAATCATTCCAATATGCTGATTTGACGCTCAAGAAACATTTCTTATTATTATCATCAATGTTGAAAACATTTGTGCTGTTTAATATTTTTGTGAAAATTGTGATACTTTTTTGCAGGATTCTTTGATGAATAGAAAGTTTAAATGAACAGCATTTGTTTAAAATAAGTATCTTACTGTTATATTTGAGCAATTCAATGTATCTTTGCTAAACAAAAGTATTATTTTCTTTCAAAAATCCTTTGAACAATAGTATATTTAACTACTTATTTTAGTCTGTTTATGACTCTTCATTATCCCATATAATTATATACATAATCCATATATATATATATATATGCATTGAGCTTACAAACAGTTGGCGAGCGTGAAAAATTTAAATGCCTTTTATAATTTGAGTTGGTCATTTTCACACAAAAGCAAACTATGATGTATTATTAAAACACCATCCCACGTCTATATACTATCTCCACCCACGTTACTCTGAAGTGGAGAGAGCAAATGCTTTGGTCAGAGAGCAACATTTGAAATGCAAATAGGAATCAATAAGATGTGTTAAAGGCATATGTGTACATGCATGCCTGTTCAAAGACATCAGAGGGTCACTTTCTGAGATAACAGCATCATATTGCCCTAGGGAAGGTGACATCCATGCAGACTAGACTCAGATGTTATTTTGGCATTTAAAGTTGCACAGGGTCTTTGTTCTATATTCTAAACTCAGTTGTTCCCTCCCTTCGGTTTAGAGCCTGTGTGGCAGATCTGCAAATGTTGGAATTTTATGTCCTACAAATCTGAATCGATACAGTATTAATTATCAATGTGGCACACGTAGTGGGGAACGAACACCTATTAAACATTAAAAAACAAATAAACTCTGGTGTAGCTGAAAGTGCAAGTATAAATGCATCAGTGAAGAAAATCTTTGAAAAGGACAAAATAAAATGGTATTTACTGGAGATATCACTTATGTATGCATTTAGGCATCCTCTTGTTTTCTTTTTTTGTGTGTGTGCTTTTTTGCTTAGGTTAAATCTTTTTCTTATCTAGTTATTCTTTGTAAAGTTAAGATAGCGAAATAAAAAGGATATCTGTGTTGTTTTTTGTTTACCCATACAAAAAATTACTATGACAGTACAATACTCCAAAGTACTTCAAAGAATGCAATGATGACACATACAATGCAATTTTCAAGTGCTACACAATACAATAGTATTGCCATAGAACCACACCCAAGATAACATGGGGACACCATGGTATTTATTCTAAATACATTTAGTAGGTTTTGAAAAATGCTACCTCATTCAGCCTTGTTGACTGTGGCTCATCCAGCTATAGACTGACATAGTTATTCTATCTTGGAAATGGAAAGTTATAATTAGAAAAAAGAGAAACTTCAAATGGGCAGTTTAGTAACAATGTTTACCTTTATTTTGCTATTTTAATCCTTGCAGGTTGTGGTGTTGCTACTAACATACTGATTTTAGGACAGTGTGTTAGTTAAAGGTGGAGTAAGCAATTACTGGGAACGGACGTTGATATTTCAAATTACCAAAACAAACACGCCCTTACCCCAAAAGGGTCTCGCCCCTATTTTGATAGCCCTGCCCCACACATATGTGTGCAACACAGGCACTGACTTTGGCGGAATCTGCTGTGCCAGCCGGCTGAGGGTATGATGTCATCAATAAGTGAAAGCAATGCGTGTTACTATGGTAATCCAGGTCGAATGTTGAATGAAAAAGTCGTCCCTTCCATCCCAAAAGCCCAAACACGGTTCTCATGAACAACTCAATGGCACAAGCACGACAGTCCAACTATAAAAAATATATTTGCATTGCAATTATGACAAGATTAGAGGGTTATATCGATCACTAAAAGAGGAACCAAAGGACACAAACATCTATCAGGAGTATGTTATTACTTTTTGGACAGACTTTAATGGCTGATGCTTGAAACAGACAGAGGCGGAGGTTTAGATGCTCCAGGCTTATAGGTGTGGAAGTGACTGGGCCTTTATAGCATATTCAAGCAAAAGCCAGCATATATTAATTCTGTGAAACAAAACAAAACCAGTGTACTCACCTATCAAGAAGAAATAAAGCAACCTCGGTGTCCGATTGCAGGCCTGATCCGATATTTACATGGGTCCTAGTCCTACTTCTTGCCTGATTGTAAGCTTTTTTTTGTTTCACAGACATTTTCTACTTTAGTTTTTTTATCTGCCATATCGTTCTTTCTGTCGGTCCTGTGTGTCGTGTCTTTTGAAAAACTATGTGCATTGAGCGCTCTCTCCTCCCTGTCATTAGTGGATACACCCCTTACTTCTGATTGGCTACAAATTTGTTTTGGTACTCAAACCGAGATTTTTGAAATATCACTTATCCCTGTTATGGTTGCGTGTACAGGAACAGGCAGTAGACTCAGAATATCCAAATATAACAAACTTTAATTCAAACTCAGGAATACACGGAAGCACACACCACTGGAAGAACACTCTAACATAACGGTTTGACATAACGGTGACCAGACAAAGACAGAAGGCTTGCTCGACTTCATCCAGCGATGCGCGATCGGCAGCTGACTAGAAGCAGTGCATGCTGGTTAGAAATGTTGTCCGACTTGAGACAGCGCCGACGGCACGTAACTGTGACGTATGTCAACAAAGTACCGCGAGAGCGATTCGAGACCAGCCGGCTGATGCAGCCGGTGCAGATTCTCAAGGGTGGCTGCAGCAGGCTGCATGAGCTCTGATGAAGACACAGCTGATCCACGATAGGCCGGATTTACCGCATGACAGCGATCACGTGTGTTTCGTGTTTATTCGTAAAACTGATGTTACAATAATGCTCACAAATCATTTATTTATAACAGTAAAACCTCTTTTCATGTAGTCGCGATGTTATATTGTCATGTTTATCAAACTAAAAATGATAAAAACTGTTGACCCCACTTCATTGATAGTGTAGGTATATATGTTGAACTTTATTCTTGTCCAAATAGATGCTGTATTAAGCAGTCCATAAAGTATTGAATGAAAATGTCATCTGAAACATCTGTGTATTTGAGAAATATTGCATTTATTTAACTTCAGCTGTGAAAAATTTTGCAAACACAGCGCAAGCGTCACTGCGGGAAGCAGAAAGTTTCCGACTTCACATCTCCGTTTGCAGCTCCTCCCCGCCTGCACGCGGCTACTCTCGCCGATCGGATACATCCAGCCGCAGCCGATGTCGAACACACCTAGAGTGAACAAGAGGAACTTAAATAGCAAACAGAAACTAGATAATTAACTAGACACAGCTGAACTAATCTAGAGGGTAACCAAGGAAACAGACAAGTGGCGGGAAACTTAGACAAAGGAACATGTGACAAATGCAAAAACACAACAGAAACAGACTATACATGTAACAACCCCAATATATATGTTTATATATGTATATATATTTTTTTCATTTATTTATTTTATTTGCTGCCACTGTTCTATAAAAGCAATAAACAATGAAAGGGCATATGTTGCAACCAAGCGGCAACCTCCCGCTGTCTCTCTTGAAGCCAATACAGAAGTGACTTAAACTGCAGTTCATTGACTGGCCACTAGGGACATGCTCCAGAAAGGAGCAGAATCTCATTGAGCCCCATGTTAAAATGCCCAACTTTACAGCAGAATAAAACATGTTTACAGCCTGGTACAAATTCTAGTTTTGGTCTATACGGCTAATTTTGCTCTTCATGATAACTGTGAGGGGGGTGCATTTTTTTATAACTCATTCGTTTACATTATATAAATAAATATATTTATATTTATATATTAAAGTTCTGCATAATTAAGGGCGTGGCCACTTTGAGTGGCAGGTGGGTAGCCATTTATCTGTTGTTTGTTAGTAATCGCGTCACCTCAGCTCCGCCCACGTTCCGCCTCTTTGCCCATTTTCTGTTATCCGGGAGTGACGGTAGATGACACGCTGCCAAGATGGCAACGGCCAGCTCGACCCTACTTTACGCTTCAAAATCGCTCTGCAGAATCCTATGGATGACGTCACAGACACTACGTCCATATTTTTATACAGTCTATGGTTGCAACATGTTTACCATGGTAAAATCCACTTTTATTTTTTCAATAATAAAGCTTGCCTGATGGCTTGATCTTTTGAATAATTCATGTTGTTTTTTTTGTTTTTGTTTTTTTGTTTCTGTAATAATACTGTGTAAACGATTGTGAACCAATTATAAGCTCTGCTATATATTTTGAAAAGTCCCCTTCAAGTGTCATTGTTATAGCTATGTGTTAACTGTGCTCTCTTGAAAAACCTCTGCTGAATGGAAACCAGCCATGCTGTAGAGGACAGTGTCAAAACATGTCATCATGTGAGGCAGAGTGGCAAATTTAAGTCAGTGAGGGAAAAGTCCTCGGCACAATCTCTGCTGTCTGCAAGGAATACATCACCTTGTGGGTGGAATGGATGCAGTGTGCTGAAAAGGTAACAGGCTGCTTCGCATTTGCCAAGCATATCATTTATCGTCCCTCAGTGGCGGTGATGCAGAGGAGGACTATTTTCATGTGAGAGGATCTGAAATCAGCTCTGTAGGAGAAAGAGTTATGGGGGAAAGTTAATGGCTTTTAGTCTCCGTACTATGTGCTGTTCGGCTGCAAATACATTTCCATGAATTTTCTTCCACATTAATGCCTGGAGAACTGTCATGTCATGTATTTTCTGTCCATAGACGAGGCTGCTTGAATTGGTGTTGACTGAAGTGTAGAATAACTTATAAGCAATGTTTATCAGATTTATTTAAGTGGCATAAATGACTGTTGTATTAAAGCTGTGTTTAATTGTGTGCCCTCTCAGGAGTGAGCTGTGTGGATGAGTATGATGAGATGGCAGCTGTGTCAGAGTGTCTCCGGTGGGCCGGGCCGATGCCGTCACGCTTCAGGAGCTGCTGGGTGCCATGCAGGGATGACTGCACCTTCAGTTCCTGGTCTAAATTCTCTGAATGCTCTGGATGTGGTAGCCAACTTACCCGCAAACGTACCCTAACAGGTGAGATACATTCAGACAACTTCTCAGGGTGATGATTCACAAAGTTGTGAATATACAGCATTTACAGTGCACTCCACTAATATTGGCCTTCTTGGTAAATATGAGCAAAGGCTGTGAAAATAAATCTGCATTGTTTATCTTTTGGATCTTTCATTCAGAAAATTCTAACCTTTCATTGAAGTAAAACAATTGAAAGTGTGGGGAAAATCCCATTATGAAATAAATGTTTTTCTGTATTTCACATTGGCCACAATTTTTGGCACCCAATTATTGCAATGCCCTTTTCCCAAGATAACAGCTCTGAGTCGTCTTCTATAATGCCTGATCAGTTTGAAAAAGCACCTGACAAGAAATCAGAGATCATTCCTCCATACAGAATCCCTCCAGATCCTTCAGATTCCCTCTCCAGTTCAGCCCACTCATTTTCTACAGGGTTCAGGTCAGGAGACTGGGATGGCCATGGCAGAAACTTCCTTGTGCTAAGTAACACATTTTTTTGTTGATTTTGATGTTTGTTTTGGATCATTGTCCTGATGGAAGATCCATCCACGGCCAATTATAAGATGTCTAGGAGAAGCGGTCAGTTTTGGATTTTTTTATCTGTTGGAATCCATGATACCATGTATCTGAACAAGATGTCCAGAACCTCCAGCAAAAAAAAAATAGGCCCACAACATTAAAGATCCAGCAGTATATTTAACCGTGGGCATGGAGTACTCTTTAGACACGTGTCCTGCAGGCAGATTCGTAACATCTTTACTTGATTGGAACTTCTTAATTATTGACCTGATGGTAAAAATAGGAATTTTCTTTAGCTTTAGCTATTTTCTTACAGCCACTTTTTATTTTGTGAAGCTCAATAATAAGGTTAAGACCACAAGTCCCAAGATTTTGCGCTACAACTTGGTGTCATCAAACTACGCCTTTGTTTTGAATAGGCGACCTCTAGCGGATGGAAAAGTTACTGTAACGGTACTGCTCTGAGACTTTCGGTAGAGATCCAAATGCAGTTTTGATGAAGGGTAATCCACAATCGTAGTCAAAACAGGCAAAAGGTCATACACAAGCAAGTAGTCCAAACAAGCAAAAAAGACAGGAGAGACAGGCAAACAGGTAATCTACGGAACAGGCAAGAAATCCAAGACCAAGAGACATGAAACCAGGGAAACGCTCAGACATGCAGTTGTTACACTAAACAAGACTTTGCAATGAATGACAGAGTGAACAAGGTATATATAGACAGAGGTAATGAGGTAAGGAGACACAGGTGTAAACAATGAGTGCTAATGAGTCCGGGCAACGGGTTATGGGTAATGTAGTCTATGATAGAATGAACGTCCGGGTTGGAGTGCCCTCTGGTGGTGATCACGGGCACTCACACTGGTGAATTGTGACAGTTACAAAGTGCACCTTTAATTGTGGCCAACATGTATTTGAGAAAACAATTATTTCATATCCCCACGTTGAATTGTTTTCTTTCAATGAAAGGTAAGGATTTTGTGAATGAAAGATCAAAAGGATAAACAATGCAGATTTATTTTCACAGCCACCTTTGCTCATATTAACCAAGGGTGCCAATATTAGTGGAGGTATTATGTATTATGCCAACCCCAAATGTTATGCACTAATTACACTAATGAGAAAATGCTATGAGGCTTGTAACCAAAGGGTTTCAGGTTTGTGTAATAACCATTCTACCCTTTAGCAAGCTGCTTTTTAAAACAAACTAGATTTATATTTATATACATCAACTATATTATGGTGCTTTATAAAGCATCTTTTGTGGAGCTTAAAAGTGCAGTGTGTACACTTTAGCGGCATCTAGTGGTGAGGTAGTGAATTGCAATCACCCACCGCTCACCCCTTTCGAAGCGCATAGAGAAGCTACGGTGGCCAACACAGGCAGAAATGTCGTTGTCGGAGAGAACAAAGAGTGACTAGCACTCTGTAGATAAGTTTGTCCTTGTTGACCCACAAAACGGTTCATTCAAAGGCAGTGGTTTTCAAACTTTTTTAAGCGCAACCCTCTTGTTTTTTGTGACCCATATAACCCATATGACCCCATATATACCTAAAATCATTTACTTTCAAACAAGTCAAGCCAAGCATAAGAATACTTATACACAATGGGCCATTTGACTGTATTCCCCATTAAACTGCTAGTTGGCTCAAAAATTCAGCTCAGCACTTTTCCACACAAATGCTTTTGATCCTTGAAGCTTTTGCAACGCAAAGTTGATTCTGCATAAATTTGATCAACCTATATATGGGACTCTAATTAACTGGTTAACCAGCAACGAGAAATTTTAACCGATTATTCATTTGCTGCATGCTTAAAAGTACACTATATTTGTTTTTTATGTTTTTGAGAGAGAATAAAACAGGTAAGTTACGTATAAGTCGCATTTGATTGCATTCAGAAATAACACTGGTAAATAAAGCGAAATGTTATAATGTACTACAAACATTTAAACACTACAAACACAGATATATGCTATTTTAGTTCTCCTCAATCCATAACAAATGCTTTCAATTTAACGATATTTAGAACAGAATGAAAGAAATGAAAAAAAGAATGAAAAAAAGATATATAAGTAGGCTATAAACTATAAACAAGCCAAAACTAAATCATTCAATGAGAAACTGAAAGTAACCAGTGTTGGGCTCACGTAGCTTAACTCTCTCATTCGAATCCAAATGTTTCCATATTTGCGTAGTTAAACTGAGCTGTGTAACTTTTTATATGTCAGTTTGAATATTTTATTTTGATAATGAACAGGCACCGATGTCAAGAATATGTTGTGTGTGCGCGAGGCGCCGGCGCGATCGAACAGAGGAAACCTAAAATACTCTGTTGGGTCTTTCTGGTCATCATAAAGACAATAAGAGTAAGACATTGTTCAAAACTGCAAAGTGTTTACTTATATTGTGCAATTGTAAAATAAAGAAAACAAGATGTGCTTTCTGTCATCTGGTTTCCTTTCCGTGAACTTCCGTGAAGCGCCGCGACTCACAAAAATGAAACACATTCTGCAGCACACTTTTGCACAATCAAATATATTTTGTGCATTTATTCCTTTTATATAGGCTCATAGAATATGATTTTATGAAAACAAATTGTATTATTTAATTTTTTATGTAACTCCATTTTCCTTAAATCATCCTGGCGACCCATTTTTTGAGTCCCAGGTGGATCGCGACCCAGGGTTTGAAAACCTGTGTTCTAAGGTAATAAAAACGTAAAGGCTCATTATGTAAGGTCTTTATACACCACTGAAAACATAGTTATGTATATTATATAGCATTTCTGTCAGTAGATCCTCATAAATACCACACACTGCACCTTTACCAGTTTGGCAAAAATTGCAGTATCAGAGCTGAGACCAATACTGAATTTTGGATCAGTGCATCCCTAAAGAAAATTAATGTAACACAGCTGATTATGTCCTATGTTAAGTAAACATAAACAATTGGGGGGATCAAAATATTGGATCTGTGCATAAGTTCTTAAAGTGACAGCAGCCTAATATACTGTAACTTCTGCAAAAGTAACTTGATTTAATTGTATCACAAAATAAGATTTTGGTCATATCAACAATAAACATTTTACAAGAGTACTATACACATTTTCACAGTTCATGACGCTTATACTATATTTTTATACTTTTACTAGTTATGATTTCTTTGCATATTTATTTCCTCTTTTGTTATACATTTTTTTACACATATATATATATATATAAAATCATCATTACTATAAATAAATCATTAATTTCACATTTATATATATATATATATATATAAATGTGGAAATTAATGATTTATTTATAGTAGATTTGATCCTCCATAATTTATATGCATTTATTTCTAAGCACAAATTATATTTTTTTATTTCTTTATATAAATGTTTGTTAATTCATTCATATTTTTTATATTAGAATAGTTGGTCCTCCATAATATAAATATGAATATACTGATATAATTATATTCATATATTTATGTCTCTGTCAAACATTTCAACGTTGTATAGTACAAAAAAATAAGTATACTGAAGAAGAAACAAGTACTTTAATGATGTAGTTATGTGTGTTGATGTGCTCTGGCATGTTCTATAAGGCAGTTGTTACTTACCTCAAGAGATCTAAGAACAAGGTTAATTGTGTTCATTTCTTACAGTTAGCAGGATGTTTGCTTAGTGTTTGGAATGGAAAAGTCACAACACAGAACAAATACTGCAACAGTGAATAAATCCTTATACTGAAGCAAGTCGATAAGCTTGTTTATATCCTGACAAGTGTGGGCACAAATTAGTGGCATATTAAAAAATCCTTTGAGAACTGGTGCCAAGATGTACAATGGCAAGTATCACTTGAGGAATATCACTTTAACAAAGGAAGTAAGCTGACAGAAGTAAGCTTTAGCATATTCCTTAGCTGAGCATAATCAGCTAGAGCTGGGAAAACGGTTTTGGAAAAAGAAGTCATTTGAAGTGAACTTTAAGTGTTCAGTCCTCCAGTAGGTAACATTGAGGAGAATTCATATTCATTCTTCTTTCCTTTCGCTTTGCTACACATACCCAAAGTGTTTTGACAACCCTGTCTATCATCAGCGAGCAGAGACCTGCTGTGAACTGCTCTACAGGCAGATTTAGAGCCGTCTGTTTTTTTAGTTCGTTTTTTCCCATAAAAACCATGATTGGCTCTCATTAAGATCCTTCACATCTCATGGTGTGACGTGTTCACTTTGTCAAATAAACCTTTAAAGGCTTTCTTCGCCTATTACTCTTAGGAAATGCCACATCAAAGACGATCATGCTAAAATGTCAGACTTCCAACTATAGAAATCCAAGAACATCAAACAAACGACAGAAATGAAGGCTGAAAACTGCAAGCTAAGGATGATTGTGCTTCTTGCTTAATTGAATGCACTATATCCAGCAGGTGTTGGTTTCTGCAGGTGTCATCAATAATGAATTGTTGCTTTGGAAGGTGTGTGTGATTTATATACATATGCACACACTTTCACACAAGCAGTGAAAGCAGAGAACAGATTGTCAATGAGGCTACAGTGTACTGACAGAGATTTCACAGTTAGAGCTGTTTTCTATCACTGACCGCCTCTGAACACCCAAAACAGATGGAGGCTGGCAAACACTCATCAGAAAGCTTCTGGACACCAGTGAGTGTGAGTTTCTCTCTACCTGTGTGTGTGTGTGTGTGTGTGTGTGTGTGTGTGTGTGTGTGTGTGTGTGTGTGTGTGTGTGTGTGTGTGTGTGTGTGTGTGTGTGTGTGTGTGTGTGTGTGTGTGTGTGTGTGTGTGTGTCTCTTTCTCACTCTCCCTCCCTGTATACTGTATGTAGAGGCCTGCTGTGAGACATGGAATAGAGTCTTTATGAGAAAGTCAAATAATCATTCATTCAACAGATTTGTTTAAACCACAAAGATTTATTTAGAAACAAAACAAGTGACTGTTCAACCTATTCATTCATCGACGCTTGATTTATTCAGGAATTCATTCATTTTGTGTTGCTCAGACTATTCTGCGTTGGCTTCACTTGGAAGTATTTTCGTTGGCAATGTTGTGTCTAAAATGTAAATGTAATTAACCCTTTATTACTCTTCAAAAAGGACAACGTTTTTGGTCCTTGGGAAATATAATATTTTTACATAGCAAACTAATTTTTTTTCTCAACTATACATTTATGCTGTGTTTTTGTGGATTTTTTTATACCTATTTACTCCACAAATACTTAAAGGAACACTCCACTGTTTTTAGAAATAGGGTTTATTCAACTTCTTTCCTACATTTAGATATGTGGGCAAATGCATTTTTGTCTCAGTGCATGCTTTGTTTTAGTTTGGCAGGGTCGCCGCTAGCTTAGCTTAGCATAATGAATGGAATCCTATGTTGCCAGCTAGCATGTCCCGAGTAAAAGTGATTAAAAAAAATAATAATTCTTGGGATATGCAAATTAACACTGCTCTAAGAAAATCCATTACCTTTTTTATTTGTTGAACTGTTGCATAAAGGCAAATCATAAACTCTTGCTTGTGTGATATTTATTAATTATTTTGCAAATTTGGAATACTTGAATGCTAGTTTCGCAGGTAAATGTGCTTCTGTGAATTCCGTATGACTGCCAGAGGCAGTGCTTAAGCACTAGAGGATTATCGCAGTGCCAACTCGATTGAGATAATATATCAAAAAAGTCACGTCGTGACATAGGTTGAGTCTAGAATATAATGGACAGACTAGCTCAGAATTCAGTCTCTGTATGCCTTTCTCGTGCATTCTGAGTGACAAATAAATCTGACGGTCATCCAGAATTCACAGAACCACAGTTACCTACATGACTAGCATTCTGTTTCATTTCTCCAGACCTCCAGAGACTGTGCTTAAGCATTAGTGGATGACTCCTAACAACATAGTCATGAGGAATGCCACTCACCTGGAAAAAAGGTTTCTCTTGAAGAACTGCAGAACTGACAGAATGAGGGCAACATTGAGCTTATTGAAACGGCAAAAGTACATGGAGAAACCCAAGTAGAACTGCACAGATATCCGCCATAGAGCCACCCTCTGTAAGCAGCCCAAGATGTAGACACAGCCCTACTGGAATTACAAGAGACACCTTCTGGCAGAAGATTTTGGGCTTTCTTGTATGCCATAGTGATAACCTCCACAATCCAATTCAACAATCTCCGCTTTGATACTGCAGCCCCTTTCTGGGCACCAACATAACAAACAAAAAGCTGATACATGAGCCTAAGGCGAATGGTAGCAGCCGCATAGTGCCTCAGGGCTCACACAGGACACAAAAGGTGATCCCATGCCTGATCTGACTGTGATGCTGACTGAAAAGCACCAAATTGATTGACTGATTTACTTTTGACAGAACTTTAGTTAGAAAAAATGGATTTGGTCGAAGCAAAATGCCAGAATCAGTGTGTGTTTCACTCACAAACGTAAACTCACTTACATGCTAAGCAGAAGCAATTGTCAAAAATAAGTTTTTAAAGATATCCATTTCAGGTTGGCTGTCTGCAAAGGCTCAAATGGTCAAATCAGACAAAATCAAGTACAAGTGTTTAATTCCCATCCAGGAAAATGGGGATTACGAGCTGGCCTTAGCCGCCTTTCACCCTTCATAAAACTGCACGTAAGAGTATGAGAACCAAGAGAAGAACCATTAACCAGTAGATATTATGGAGAAATGGCTCGCAACATATCTTCAATGTGGAAGCTGCTTTGTCCAAATCCAAAGGTTGTTGCAATAAAAGAACTGAGAACTTCACAGCATAAAGTATCGAACCAACTATCCTTGCACAATGAAGAGAAAAAATTCCAACGTGCTCTATAGCGCTGATGTGCAGATGCAGCTCTAGCACTAGTTGTGGTACATTTAAAATGGTACACATACAATGGTTCACATAAAATGGGTTATGTTAACAGCGGGTTCACTATCAGTTAATCAGTTTTGCCACTCATGAGATAGACAGGCTGGATGTAGTTTTTGCTAACTACAAGCAACAGTGAGTGATCACCTCCGTTGCAAAAAGAGCCACTTCTGCTTCTCCGAACTGCTGCCATATCCTTTGTACCACATCCAGATGAAGCCTCAATTCCCCTGGGTGCAGAAGATCCCTTTAAAGTGCATCCAATACCTTATTGCACTACCCCATAAGGTGAACTGCCATCAACAATGCTAGTCCAGGAAGAGGCCAAGTGAGTATCTTGTGCGTTAGATGCAGGGACTTGAGCGACTTTGTGACACCTTGATGGTTCAGGTGAAAAACTAGGTGTTGCTTGCCAGAACTGAAAAACCACCACACAATTCCAGGAGATTGCAATCCCCTGTGATTCCACATTTCCCCCCATCAGAGGAGGGAAGCATCGGTCATGACCACCTCTCGACAAGAAGGAATGACCCCTAGGGGAAAACCTGACATCAAAAAATTCCAAGCGATTCCACAGCGTCAATGTTTCAACCAGAAAAAAGCAAGGAGCTGGAGAATACTGTCCACTCAGGCATGTGGTAGGTGGACAGACATTGCATGGGAGCCCAGGGTCATTCCATTGTTTGTAATTGTTTGCACTGGACTCAGATAACACTTTGCCTTGTTTATTACAAGACCAAAGAAGCTCCTAAAACAGTCTGGTGTCATGGACAGCTTGTTGTCTTGTGGGGGGCACACAGCAGCCTTGCTGTGGCAGGATTAGCATCCCTCTGGACCCACAGTGAATATAGAAATGCAGTCATGCACCTTGTAAAGACACAAGGTGCAAGAGATAGACCGAATGGTAGGACCTTGAATTGTTAGGCCTGGTTCTTAAAACTGAATCAAAGAAACTTTCTAATGAGGAACAATCGGAACATGAAAATAAGCATCTTTCAAACCGTTGCTTGTAAATCAATATTCCTTCCTTAGAGACCGAAGAACGTCATCTGCACGTAACATCTGGAAGGGGAGAGTTGTCAGGAAAATATTTAGATGTCTCAAATCTTGAACTGGACGAAAACTATTGTCTTTTATTAGAACGAGGAAATATGTTAAATAAAAACCTTCCCTTTGAACATGGTGGGGGGAGGGGTAGCTGCCCCCATGGAAACTGTCGCTGATGAGGCCGAAAACCTCTAGTGTCCTCAGTAGCACAGGGTCTGTGTAAACACTGAGGCTGTGGAGTTGAATGGTGTTGAAATCGTTACTCTGGTACTGCAAAGCGATGACGAGCTTGAGTGGCTGGCACTTTAAAAACAGGATTGTGCTGAGCCAGTTTTTTCCTGAAGCTCTGATACATTAGGTCCAAATAAGTAAGCAAGAAAAAATGTTGAGGTCTCGTAGTGTAAATCCTCAGCCAGTTTTGTCTGGGCGAGCCAGAATTGAATTGCTAAACACTTGCAGATTCAAGTGTGCTTGTAGTGGCATAGAGTAATTGTCATATTGTGTCCGCACTGGTTATATATACACTCACCTAAAGGATTATTTGGAACACCTGTTCAATTTCTCATTAATGCAATTATCTAATCAACCAGTCACATGGCAGTTGCTTCAATGCGTGTAGGGGTGTTGTCCTGGTCAAGACAATCTCCTGAACTCCAAACTGAATGTCAGAATGGGAAAGAAAGGTGATTTAAGCAATTTTGAGCGTGGCATGGTTGTTGGTGCCAGACGGGCCGGTCTGAGTATTTCACAATCTGCTCAGTTACTGGGATTTTCACGCACAACCATTTCTAGAGTTTACAAAGAATGATGTGAA
This sequence comes from Gobiocypris rarus, assembly GCA_023029165.1. Classification (NCBI taxonomy): domain Eukaryota; kingdom Metazoa; phylum Chordata; class Actinopteri; order Cypriniformes; family Gobionidae; genus Gobiocypris; species Gobiocypris rarus. Next base: position 26,073,506 of record CM040910.1, read on the forward strand.
AAGGGAAAAACATCCAGTATGCGGCTGTCCTGTGGGCGAAAATGCCTTGTTGATGCTAGAGGTCAGAGGAGAATGGGCAGACTGATTCAAGTTCATAGAAGAGCACCTTTGACTGAAATAACCACTCGTTACAACCGAGGTATGCAGCAAAGCATTTGTGAGGGGCTACAACAGCAGAAGACCCCACCGGGTACCACTCATGTCCACTACAAATAGGAAAAAGATTCTACAATTTGCACAAGCTCAACAAAATTGGACAGTTCAAGACTGGAAAGATGTTGCCTGGTCTGATGAGTCTCGATTTCTGTTGAGACATTCAGATGGTAGAGTCAGAATTTGGCGTAAACAGAATGAGAACATGGATCCATCATGCCTTGTTACTACTGTGCAGGCTGCTGGTGGTGGTGTAATGGTGTGGGGGATGTTTTCTTGGCACACTTTAGGCCCCTTAGTGCCAATTGGGCATGGTTTAAATGCCACAGCCTACCTGAGCATTGTTTCTGACCATGTCCATCCCTTTATGACCACCATGTACCCATCCTCTGATGGCTACTTCCAGCAGGATAATGCACCATTTCACAAAGCTCGAATCATTTCAAATTGGTTTCTTGAACATGACAATGAGTTCACTGTACTAAAATGCCCCCCACAGTCACCAGATATCAACCCAATAGAGCATCTTTGGGATGTGGTGGAACGGGAGCTTCGTGCCCTGGATGTGCATCCCACAAATATCCAACTGCAAGATGCTATCCTATCAAAATGGGCCAACATTTCTAAAGAATGCTTTCAGCACCTTGTTTAATCAATGCCACGTAGAATTAAGGCAGTTATGAAGGCGAAAGGGGGTCAAACACAGTATTAGTATGGTGTTCCTAATAATCCTTTAGATGAGTGTATATATATATATTGTCTGTATACTGAATACTAGAGCAATGCACATTGTTTCGCAGGGCCTCATTGGGTGACACCAGGGGCAGCACCAGGCTGTTCTATTTCTGGAGCACGCCCATCCCAATAGTATCCACATCCGCCATAGACGCTAGTGTACGAGCAGTCTTTGATCGTATTTTAGGTGCACTAGACACCATGAGGGAATTCGAAAATTTTACCCCAATATCTTTGCATGGTGGCATAGCATTGTAAGATCCAGATGAGGACTGTCTAAAAAGACATTGGACTGGACTGGCTGCTAAGCAAGCAACTGCCATCTGGAGCACAGCCAAAGATGCTCAAACAAAGCATGTCTTCTTTTTGTGACAAGAGCCAAATGCCGAGAAGGAAGAACAGGATCTGCTGTATGTTGTCCATTGTTGTTTACTGTATCTTTTTTTTCTTCCTGCAAGATTGATGTCGATCGCTACACCATGCCTATCATAAGCGTACTGTTGGCTGTGGAAACGCAAGCTGGATCAAGGTTTACGGTCCCGAAATGGTACTGTACCGTACCGCACCGCTTGGTGAAAAAAAGCCATTAGATCTGCAAAGTAACAAAACTCAAAGTCTCCCACAAAAAGATGTATTATATCTAAAAGAGAAAGCAGATCCAGGCCTAACTAAAATGCCTTGATTGAATTCTCCCTCATCGACCTATGCCACTACGTGAAAATATTTGCACAATGCAGGCCAAATGCATACGCAAAGAAAGAAGGCATGACTTCAGTTGTCGAAATAGTCTCGGCTCCGCCATGTCGTGAGGCGCTGTTTGTTTCTATGTGAGAACAAAAGCAGAACTTTTTGGCATTCCGACGCAATTAGGAATCAGAGTTTAAGATTTATTTACATTTCCAACTTTGCTAGGGCAATCTGGCAATTCTGTATCAGAGCCTGTAAGTATGTTTTATTATTTGTTAAAGTTTTTGCCTTTGACTGACCACTCAAGCAGAGCTGACTCAAACTGATATGGTAAAACTGACATTGGAAGCTGAAGCTTGTGATTATGGTAAGGGGCGTTATACTGTATGTCCGCCACACGCTTGAGGTGTTCGGCCAATCACAATGCACTGGGTCAGCTGGCCAATCAGAGCACACTACACATTTTGGGAGGAGTTTTGTAGAAAGTGACGCATTTTAGAAAAACAGGGCATAGAGGAGCTACAATAATGTACAGTATGTGAAAAATAATGTATTTTTTGAACAATGCATGCTAACATATTCTATTACATCTAATACACAAAATAATGATCTTTTTAAAATAGCATCGTATGGCCCCTTTAAAGAACATGCTGTCACAGCTTGCTAGGATGACAATTCGCTGCTCTAGTAAGCTGCACTTGACAGCGTGGAAATCGATTGAAGAACAACCTATCTCATTCAAGCGAGAAAGCAAAGGAGACTGAATGCTGAGCTAGTGTGTCTATTATACTCGGAGCTCAACCTATGTCACCATGTGACTTTCACTGGTATATTATCTCAACCTATCGTGCTGCTGCTGCTGTTATAATCCACAAGTGCTTAAGCACCGCCTCTGGTGGTCAGGAGGAATGAAATAGAATCGGGATTCTTAGATGTATTTCAAAAATATTTTCATTGTACATCTACTATATGCCCATAGAGTAAATTCAAGCAACAAGTACTCCTGGTTTTCTTGGTTGACCCTCTGTGCAGCCAATTTAAAATACAAAAGCAAAGCTGTCTCATCATATATTCTCTAAGACAGTCTCATTTGGCTTCTGACTGGACCAGAGATTGACTGAGTCCGCTGAGTATTTCATCATGATTTATGATGATCTTTCATCAGCATTATCTTTAAAGCTTTAGCTGCCAGCAAAACCACACCAATCTCATTGACGCAACAAAGCAGAACCCTTCAATCAAACAACAAAACATAAAGATCCTCTGTATCCATTACATCAAAGCAGAATTTTTCACAGCTCTTTAGCCTGAGCATGCATAAATGTCCAGTGCGGCCAACAGGTTTGACAGCCTGATGTGATTTAGCTTGACAGGTTTGAGGACAAACCTGTTGAATGAAGGTCTGTAGTGTCAGTGACAGCGTGTCTGAAAGGAGCATCTCTCCTCATGGACAGATCCTTTTATTTATATAACCTAATAATGTTCATCATGTCTAATGGACATGACTAATTTGAAATGTTCCAGGAAGTGAAGTGTGCAAATAGGAACTAATAGCCACTTAAACAGAAGCCTTTATGATGTGAAATCTATTCATTTCTCTCCTCATTAGATAAATTAGATGTATATGGTCCACTGAACAGGAGAGTGCTCCGGGTCTATGTTTGTACATAAAAAAATAAAATAAAAAAAGAATGTAGGAGAGAGAAAGGAGCTGCTTATGGTTGATGCAGTTCTCATATTGGCATCCCAATACTTAGGGGACCCCCCTAGAACAAAAATTAATTGCTAAACATTCTGTGGGGTTATTGATTCTTAATGTTGTTTACTTGTTTGTACTTTTCATCATTGAAACCTGTGTGGACTGGAAGGTAGACTTGTTTTTTGACTTATGTAAACAGGTAGGTATGAGAGGATTGGGGGATAGGGAGGAGTTGAAATTGGGACTTGACCCAGATCTGACCCGAATATGGGTCCCCATGAGCCAAGAGTTCTTATATGTTGTAACTAAACACGTGTTTTTTTTGTTTGTTTTTTTGTTTTTTGTTTTTTTTTAGTTTTTTAGATTTGAACTATGTTAGGTTTGTGCTAAACATCAATAACGCACAAGCGGGTATGTTTAAAGCTTAATAAATTAGTTATTAGTTCACCCAAAGATTTAAAAAAATATTGTCGTCAATTATGCTCCTGCTTGTTATTCCAAACCTATGAGACTTTCATTCTTCTTTAAAACACAAATGAAGATTTTCCAGTTTCGAGTCGTTAGTTCCATCATCAGTGTCCTATCCGGGCCGGGACAGCCCCATATGCAATGCATGCAGTCCCACAAACAGAATTGATTAGTTCAATATTAAAGATATGATTCAAGATTGAGTCAAATGAAAGATTAGTTCAAAAGGAACGAATCGTTCATGAACGACACATCACTAATGCATAGTTGTCAGAAGAACTCAACTGCATGCAAACTGGAAGAAGTAGAAGAAGAAGATGAGTGTAAACAAACTTTGTCGGTGTTGTAAAAAGAATTTCAGGATACACGGAGTACTTACCAACACGATCATCATTTTTGAGAGAAATGGTAAAGGTGAATGCATACATGAGCAAGTTCTCAATTTATGATTAGAACGAATTCAACCCAAGCGCTCTTTGGTGACGTGAATGATTACGTTACAGTTGATCATCTGTCCATCATCGTATAAAGCCACCCTGACAATTTGATTGGTCCGAACAGCTTTGGTTCGAGCATAGTTGCTCCCCAACAGATCAAGTCCAGACCGAACTTCCCGACCTCAAATGTTGTGGGCGGGGTAAATTCGGCTGGCATCTCTGCTATAATTCACCTGCTATATTGCTAAATGTACCCACATTTTCATATCAACAAAAATATATATACCGGGATAACCTGGCTTGTCTTGAGACTCCTCTGCTTCAGGGTCATAGTTAATTATTTGCTTAAGCTCGCCTGCACGTTGACGTGATTGGTTACAAGGTAATTTGTGACATAAGAAACACCAGCAATTTCAATCCACGATTTTGAGACTGTCTTTGGTCTCAAAATACTCAGCAATGGTGTTGAGTGACTTATCAATTTGCACATGGTTTGTCTTAAAGCATATTTAAAACACCATATGGACATAAACAACATTAAAAACTTGATTTTCACCACAGGGGGTCTGTACAGTGTCATGCAAACACAGTATCCACATGAACCAATGAGGTTTGTTCTTGCTCGTCAAGCAAGTACGGTTAAGCTTCTGTGTACCATATTCGATTAACTCAAATACTATTTGTACGTGTCTTTATCAAAGTTTATATGAGAATAAAACCCTAAATCGAAATGTAGACCTTGATTAGCTGATTCAGGGGTGCTTTTTAAAGTTGGAGCTGAACTCTGCTCAAAAGTGGCTCTGCAGGAGAAGGATTGGACATCCCTTCTCCATCATATAAAGTGTGCTGAAAGAATGGAGTGTTTGCTTGAAGAAATGATTCTCTCTTGCTGTCGTCACCGGGCGTTTCCATTACAGTCTACTCAGAATAGTTCTCTAATCGTTCCCTGGGGATGTTTGCAGTGGCACTTAGCAGTCCACATTTGACAGCAGAATGAGTAATGGTCCAGTTATCCAGACATCATTAATGTTTTAATAATTTTCATAGACAAGTACATTACACACATGAGCTCCCAGGGTGCAGTCTGAATGTTTCATCTGAATTGTACCAAAAATTCTGATGACTAGTCTTTTATTGCTCCCTCTTTATTTTTCCATATTTCTTTCTGTCTCTACTTTCTCACTATTTTCAGGTCGTAGCCGAAAACAGGACCGTTGTCTACGGGAAGACTTGTACCCTCTGGTGGAGTCCAAGCCCTGTCCGTGTGAGGAGTTTGTTTCTCGGCCGTATGGTAACTGGTCATCTTGTATCCTGTCTGAGACCCCGGCGCAAGGATCTCTCCAGGTTTGGAGGGGTCGGCGAGAGGTGCGTGACTGTGGTCAGGGATTGCGTTATCGCGCTGTGGCCTGTCTGGACCATGAAGCCCAACTGGTTAGCCCAGACCTCTGTAGCGAATCAGGTTTGTCTAATTGTTTCTATCTTTTTTCCTTTCTTTCTCTTTTTTAGTAAATTGCTAAGTAATTTGTCTCTGGTGGAAAAGCGAGCAGTCATTAGTCAAATAGGAATCTGTGGGGTGCCCTGAACTGTCAGTGTAAATTAGATGAGGTTTCAGCATCGGCACCAAAGTGTTTCCGCTAACATTGTTAGCGTGATGGTGAATGGCAGGGGCTCGGCCGCTCTGATTGCTCAACATGCTCTTTTGCAGGTCTGCTGGAAGAGGTCTGCCACATGCCCTGCCCTTTAGACTGCAAGCTGAGCGACTGGTCGCAATGGTCGGCCTGCAGTGTCTCCTGCGGCAGCGGGCTGAAAATCAGGTCCAAATGGCTTCGGGAGAAGCCGTTTAACGCGGGCGGCCATGCCCCAAACTAGACCTGAAGAATCAGGTGAGATGTGCGTTCCCAATAGGGAAACTTGTCTCTCTGTGGACTTCCACCACCATATGGTTGATCATCAGTGAGAAGTAAGTAATGAGAATCATTAGGGTCTATGATCGCAGGCATCATGATTCAGATAATCGCTCATGTAAACTGTTTCATTTAGTGTTTTTTTACGCATCTGTTTTTATTGAACGGCTGAAATATCCCCAACTGAATATATTTAAGCCGCCTAGAGATACATTTTGCATTTTCAGCACAGTTTAACATTCAACTCATTACCATTTCACCGGTTAATGCATGCCTCTTCATTAAGTGCAGTTTACCGAGCGTACTTCAGCCTCGAAGCTAAATTATGAACAAACACAATCTCCTCGTCCTTTAAATAGTTCCTCTCTCGCAGCGAGACAACACAAAGGGGCTAACAAGTGTCCGTGTAAATACTCCTCCTGATTGCCGTAGATTTGTTCTCTTTACAGAAAAACATGCCCATTAGCGCAGGCTGTCTTTCCGTGACCTCTCCTCTCCTCCCTCCTGCTAGTTTGGACAGTTTGTACAAGTGTTCTGTTAAACGCTACTGTTTGAGCATGTACCAAAGCACACATATGGGTCATATATTGTTCCTTCTTAATCTCGATGATAGAAATGCTTATTTGGTCATTAGTCATGTGCTTTGTGCATGAGTAAGGCAATTGTTGAGTCGGAGTCCTGAATTAGATGTCACCGCATCTGCAAAAAACAAAGAAAAGCATAAAGAAGGTACATTCATCTATGAGTACATATGCGACAGCTTGCTCCCAGATGGGTCGCGCTTTAAAGGGAAATGATATTATAAATGTGCTGTGTGTGCTGGAATAGGCTGTAGAGGACACACTGGTTTCTAGAGGTCAGTATGCAGATGAGTCAGTGTGCGTGAAAAATATTCAAATGCATTCTTTTGCGGCTGTGTGTACAGATGGTTAAGTGCCTACTAACAACTTTTATGGACCCACTGTTTAAAGGGACTCAAAATATCCCTCCGCTAAAAGCAGAGTTTGCCTTGGCTAATGCCCCCTCCAATCTTTTGGGGAGATGAACTCTCAATGTTAACATTTTGCAAACAGCCGCTCTGTGGACTTGGCACACAGGCTCTGCAGCTGGCTGTTTTTGAAGCAGCCCCCTCTGCAAAGGTGTGGAGATGGAGATCTGTTTTTAAGCGCAGTAAGAAAGTCACCACCAAAGCTACAGTGGATTCATGTGTGTGAAAATCCACTCTGAGGATGCCCTTTTATAGCTCAGATGACATAATGGAGTTCTCAGAAGGGTTTGATGGGAAATGTTGAAGTTCATATTGAAATCTCTCAATTTTGATTGCAGACTTTTGGTATCTTGGTATATCTGAGCACATTGACTGGTTGGATCTAGTCTGAAATGTTAGATAAGACCGTATTTTCTTAACAATTTTGGCAGGCGCTTTTATCCAAATCGACGCTGCATTCGATTTTTTTTCCCCTAAGGGCCAGACAGTAATGCAGGAAGTAAGAAAAGAAGAATTTCTTTGTGTTGAAATTAGTGGTCCTGGGATAATCGTAAAACCTTTTTAGTGGAGTTTATGGATCGGAGCAGTGCGCTCAAATCATTCACAGTGCAATTCAAGACTGGCAAACATTTTCCTAAAAAATCAGGTTGTGTGCTATCAACACTTTAATTGACATTTCAATATTGTGACATCAAATGCATTCTTTTGCTGCAGATCAGACCATGTCTGGGCTTTGATGTTATTTTCTCTTTAAAGTAAATTGTTTGGAGCAGGACTAGGTAAGGAAACTTTGTTAACACGCCACGTTCCTTGTGAGCTTTAGCTTGTTATGTGTCTTTGATAATATGTCTCTGGCTGTCTGGCCTCTACCTTTAACAAGCAATCCTTACTTTCCCCTGTGTGGCTTTCTGCCGTGAGTCAAAGAGCAGGGCAGAGCTCTGCATTCATTCATTATTTAGAGTTTCAGGTATTACAGGCTCTGAGAGGCATGTCACAATCACTAGATTGTTCCAGCTCCCTCTCGGACTAGTAAACAGCTGACCGTGTTCAGGACCAGAGCTGTCTTTCCACCACTTATCTATTGATTGGCTGTCTAAGACACTCACCCTATATGGACACAACACGGGTGTAGGGCTGTAGTGCTCACTGTCCGTCGCTCACAGCTGTTAGTGAGCACCAAGTCTCTCGTATCCAGACATTCAGACTGACTGCAGAAAGTCTGGACTCCATAACAGCTTTCATTTGCCAAAGACTGCCCAAGAGGCTTCCTGACTGACAAGTAAAACAACCAATCACTGTTTGTTTTGTTCATAGGGGTGTGAAAAGTATTTTAAATGTATATTTTTTTTATGCATTTTAAAGAGTGTATGCCATGAACTTCACATACTTTTGAAAATTCATTTGAATTTAGTTGATAGAGGATTTAATTTAGTTTGGCATCTTGATGGATTAGTTAGTGGATTAGGATGCTGTTAAAGAAAAACCTGAAGAATTCAACAAATCAAATGAAACTCCTCAAGTATTTCCAATTTACGCATCAGACTTTCATCCAGTGGTCCATGGGTCTGAGACTAGTGAGCACCCAACACTTTTTTTTTCTCTCTTTGCTGGGAGTAGAACTTATTTAAGTAGTGGAACAGCTTACCCCACGTCAAACAAGGACATGTAGCGTTCTGTCTCATTATGCCGATAAATGCTGATGATTTTGAGCGTCTTTGCCCTGTGATAGTCTGCAGTCAGCTGCGCTGATGGGAGATGGGATGATGCGTGACCTTCTCCAGATGTTTCCCTTTGCACCGTTCCCCACAGTGAGTCACTCGACAGAGATGAGATTGATATTCTTATCTCGCCTACTCTTGCTGTACAGATGATCAGCCGCTGTGACGGAAAGGAGAGGAGGTTGTGTGTGGAGGGATGTCATCCTTTCACTGTGTCTTACCACTGATCTTAAAATTGAACTGTGTGGGAACTGGCCACATGCTCCTGATTCTGCATGAATACTTTAAACAGTTTTGTTTTAAGGATGTCATCATATACTTACTCTCATGTCATGGAGCACAAAAAGAGTTATCTCGCAAAATGTCCAGGCTGATCTTTTCCATATAATGAAAGTAGATGGACTTTTGAACATAAGCTCCAAAAAGGATGGATTATATTGATGGGAAGTTATATGAGCAATATCAAATGGGTAGCCTTGCGATATGGCTGTATATCAGCACGGCTATGATTCGGCTGCTGATATATAGTAATATCGCACAGCTACTCGTTGATGTTGCATTTATACAACGGTTAGACGGCACAAGGGAGTTAATAAACAAGAGACAACAACGGAGTGTCTTTTAAAACAATATTTTGTGCAGAACTACTTCCTTCCGCTATGGATTCAAATCTCAAGTTTCCGTTACTAATTCTAAAATGTCCCTTTAGAACTTGTAATGAAGGAACGTTTAGTCGCTTTATTAAAGCTAATTGTTTTATGTCGAGGAGAATATTATGGTATTATGAGAGGGATCAACTAAATTTTGCAACTGTATTACCTGAATCTGATATAGTCTTCATGTCGAGGTCCATAATATCCATTATTTAAAAAATCATGAATGTCCGCTGAGGAAAGCGATATCTTTGCCCTTTTAAAAGATTTCCAAAGACAGCGCTAAAACAACTTTTTTGTTTACAACCAGTCACTCATAAAGACAGTCTTTGCCGTCTAGTGATGTAATAATGTAACTGTCACTGATTTCGAAATTACAATCACTGACGGACCCTTTCTCATACCAAATACGGCATATTATTTATATAAATTAATATTTATTGAACACTAATATTTAAATCATCAACAAAAGCATTATAAAAGACAATAGGAAATTAACACATGCTAACAATGCAGTCAGATGTACAAAAGCAGCGCTGTTGTTGGCCCTACAGGATTTAAGATAAACTGCTTAACATAAAATCTGCAAGCAATCACATCATTGCTACAGGACTGTTCCTTCAGCCAATAATATTCCTTGCTCACCATTTAAATAGTCCAATTCGTTGTTTGCTGTAAGCTATTCCTTCAGCACTCTGAAACCCTCCACCATACTTGTATGGAGTAGTATGGAAGTATGGAAACCATCCATGTTTTCTCTCCAGCAGCATAGCAGATATAACCCTCCAAGACCAAATACATTAACATTGTCATGTTCAATAACATGCTAAAACTATTCAGAGAGTTGTCATGATTGAAATATATCTCATAATATCTCGTATAATTAGGTGGACGATTTTCATAATAGAGTGGTGCTGGTATGACATCACTTAGGCCAAAACGCGGAAGCGAGGGTTCCCTTGCCACGAAGTAAATGTTTTTTTTGTTGTTGTTTGTTTGTTTGGTTTTTTTAATAATGGGATTTGGGTTACATTTCTGAAATAAGGTCTGTGGTGAACACAAGCTCAAGACACTTTCACGTTTTATTTTATGACATAAAATATATCAGTATTACCCCACTCCTGATTTTTTTTGATGTGTCTTGAAAAAGGCGGTTGCTAAATGAGACTACAGGGGCTGTCGAGGAGATTACTGCCTCATTATGCTTATAATTGTGCTTTTATAAACTATTCTAAATTCTGGGAATTTTTTGGGAGATAAAAACTGAAAGAGTTGTCAGAAGCTTAGTAATGGTGAATCTAACGGTTGGCCTATAAAGTGACGTCATATGTGCACCACTCTATTGTCAGGTTTATTACAACTTTTATTTCTATAAAAATACAAGTATTATAGTGATTAAATATTCACTTGTTTGTATCTTGAATTTGTTATAGATTATCAGACGTGACATGGTCTTGGAATTGAGTTTGAGAACCTTTAAATTCAAACGTTTTGTTAGGTAAGGCAGCTTTTATAGGCTGCTTTCTTTGGTTTCAGACCATTTTTTTTTTTTTTTTTGGGATGCGTGAGGATACAAGATTTGAGAGCACTTCTGTAACATTGATATTTGCTCCACTTATAAATAAGTTAGTGTACTTCATTACAATGCAGTGTCAGCATGAACCTCATTTAACTCGCTTGTACTCATCTGTGTGAAATAGTCAGTGTTTCTGAATTGCTAGTGACATGTAATTTTTTTCTGGCTGTCACTTTAATGTGTAGGATCATCATTACTAAGTGTGGAAAATGGAGATATTTCTATCAGATGCAACAGATGCAGCTGTCCTCAGGGCTGGTGCAGTCTCAGCCGCAGTTTGAAGTCTGTTTTACCCGCAGCAGAGGGCTCGGTGCTAGATTCGCTGTGTAAAGAACATTCTTCTTGCCCACCTCCAGAGCTGGGTACCATATGGTAGTCATCATGTGCGCTGAGGCAGACTGTTCTACTGATGAGATGAGCCTGTGTTCACCAGCCTTGCATAATTTAACAACCTCTGTAAATCTGTGCTTAGAAACCAATCTCCCTATAAAGCATTTCTGCCTCTCCCACAGCTCCTAAATGAAGCACGTCTTTAGCGCAAAAGTAGACTTTTAGAAACCATGTTGTCATGATTCGGTATGCTGTGACTGCTCTGTTTTACAAGATTATGTGCACTTGCAGCATATGGAAATATGATGAAAGTATGTTTAAACCCTCACAGAAACATTTTACTTCTCGGCACACTGATTACAATCAAATTACATTGTAATAATTATTATAATTAAATGTGTTTACTTTTCTACCTATTGTCTGCACCACAGTCCAGTGCTTTGTGTCCACATTGAACATATTGAGCTGGTGCTCGTGCAAATAATCATCTGTGTTTTGTTTTCCTTTTTTCTAACTGACCATAAATAAATAGTAGTAATTCAGATACTGACAATATTAAATAAGCCCAAGTTCTTCCTTTTCCTTTTAAATATTATAGAACGGTTATGAAATGGCACCATTAGAAATGTGTTGTATTACATAAATATGTTTATTCTGAAATATGTATTTTTATTTTATATATATATACATATACAGGTCCTTCTCAAAAAAATTAGCATATTGTGATAAAAGTTCATTATTTTCCATAATGTAATAATAAAAAATTTAACTTTCATATATTTTAGATTCATTGCACACCAACTGAAATATTTCAGGTCTTTTGTTTTAATACTGATGATTTTGGCATACAGCTCATGAAAACCCAAAAATCTCAAAAAATTTGCATATCATGAAAAGGTTCTCTAAACGAGCTATTAACCTAATCATCTGAATCAACTAATTAACTCAAAACACCTGCAAAAGATTCCTGGGGCTTTTAAAAACTCCCAGCCTGATTCATTACTCAAAACCGCAATCATGGGTAAGACTGCCGACCTGACTGCTGTCCAGAAGGCCATCATTGACACCCTCAAGCAAGAGGGTAAGACACAGAAAGAAATTTCTGAACGAATAGGCTGTTCCCAGAGTGCTGTATCAAGGCACCTCAGTGGGAAGTCTGTGGAAGGAAAAAGTGTGGCAAAAACGCTGCACAACAAGAAGAGGTGACCGGACCCTAAAGAAGATTTTGGAGAAGGACCGATTCCAGACCTTGGGGACCTGCGGAAGCAGTGGACTGAGTCTGAAGTAGAAACATCCAGAGCCACCGTGCACAGGCGTGTGCAGGAAATGGGCTACAGGTGCCGCATTCCCAGGTCAAGCCACTTTTGAACCTGAAAACAGCGCCAGAAGCGCCTGACCTGGGCTACAGAGAACCAGCACTGGACTGTCGCTCAAATTTTGCATGTCATTCGAAATCAAGGTGTCAGAGTCTGGAGAAGACTGGGAAGAAGGAAATGCCAAAATGCCTGAAGTCCAGTGTCAAGTACCCACAGTCAGTGATGGTCTGGGGTGCCATGTCAGCTGTGTTTTATCAAGGGCAGCGTCAATGCAGCTATAGCTATCAGGAGATTTTGGAGCACTTCATGCTTCCATCTGCTGAAAAGCTTTATGGAGATGAAGATTTCGTTTTTCACCTGCTCACAGTGCCAAAACCACTGGTAAATGGTTTACTGACCATGGTATTACTGTGCTCAACTGGCCAGCCAACTCTCCTGACCTGAACCCCATAAGGAATCTGTGGGATATTGTGAAGAAAAGTTGAGAGCGCAAGACCCAACACTCTGGATGAGCTTAAGGCCGCTATCGAAGCATCCTGGGCCTCCATAACACCTCAGCAGTGCCACAGGCTGATTGCCTCCATGCCATGCCGCATTGAAGCAGTCATTTCTGCAAAGGCCAAGTATTGAGTGCATAACTGAAAATAATTAATTGAAGGTTGACTTTTTTTGTTTTAAAAACACTTTTCTTTTATTGGTCGGATGAAATATGCAAAAATTTAGATACCTGAAATATTTCAGTTGGTGTGCAATGAATCTAAAATATATGAAAGTTTAATTTTTATCATTACATTAGTGAGGAAAATAAGTATTTGAACATTTTGCAAGTTCTCCCACTTATAAATCATGGAGGGGTCTAAAATTGTCATCGCAGGTACATGTCCACTGTGAGAGACATAATCTATAAAAAAAAAAAAATCCAGAAATCACAATGTAAGATTTATTAACTATTTATTTGTATGATACAGCTGCAAATAAGTATTTGAACACCTGAAAAAATCAATGTTAATATTTGGTACAGTAGCCTTTGTTTGCTATTACAGAGGTCAAATGTTTCCTGTAGTTTTTTACCAGGTTTGCACACACTGCAGGAGGGATTTTGGCCCACTCCTCCACACAGATCTTCTCTAGATCAGTCAGGTTTCTGGCCTGTCGCTGAGAAACACGGAGTTTGAGCTCCCTCCAAAGATTCTCTATTGGGTTTAGGTCTGGAGACTGGCTAGGCCACGCCAGAACCTTGATATGCTTCTTACACAGCCACTCCTTGGTTATCCTGGCTGTGTGCTTCGGGTCATTGTCATGTTGGAAGACCCAGCCTCGACTCATCTTCAATGCTCTAACTGAGGGAAGGAGGTTGTTCCCCAAAATCTCGCAATACATGGCCCCGGTCATCCTCTCCTTAATACAGTGCAGTCGCCCTGTCCCATGTGCAGAAAAACACCCCAAAGCATGATGCTACCACCCCCATGCTTCACAGTAGGGATGGTGTTCTTGGGATGGTACTTATCATTCTTCTTCCTCCAAACACGTTTAGTGGAATTATGTCCAAAAAGTTCTATTTTGGTCTCATCTGACCACATGACTTTCTCCCATGACTCCTCTGGATCATCCAAATGGTCATTGGCAAGCTTAAGATGGGCCTGGACATGTGCTGGTTTAAGCAGGGGAACCTTCCGTGCCATGCATGATTTTAAACCATGACGTCTTAGTGTATTACCAAGAGTAACCTTGGAAACAGTCGTCCCAGCTCTTTTCAGGTCATTGACCAGCTCCTCCCGTGTAGTTCTGGGCTGATTTCTCACCTTTCTTAGGATCATTGACACCCCACGAGGTGAGATCTTGCATGGAGCCCCAGTCCAAGGGAGATTGACAGTCATGTTTAGCTTCTTCCATTTTCTAATGATTGCTCCAACAGTGGACCTTTTTTCACCAAGCTGCTTGGCAATTTCCCGTAGCACTTTTCATCTTTGTGGAGGGGTACAATTTTGTCTCTAGTGTCTTTGGACAGCTCTTTGGTCTTGACCATGTTAGTAGTTGGATTCTTACTGATTGTATGGGGTGGACAGGTGTCTTTATGCAGCTAACGACCTCAAACAGGTGCATCTAATTTAGGATAATAAATGGAGTGGAGGTGGACATTTTAAAGGCAGACTAACAGGTCTTTGAGGGTCAAAATTCTAGCTGATAGACAGGTGTTCAAATACTTATTTGCAGCTGTATCATACTAATAAATAATTAAAAAATCATATATTGGTCTTTTGAATTTTCTTTTAAATATATCATGGTTTCCAAATTAAATATTACATATTAATATAAATATTAATCAGCAAAACTGATTTCAACATTGATGATGATAATAATAAATAAAGGTGTTCTATCGGGTTGAGGTCAGGATTCTGTGCAGGCCAGTCAAGTTCCTTCACATTAAACTCACTCATCCATGTCTTTATGGAACTTGCTTTGTGCACTGGTGTGCCGTCATGTTGGAACAGCAAGGGGACTTCCCCAAACTATACCCACTATACCCCAGTTGGGAGCATGAAATTGTTAAAATGTCTTGGTTTGCTTAAGCATTAAGAGTTCCTTTCACTGGCCAAGCCCAACCCCTGAAAAACATTTCCACACAACAATCATCCCTCCACCAAACTTTACACTTGGCACAATGCAGTCAGGCAAGTACCGTTCTCCTGGCAACGGTCCATCGGATTGCCAGACAGAGAAGTGTGATTCGTCACTCCAGAGAACACGTATCCACTGCTCTAGAGTCCAGTGGCGGCGAGCTTTACACCACTGCATCCTAAGCTTTGCATTGCTCTTGGAGATGTAAGGCTTGGATGCAGCTGCTCGGCCATGGAAACCCATTCCATGAAGCTCTCTACGCACTGTTCTTGAGCTAATCTGAAGGCCACATGAAGTTTGGAGGTCTGTAGCTATTGACTCTACAGAAAGTTGGTGACTTCTGCACACTGTGCACCTCAGCATGCGCTGACCCCACTCTGTTATTTTTACATGGCCTACCACTTCGTGGCTGAGTTGCGAATTCACTGAGCTCCTGAGAGCGACCCATTCTTTCACAAATGTTTGTAGAAGCAGTCTGCATGCCTAGGTGCTTGATTTCATACACCTTTGGCCATGGAAGTGATTGGAACACCTTAATTTGATTTGGAGGGGTGTTTCAATACTTTTGGCAATATTGAATAAATTATTATATAGCATGTATAATATTATTTGTATAAAATTACTATTATTTGTATAAAATTACTTCAAATTTATAATCATAAAATGAAAGGAAACCATTTCTTAAATTCAGAATTTTCCCCAACCCTGTTAGAAATAGTCTTGTAAAAACGGTTGTGTGTAGCACCTGTATGACAAAGAAGTTGTCTATTGTGGTATTACAGTGACTCTTCAATCTGATGTCTGTAATAGTCTTCTGGAGTCTGTTTGCCCTTGGTGTGATTGTGTAAATCTGACAGATTGGGGGTTCATATAAAGGAAGGTTCTTGAGGGTGACCGGTTAAAAGTGTGTGACATTTTCTTTTGTTAACTGGAAACAAGAGTGGCAATAAGCACACAAAAGCTGCGCTCTCCCACATTGTCGCCTCCATAATTGGTGCAGAGTTCAACCACTTACAGATGATGATATGTGTCATGATTTTCAAGTGCATTTTGGGCAAAATATGTTGCTGCTTGCTGGTTATGGCCATAACTGCAGTGCTCTGCCCCCATGCTGAAACAATCACAGCTTCCTTTATCGAATACAACAAAATCAATACGTTTTTCATTTAGGCTTTGCGTGTATATCTGACATTTCCAACTGTGGGAAAATGTACTTTATTTGCACCGAATGGAATGACTGGGCAAAAGAGATGTTATGCTTTGATACTCCCTGTCAAATTGTTGACTTGGAGGTTTGTTTAGCAGAGAGGTCTTTAGAGATTGATGTTTTGATTCGGCAAAAGCTGCTTCACTTCATTAATGAGTGGCCCACAGCGTTTCTCAGCATCTCTCTCACACACTCTCTCAAATGCGTTTGATGCCAGAGGAGCTGTTATTTATCCTGTGAGCTTAAATTGCTCTTAGACTCATTTATAATCAGAGAACATTTCAACAAGAGGCGGCATAAAAGGGTGAAAGATTTCTTGCTTGGAGTGACAATGCTAGCATTAGATTAGCGTCATCGAATCTTTATTTATTTCCACACAACCAAGGCAGGTGGAATTTGTTTGTAATGTCACTAAGGAGGTTTATAATATCTGTAGAAAGCTATCCGTTTGCATTCCCATCATCTGTGGCATCGGCTGACCCTGGAGCCACAGGAAAATGAAGACACGTCAAGAACGCGCATTTCAAACAACTTTAGTAGTTTAATTGAAGTCTTCTGAAGCAATTTGAACACATTGTATGATATACACTGCAAAACTGAAATGGATATACTCTTAAATCAAATCAAATTATAGATCAACTTATGTATACAGAGCCCAAAATCAAATGTGGCGGCACAGCAATACCGCTTACCTCTCGAGATCATTGAAAATAAGGGCCAGATTTATTAACAGCTTACGTCAGAGCAAACCCTCTTTTGTCGTGCAAAAACTACTGTCGGGATTTATAGACACTAGCACTGAAAAGGCATGGACGGGTATATTTTTGCGGCTGACCTTATTGAATATCCATTTGTAGGAGTTTCCCTTTCAGATGCAAATATTATGGGAGGGTAGTTTTTGAAGCTGCAGTCCGTAACTTTTATTGGTTAAAAATTATCCAAAATCAATTTGAGCAAGTACATAACCATGTTCAGGATCTCCTTATCTTCACAATGATAAGCTTGTCATGTCGTCTTATAATTTAAGTGGCTTAAGGTAGCTTTCCGTGGGAAATAGGATCTTCCGTCATTCGTCTTTGTGTCATTACGTCACTAATAAAGGAGTCTGGGCTGCTGCAGGTGCTGGATCGTTTGTTGCCTCTTCTTACAGCAGTTGGAATGTAATTAAACTTGTGTAACGTAAGCTTTAAGAACCAAAGTGCAGTTTATTTTCCTTGGCTTGGCTTGGCTTGGCTTGGCTTGGCTTGGCTTGGCTTGGCTTGGCTTGGCTTGGCTTGGCTTGGCTTGGCTTGGCCAAACTCACCAACAGCAGTATACACGAACAAAACCAGACAAGGGAACATGGCAAACATTAGGGCTTAAATACACTGACTACCAATGACAAGACAACGGACACCTGTGAACAATGAACCAATCAGAACATGACAGCAGAACACATGAAAAAGGCAGGGTCACAGGAAGCACAAGGAAAACAGGAAACATGACTGTGATTAAAGGGATAGTTCACCCAAAAAATGTTATTAGCCCATGATTTACTCACCCTCAGGGCATCCTAGGTGTATATGACATTCAAGCGTATCGATGTGTTTGTGTTAGAAAAATATCGATATTTAAAACTTTATAAAGTAAAGTTCTGGCTGATCGCCTTTGATGAAAGTACCTGTGTTGAAAAATCAACATTTAATTGAAAATGGAAGGCGATCAGCCAAATCTTACTTTATAACTTTTTAAATATGGATATTTTTCTTACACAAACGCATCGAGACGCTTCAGAAGGCCTTCATTAACCCCTTAGAGCCATGTGGAGCACGTTATTTGACAGACAGATGCATTTTTTTATGGACTTCAAAAACAGAGCAACAATTACTGACAATATAAAGCTTGGATTATAAAGTCAGATAGAATTACAGATTTCCCCCTCTAAGGGCGGCTTCTGATGCCCAAAAAAACACCACCAAACAAACAAAAGTCTAGGAGGGGGGTCTTAGGGGAGGGATGGGAACAGGACCCTGGCAAGGCAGAGACAGGTCGTGGAGCATGGGCGGACCTGGGCCATGGCAGTGCAGGCAGTTCAGGAAGCCATGGAAGCACAGGCAGTTCAAGGGACCATGGCGGTGCAAGAAGTTCAGCGGAACATGGTGGTGCAGGAAGTTCAGGAAGCCAAGGTGGTGCAACAAGTTCTGGGGGCCAGAGAGGCACGGCCTTGGACACTGGCCACGGGCTGGAGCCCTGTCTGGGGCAGGAGCCCTCGCTGGACTCTGGTCACAGACAGGAGACGTCACGGGACTCTGGACATTGACAGAAGCCGTTGCGGGACTCTGGACGTGGGCAGGCACTATGGGACTGTTGTGCTCCTCCACAGCTTTCACAGTTAATGAGGAAACACTCAGCAGAAGGGCATGGTCGATATATTGGGTCAGGGAAAGGTGATTGTTTCCCCCCTTGGCAGTCCAGAGTGAAAGGGCTTGTTTAACCCATATCTAAAAATGTCTCTCTCACTCTGTTGTTTTGTAAATCTGGCCCCAGGTCAGGTGACCTGGGCGGAGCTCTGGTTTCATAGTGTGATTTGAAAAAATATAAAATATTTGTGACAATACAAGAATACAGACACCAAAAAACAGTCAACAGCAGACCCGATTGTAGCTGAGAACATTGAAACAGCAGGCTGAGAAGATTTTTGCAGACATAAGTCAGTAAAAAGATGTAAACCCCATGTGATCGGTGTTCACACTCGTGTTCTTCCTCTGATGTTCTTCTGCATCACACAGTCGTTCTGATAATGCATATTGTTTGGTCCCTGGCGGTGTGGTGCTCAATTTGCTCTTGGAGTCTTTCCAGCTTTGTGAAAGTCCTCCTGCAGTCCAGATGGTCTGCAGTGTTTAGCGACGTTACAAAGGTTAGCCATCACTTCATCAACTAATTAGAATAACGAAACGAGAACTGCGTGATGATATAAATAATAAATGCTCACTTGTCATCTGATATCGACGGAATCCCCTTTTGGGAAAAAAAGGTCAGAAATCTAACTCTGAATGTTAATCCAATGAAAGCTGCTTTGTATGAATAGCTGTTTTTAGTGTTTGAATCTGCAGTGAATTAAGGGCTAATAGAAAAGTATGAAAAGTATTAGTTCTAAAGAATTTATTGTGCTGAGGATGGAAAATAATTAAGTTGGGGGTTGTGAATAATCCACCATACTGAAATGATTCTAGTCAATTTTGAACTGAATGTAATCGTTCCATAGAGTTTAAAGGAATAGTTCATAATTTACTCACCCTCAGTTTACCTAACCCATGATTATGTGATGTATTTAAATATGTGCCTGTCAGAGAGCAATGGCATTTCCTTATTCGATTTAAACATCTTAAGGAGGGTTTTTTCCTTGTCATGTCTTGTTCGGATTTTTAATGGCACTGTTTTCTGTAAATTTGCTTCTAAAAATCTATACACTACTGTTTATTAATGGTTTTTGAAAATACCTCAAAATGTCCTTTTTTTATAGAAAATCTTTGTAATATTATAAATGTCTTTACTGCCACTATTTAACAGTATAATACATGCTTACTGAATAAAAGTATTAATTTATTTTAAAAAGTCTTACTGACACCAAACTTTAGTTGTACTGTACAATTTAAATGTGACATGACTGGCGGGGAAAGTGTCATTTTTAAGCTTTTTCCAATGCAATGAAAAAATACAGTGGTCAGACTGTCAAGCTCCAAAAAACACCATAAAAGTATAGTCGATATAAGTCAGGCTATGTTTCAACTCTTCAGAAGCCGTAATAGCTTTGTGCAGGAAACAGAAAGAAATTAAATTGTTCTTAACTGAATATCTAGACATCTTCCATCACTCTCAAATCTCTCACACTTCTACAAGAATCACAGAAGTCAAGCGACATCAGGCCGAGTAAATGTTGATGCATTTCTTTAAAAACAAAAATGTTACTTGCCCCATCCCATTGAATTTTTCTCAGATATTTTATGGCCAGCTGTCAGTTAAATTTACATATAATATCCTAAAATATTGTTTTAAGTGTGAGTACACTAGGTCGGTACATTGTGACCAATACTTTTTGGGCCCTTTTTGCCTACAGGTACATGCGATCTCATCCTTTTATTTTGCTCAGTATCAGCGTTTCAATATCAGAACATCATCTTAAGTGTATTAGAAGCCATCACTGAGGTAGCATTTATCTCCCTATGTTTCAATGTACCCTGATTGTTTTGTCTGATTCCAGGGGCCAGGAGACAGTAATGGCCCAATCTGTTTGAAGTTTGAGTCAGGCTGTGACACTTAAAGAGATTTATAGAGCTGAGAGTTGCCTGCAAGGCTTACCACTGCTGTCTCTGCTGCTGGTGTAAACGCTGCTCTCATGTTAGGGCTCTGTGTGTTGGTGTATATGTGTGTGTGGGTGTGTGCATATATTACATGCACTGTGGATGCCATGCTCCGTGCTTGCATTGTGCTCTTTTAGCACTACATTGACCTAGTATTCTTGACAAATGTTTCTCTTTTACGAGTATTTTTTTCATACTGTATGTTTGAAAGATATGATATCAGTTTAAATTTACATAATGCAAAATTATAAATTTATATATTAAAAGATATATATTTTATATATCAAGTATTATATAAAAAAATGCTATTTTTGTAGTTTAGATTATATAAAATAATCCATAAATCTTAAATATTTTTAAATTTGAATGTTTAATTATTTTGTAATGTTCATTATTGAATAGCAAAATCTACAATTAATATATTTAAACTTTTGAAAATTTGGAACAAAAATAAAATCACACCTGTATTTCTTCTTGGTATTTCAGCGTCCTGAAACTGCTTTTGGACACTGCACACAAAAATGAAAGGGTTAGTTCACAAAAAAAAAGAAAATTCTGTCATTAATCACTCACTCTCATGACGGTCCAAACCAGTAAGACATTAGTTCATCTTCGGAACACAAATCAAGATATTTTTATTGAAATCCGACAGCTTTATGACCTCCCTATAGACAACATCATAACCAATTTCAAGGCCCAGAAAGGTAGTAAAGACAAAGTTAAAATAGTTCATGTGACTCAAGTGGTTCAACCGTAATGTAATGAATCAACGAGAAAACTTTGTGCGCAAAACAAAAATAACAATAACTTCATTCAATAATTTCTTCTCTTCCCTGTCAGTCTCCTATGGTGTTCATGTAGTAAACACATTGCAGTGCTTCCGGTGACGCTGTACACATGAGCATCTCGGATTTCATCAAAAAATTTTCATTTTTGTTCCGACACATGAGGGTGAGTAATTAATGACAGGAATTACATTTTTGAGTGAACTACCTTTAAACTACCCTTTAAATTCTTTGCATTAGATACAAAATATCGAACTAATTGTCATCTGCATAAAAATGATCCTTTTCTCAACACTAACTACGTCAGTTCTCTTCAAGTTCCCTCTCTTTAAGTGTCCTAGCAGAATAACCACTGATGTAGTTTACCTTTAGTCACATTAACCATGAAAGTATCCCGATACATTTTGTCTTGATTTTAAACAATATATAAATGTATGTATGTATATGTTCTTTTAATTTCTAAAATTCAACTTTGGTTTAGATGGTTTGCCACTAATGCAATAAAATAGATACATTTTAAGTGTGGCTTATGTGTCCCTGTATTTGTCCCATTTCAGGAACGGCACCTCAAGGGGAAAATACTATAAGTTTAAAGGAACACTCCACCGTTTTTAGAAATAGGGCTTATTCAACATCTTTCCTACATTTAGATATGTGGGCAAATTCATTTTTGTCTCAGTGCATGCATTGTTTTAGTTTGGCAGGGTCGCCGCTAGCTTAGCTTAGCATAATGAATGGAATACTATGTCCCGAGTAAAAGTGATTAAAAAAACCCCACCTAATTACTTCTTGTGACCTGCGTATTCACAACGAGTACAAATAGCAATGCTGATTAAGACTAGGCGATTTCCTAGGCAGATATTGACTTGGGACTATATTATGGGGAAGCACTGCTACTTGGGCGCAGAGATATCAACACATTAAATGTTTGTTGATGGAAAGTTGTGGGATTTCATGTGTTGCGTGATATCCCTGCGCCCAAGTAGCAGTGCATCACCTGTGCTTCCCCATAATAGAGTTTTAATATTATATAGTACATAATATTGCCCACATATCTAGATGTAGGAAAGATGTTGAATAAGCCCTATTTCTAAAAACGGTGGAGTGTTCCTTTAAGAAGATTTCAATCATTTTTAAAGTTTTGGTCAGCTGTACCAAGTGTAAACCGCTTTATTTATTTCCTAGACTTTGGATTATTGATGCAATTTAGAAAGTTAATTATATTTTCAATCTGCCATCTTACCATAGACGTTACTCTCTTCATCTTCATCCCTCATATAAACATAATTACACACACAGAGAGACAAAGCCAGAAAAGCTGCATTACATTTCCTCTGTACTTTATAATCTGTTGAAGGTTAGTTAGTCCAGACAGCTATAAGCAACTGCACAGGAGAAGTTAAAACTCAAAACTAATATATATATCATTTCTCTTCTCTCTCCTTTGCTTGGCATGCACTGCTAATACGGACATCTTCAAAGGCTCAGGTCAGTGCCTCATTCTGTGTTTCTCCCTGTGCATCTGTTAACCCCACTGCCCCCGCTAGCCTCCGTGGCCCCAGCCGTCCTCCGAATAAGAGGAGCACAAATGTATTTTGATCATGGGCTGGCTGAGATTTGAATTAGTATGAAGTACATTTTCATGTCGTCTCTGGCCCTTCGACTGACATTTGAGAAGGATCAGGGGACTTCATTATCCGGCCCAGAGTACCTACATCCTCCAAGAGGTTACAGGAACTGACCTGCGAGCTGCATAGCTGGTTTATTTTTCTTAAAATATTATCTCCGCTTGAAAGCTAGGCAGTGAAAGTCGCCGTGAAGGAGGGAAGAATCCTATATTTGAGCTATTTAAAGAACAGATGGGAGCTTTCCCTTAATGTGTTATAACCGAGCGCCTTCTTTGCATTGTAAAAGTCAGACGACAGGTTGGATGTTTATAGTAGCTGTGTAGGAAAAGTGTCAGGCATGCTGTAAAACTGACTTTCCCCATTAATTGCTTTTAAATAAAATCATTTGCTGCTGCTGACGAGTGCTGCATTAATGGTTGTTTCTTAACGTGGCAATTTTATTTCTTGATACTGTCATGTTTGTAGAGCTTGATATTTGTCTATGTTAATGAAATTACCCCTTTTTTAATGCTTCAGTAGATTCATTGCCAATTTCATTCATCATCTTTTCACTCACTTCTCACATCTTGAGCATCGTCTTAACAATCATTTGATTATTGTAATTGGAAATGCAATGACACTCATTAAAGGAGAGGAGAGGAGACGAGGAGAGACGATAGGAGACTAGATGAGAGAGCTGATGGGGCTTTTAGCAGCTGCAGGGCCAGATGGGATGTTTTGAGAGGGTGTGTTTAGGGCGTGTATATCCCCGTTGGGAGGAAGCTATAAATGTACAGTCTCAGTTGTTCACTGTGTTTTTATAAGCCATTTTGTTACAGAGTTTGTTGGTTTTAATGCCAAGGATGTTGTAACTGCAGTGTTTGGCTTCTGGACTCCTTTGTGAAAAATTAATGTCTACTGATGTTAAGAAGCAGGAGAATACCCTGCATACATCTCATCAAAAAGCCTGATGCAAGCCTCTAACCGGTCATCAGCCATCATCATGAACTGAAGAAATGAAGCATAATCAGGATAGACGCACATCTGACGCAAATGAAATCAATACTGTGAGACTGAGGACAACATCATGTGGCATTCTCAAACCATTTGACGTATATAACAGAAAAAGAAAACAACAATTGTAATGTTTGCCAGGCTTGATTTTGTGGAAAAGCAATCGACGGGATCATAAAAAGTGGGACTATTTTCCTCCTCAAGCAAACCAGAATTTTTGACCATGGAGGTTAAAGGTCGAGCTATTTGGCTACTGGCTAGTTCCTCCAGAATTTTGCAATCTTGTAAAACGCAAGAATTAATGCAAAGTCAACCAAATGCCGCACTATTTGTGCACTAAATAGTTTAAATAAAGGTGTTGTAAAAGATTCTGATTTGGGGCAGGGCCATATGTAAGTAATATTCCTAAGTGATACCAAATATGAATCGCTTGTCTAGTGTTTTTCCAACCTGTTCACTTTAAAACTGCGTGACATTTTCAGAGGCTTTTTGTTAACCGCAGAAGGGAAAAACAATTCAAGTTTATTGGCTAGAGGTTCATTGTTTGTATACACAGTATAATACTGAATTAATCTAGTCCTCATAATGATTTCACCAGTAGATTGAAGTACATTATTTTATTTGATATGCTTGTTAATATTTCAAATTAATACAGTTACTGACAGTACTAGTTTAAGATCTAAAAAAATAGCAAAAACAATTTTACAAAAATAGAGAATAATTGATTATAGTAAGTAAAGCTTACTGTCAGTAATATTTATTATATAAATACATAATGATTATTGTGGGCGGCAGTGGCTCGTGGGCGGCAGTGGCTCAGTGGTTCATGTAGATTGTCTGCAAACCGGAAGGTTGGTGGTTCGATCCCCGGTTCCACCTGACCAAGTGTCGAGGTGTCCATGAGCTAGACAACTAACCCCAGCTGCTCCCGATGAGCTGGATGGCGCCTTGCATGGTTGACACCGCCGTCGGTGTATGAAAGAGTGAGTGAATGGGTGAATGTGAGGCAATGTGTAAAGCGCTTTGGATGGCCATTGGTCTGTTAAAAGCGCTATATAAATGCAATCCATTTACCATTTACCATTATTGGTGAATTTTTAATGCAAATCGACACAAAAATGCTGCAAATATCACTGTTATTTTTGAGAAAAGCCACAGCAAATCTAGTCATTTTGGGCTGAAAAAATCGGAAAAATTTTAATCCTGGTGGGACTTATTGGCAAACGTTTTTCCCCAGCCTAGGTGATGTTGGCTGATAAAGAAGCGGATAAAGTTATAACTAGAAGACTATTGAACAGACTGTACTTCCATCCCTCACAGCTTTGTTTTTGTTTGCATCAGATTAGAGATGGTGTCTACTCTGACTAACGTCTACAGGGAATCTCATAAATATAAAAGAGATTTTTTACATTTCTTTTTCAATTTATTCCAGCTTTTCTGGTTCACGTTAACCACACAGATGTGTGAGATGAATCATGCAAGCTTTAAGATATAAATGAATTTTGCTCTAATTATTTCATTATGGCTTCATCTGTGTGTCTGTAGGTGTATGAGGCTGTACCCTGTCGAAGCGAGTGTGGTCAGTACGAGTGGGTAACAGACCCCTGGTCAGTCTGCACCATCAACACAGTGGACGAGCTGCCAGCCTGTGGAGAGGGCGTCCAAAGCCGCAAAATTCGGTGAGCAAGGACACATTCTTACAGAGTAACCCCATCACAGATGCTTCTCTTAGGGGTCACGACACACTCCAATCTGCCACCCTTGTCCTCCACATCCTCATTCTGTTGTTCTTTCTGTATGACAGGTGTGTGAGGCGTGGTAGTGGCGATCCGGTTAGCAGTGTGAATGAGACCCTGTGTGACCAGGAAGAACTCCCTCCCCAAGCTCAGACCTGTGTCCTGCCATGCCCTGATGACTGTGTGATGTCCCAGTGGAGTCAATGGAGCACCTGTTCAATAGTAAGACGTCCTTTTGTCTTGTGTTATATCCTGAAGGCACAATCTAAAAATTCAGCAACATTGATGCATAGACCAGCATACAGAGGCCCCAAAAATTATTTTTGGACACTTAAGCTAAGAGAGCAATAAGAAGATAATTATTAGCCTAAAAATAGCATATATTTACACTACCATTCAAAAGCTTGGGGTTCGTAAGACTTCTTAATGTTTTTTAAACGTCTTTTATGCTTACCAAGACCACATTTATTTGATAAAAAATAGTAAAATCAGTGATATTATGAAATATTAGCCGCTTTTCCACCGCCGGCCCAAACTGTTCTCATTGCTTAAAGGGATAGTTCACCCAAAAGTGAAAATTTTATGTTTATCTACTTACCCCAGGGTATCCAAGATGTAGGTGTGTTTGTTTCTTTAGCAGAACACAAATTATGATTTTTAACTCCAAACGTTGCTCTGTTCCAATCCTATAATGCATGTCAACGGGTAATAATTATATGAGAATAAAAAAAACATCCACAGACAACATGCACAAAAACCCTGTGGCTCGTGGTGACACATTGATTTCTTAAGACACGAAACGATCGGTTTCTGCGAGCAACCAAACACAGTATTTGTTATTTTTTACCTCATATCAGACGAATCTCATCTAGTATTCCCCAGCCCATTACGTCCGGCGAATAAGGTCAAAATACTGCTGCGATCATAGATCGCATATATATATATATATATATATATATACACACAAAGATACCTCATTCGACCGATTTGCACAGGCACTAATGAGGATTCTAGGTATATATCTACAGTATGATCGCGTCTGTATTTTGACCTTAATCGCCGTAAGTAATGAGCTTACTTCGTTTCGTGTCTTAAGACATCAATGTGTCAACAGCAAGCCACAGGGTTTTTGTGCATGTTTTTTTTTACTCTCATAGAATTATTACCCGTTGAAATGCATTATAGGATTGGAACAGAGCAACGGTTGGAGTTAAAAATCATAATTTGTGTTCTACTGAAGAAACAAACACACATACATCTTGGGTACCCTGGGGGTAAGCAGATAAACATTTATTTTGATTAGATTGAAACATTTTTGGGTGAACTATCCCTTTAACTGTTCAATGCCGACCTGGCCCAGTCGTTACAGATATGGTTTAATGTTCCACTGTGGGGCTGATAACGGAGTTCTTTGGAATGTAATGCAAATACGTCAGCCGTTGTCACTACAAGCATTCTACCAGCATGAATTCTACTGGGCAGTGAACAGTTTTGAACTAATTTTTGCCCTATTGTTTGTTATATGTATTGGCTTGGTAAGTGTCGGTTAATTTGCTGGTGTAGGCTGCAAGGATGCTGTAATGCGGTCGAGACCTGCCTGTAACTACTTTAGCTGCATGGGCATTTACTGAAAAATAATTGCACACCTTAGAGTAATCGCCAGCCAATCTTAATCAAGCATTCAACAATCCTGTAGTATAAATGTTACTAAAATATATCGACCGATACTGATCTTCATTATCAGACCAAACTGGTACCAATATAATGTATGCATCTCCAGTACTAAAGTGTTTTTTTTATGCATGAAGTCAGTTATCCTTAAATTTACGCATGTATCTCAGCAGATTAATACAGGTGTAGATTACAGCATTAACTATGGTCATGTTCCTCTAACATTTGACCAGGATAAACTAGTATAAAGATTCATCCTGCTCTAAGCTGTTTTCTGCTAGATTGCCGTGTTGACTTTTTGTAGGTAAAAATGATGCGCTGGTGTTTATGAGCTCATAAAAATATGCCTCTTGAGAGATCATTTCTGTCTGTGAATTAAGAACAGAAGTGTTTTACAGTATATTTTTTGCAAGATTCTTTCTCAGCTCGGGCCATGACATAAGACAGTGTCGAGATGTTTTGCATCCATTTGAATATTTCACATTAATACTGCCTCGCAAGTCAAATCTTCATACAGTTCTCCAGAGTTCCTGCGGCGAAATTTCAAACGGTGAATATGGAGAAAAGTGAAATCAGTATGCAGATGAACCTCCAGTAGTAATGAAGCATTTGTTATTCTAATTAATGTTGTGCATAAAAAGTTACCCTAGATACAATTTGCCATCGGGCCACTGACTCATTGAAGTGCAAACAGCTCTTCAATTCGCACTCAACAAATCAGAAACAAACTGGATGAGTTATCCTGGCTCGGCCCAACCTACACAAGACTGCCAAGCCATTTCAGCATAATTTGGTCTCTACGCTAATCGCATTAGATCGCAATTCTACCTTGTACGGTCTCAGTTCCAAGCAATGTTTGTTCTCTTCGCTTTGTCAAAGCGCTCAGCCAGCGCGGCGAACATGTCAAACACCAATGTTCGGTGATTGAGCTTGGTTAATTGGTTTCAGTTTTACATAATTATGAAATGTTCCCCAAAAACCTGGGTGCACAGATTAATGGCACTAGCCGAATAGAGCTCATGCTGATGATTACCCTCCCCAGTAGTGAGATACATGGACGTGGCCAGCTAGCCGTTTAAAGGGTCTCATTAGCGTCTGACAGTGATGGAGATGCAGATTAGTTGCTGCCTGCAGCCTAAGAGCTTCTAACAGTGCACTTAGCATTGCAAGACCATGTGGCTGCCTGACTGCTGTGGTTCTTTTGTTTTGTTTTCACAATGCAGCTAGTATGACGTAGCACAGCGGTATTTCTCAGCTTTTCCGTGTATATGCAATTTTTAAATAGACTTTGTTTAGACTTTGATGTGCTTGGTGTCAAAGCCCCCCTTGACATTTTAATTGTATTTATTTGTAGCCATGTGACGAAAGCACAGCGAGGATGAGGACGAGACACATGCTGCGCCCCCCGGTGGCCGACAGAGCGTGTCCAGACAGTAACCAGACAGAGCCCTGCAACCTCAACAGCACCTGCTTCAATTATCACTACAATGTCTCCAGTGGGTTTCTCTCATTCTGCTTGACACAACACTGAATATGACATTGGCATCTAATGACTGTTGCATGACAAGTTCACTTCAACAGCACATTCTGAAGCAATGGTTTTTCACTTCTAAGCCACCCCTCCCCCACCCTTGTATTGTATAATACAAGGAACTTTTGCATTTTTTTATTAACAGAAACTAGTGTAGCACTTTATTGTACAGTCCTGTTCCCCATGTACATACTATGTACTTATTACAGTAATTACAAGAACTGGGTGCTAACTCTGAACCTACCCCTAAACCTAATCTTAAAGGGATAGTTCACCCAAAATTGAAAATTACCCCATGATTGACTCACCACCTCTCACCACCATCCTAGGTATATATGTATATGACATTCTTAGTTCAGGCAATAAACAAATGGAGTTATATCAAAAAATGTCCTGGCTCTTCCAAGCATTATAAAGACCAAAAAAGTGCATCCATCCATTATAAAAGTGCTCCACAAGGCTCCAGGGGGTTAATAAAGGCCTTCTGTAGAGAATTGATGGGTTTTTGTAAGAAAAATATCCAAATTTAACACTTTAAAGTAAAATATCAAGCTTCCGGCTGACTGCCGTCCGTATTCACAAACCCATCGATTCACTACAGAAGGCCTTTATTAACCCCCCGGAGCCGAGTGGAGCACTTTTATAATGGATGGATGCACTTTTTTGGCCTTCAAATTTTGGGATGCTGTCACTACCATTCTAAAGCTAGGAAGAGCCAGGACATTTGTTAATATAACTATGATTGTATTCATCTGAAAGAAGAATGTAATATACACCTATGATGGCTTGAGGGTGAGTAAATTATGGGATCCTTTTTTTTTTTTTTGTGAACTATCCCTCTAACCCCTGTTGTTACCTTATATCACCCAGTATTTTCGTAGGTAAGTCCAACGTAAGTACATGTACTGTAAAATAAAGTGCAACCAAAACCAAAAGAGATCTTGCATATTAGCCATTAATGTGCAAAACGTAAAATAGTTACAGATTGCCATGAGACTGTGTTGATAAATTAAGATTAACCTTAAATTAATAATAGCTTTTTTGTTCATTGATAGTTCATGATACCTGGCTAATGTTACCAAATTGAACCTTGTTTTAATGTGTTATCAATGTTGATATTGAACCCCACATTCTCAGTATGGACTTTTAGACCACACTGTGTCTATTGATAAAAGTGGCAAAAAGGACAAAGAGGAGTAACAAAGACAGTCTGTCTAAGGCAATCTGATAAAGTGCCTTTATCAAGAACACATTGATGATTGCTCAAGGATCTGCCCTTGCAAAGTTTTAACCTGCAATCTTTTGGGCTTCATTCCAGATCTTTAACCAGCTGGCTATTCCGCCCATAATAGGAAACCTTCCAGTTGAGTACTGGGAGATACTGTCCACTTTAGTACTAATGGGAACATGACTACACTTTGCCTTACATAGCAGGTTCCTAATAGATAAGATATGATGTCCAGGGTGAGTTTCCAGTTCAAACAAGATCGAGGATAGTACTCTTCCTCTCTCCTTTATGTTGCTCTCTTGCGCTAATATCTCCACTGAGAATGTGAACTTCTGAATTGATGTAAATCCACTGCTTTGGATTGTGCGATTGCCTGGACCCACTCCATGCCGTCCATCTTGAGCTTACCAGGGCATCTGCACATGTGAAGGATCATCCTATAAAGCAGATAGATACTAATTCTACAGATAGACCCTAATGAAGGAAATGGGCATGGAGATATGGATGAGATGATAAGCGCTTTCTTGCACAGAGACCATGAAATCGCTGATCATATCAATGCTGATACTGCTCCTCGAAGCCATTCGACTTATTAAAGACAGATTAGCATCATAAAGACGGCCTAGCTTCTGCCTTCAGATCACAGTGCGTCTCACTACTCTACTTTGCCGTTTCAAAGTCATTAGCTTAATCACAATTTGCATACTTCTACGAAAACTACACTATCATTCAAAAGTTGGTAAGATTGGGGTTGGTAGGCTATGATTTTTTTATACGTCTTCTAAATCTCTTATGCTCACCAAGGCTGCATTTATTTTAATGAAAATACAGTTTTCATGCGAATTATTATTATTATTATTTTTTAATAAATATTACAATTTAAAAAGTTTTCTATATAAAATGTTTTATTATTCCTGTGATGTCAAAGCTGAATTTTCAGCATCATTACTCATTAGTCTTCAGTGTCGCATGATCCTTAAGAAATCATTCTAATATGCTGATTTGGTGCAATAAGCATTTTTAAATATATATTTATATATATATATATATATATATATATATATATATATATATATATATATATATATATATATATATATATATATATATATATATATATATATATATATAAATGCTTATTGCACCAAATCAGCATATTAGAATGTGTGTGTGTATATATATATATATATATCTGTGATACTTTTTTCATGATTCTTTGATTAATATAAAGTCCAAAAGAACAGCATTTATTTGAAATAGAAATACTTTGTAACATTGTGAATGTCATTTTTGATTAATTGTATGCTTTCTTGATGAATAAAACTTCTGATTAGTAGTGTATATGTAAAATATCATTTTGAATATGGTATAAGCAATTATGACAATATTACAAAATCCTACTGTTTTATAGAATTGTGCCTTGACAGCATCAGACAACATGAGGGGTTGTGGACAATATTAAAATGTGTTTGAATGTACTTTGATGAAACGCACTACTCCAGATGTTGCATATAATGTAGGATGGATAGTATGCACACTGTTATTCAGTCATGAATGGACATATTTAAAAGGAATTGAAATGCTGTGTACAGAAATGTGAAAATAGATTGACACTTTGGTCTGACATTTCCTGTATGTATGTGTGTGCTTTTGTACCCTTTGGTTACGGGTCAGGCTGGAGCACCTGTCAGCTGAGCGAACATGCCATCTGTGGCCAGGGCACGAGGACTCGACTCTTAGATTGCGTCCGCAGTGATGGCAAAGTGGTAGATTTGAGCGTGTGCGAGGAGGTAACCTTCATTTCCTGCCACTCCTCTCAGTACAAGTGTTCTCTGAGGGGGAATTAAGCACTGTGGGATTGTATTATGTCCTTCAACTGCATGCACTACAAATCAGCCATGACTGTCCATTAACTCCCTACAGTATTGCTCCAAATCCAGAAAATGATTCTTTCATTGAAGTCTTTTACAGTAATAGCCCCTCATTGGCTCACAGTCGGTTCATCAGACAGAGATTGTGTGTGGTGAGGGGACATGGGTTTAATGGCTGTCCCTCTGTTTTAGCTGGGCCTGCCTCAGCCGTGGAGACTGGCGATGAACTGTGTGTTGGACTGCCCCTTTAACTGCATCCTGTCTGACTGGGCGCCCTGGACGGAGTGCTCACACACCTGTGGCAGTAAAGGTGAGTCACATACATAAGAAGAGGGGCATTGCTCAGTGAGTACACTGTGCCATAGAGCAGGGGTTTTCAAACGTTTTGATGTCAGGAGCCCTCAAATATGATAATCCTCTTATGATACCCTTTTTAAAATATAAAAGCTGCTAGATATTATAATGCATTTAATACAAAAAAAAAAGTTTACTCTGTGAGAAAATTAGTGATATATAGACAGCCTGTTGTTGGCTTTTATATTAGCATTGTACTCAATAAAAATAAAAAGCTTTTGATTAAATAACAAATGAAATAAATGTGCATAAACTTAATTCAGTTTAAATGTACACTACTGTTCAAACGTTTGGGGTCAGTTAGATTTTTTTTTTTTTTTCAAGAAATTGACACTTGAAAAAAAATAAGTATGTTACAAAAAGTTCTATATCAAATAAATTCTGCTCTTTTGAACTTTCTGTATATCAAATAATCCTGAAAAGCATGAACACAGAATCCACAATTCATTACCATTTTAAACTCTTTTTAGCTGTGATGATGATAAAAAAAAAGACTGGAGGATGGCTGCTGAAAATTCGGCTTTTTGAATATTACCTTTCATGCAGTGTGTATTATAGAATTGTGAGGTCTGCAAAGTTTTAAAGATCAAAGCGAATGACAAATATAGTTATTAGCCGCGTTTTCATTACAGATTTGTGCAAAACTTTTGCACATTTTTTAAATGTTGATAAAAAAAACTATTGCGAAATGATGACATAAAAGTCATTCCAAAACTCACAACGGATGATGTTAGGTTTAAGTATATCCCATCCACCGCACTAGCCATTATTATCGTGTTATCCAAGCTGTAATGGCAAGGAAAGGCATCTTATATTTTGGAGGGGCCACTTATGAGGTGATTCTGGACGTTTCTCCCTCCTATCTGCCTCAAAGGCTTGATCACTTGTGGCATTTCTTTGTTATTTATTTATTTGTTTAGAAGTGTCTTTTATGAGTTTAATAATGAACTCTGTCTCGTCGTGAAGCCCAAAACGGTGATCATTTCAGTTTTGAAGAGCAATCAGAACTACTAAGAAGGATCAGGGGGGAAACGTGCATGCAAATTACAGTTCACAATAATATTTAATGTTCTTTTGCAGCTGACACATTTTCATTTGCATGCAACCTAACCAGCAAACCTGTGGAGATAAACAACTCGCTTGCTCTAGGCTCACACTATCAGGTGGTGCGCATTTACTTTGCATTCATTACCAAGCCATGTCGGAATCCCTTTTTAATTATGGATGTTATGTCATGAATCATATTTAAGGATCGGCTTACAGGTTAATGACTCTGGGTTATGAAACCTTAGCTTTCCTGAACACGCCAAATGATTTATAAGTCAAAGGGAAATATTTATTTTATCCATTAGTGTTCTCAAAATTGCAAATGTTAATTCAGAGTTTATTGCCCTGTTTAACTGATGGAACGGTGTTATTGCTTCATGTAATATAAAATAGGCCAATTACTAGTCTTAAGAGCAGCCGGGTCCCTATTGCTCAAATGACCCAGCTCCTCAGGAGTTCAGCTGTTTTGTTTTTTTTTCTCTTAATTAGACACGTTCAACACAATCTTCATTAATTTTCATTCAGCCATCAGCTTCCTTTCTCATCCAGGCAGTTTACTTTTTAAATCCAAAGGGATTTCTCCAGGCAATGCAAACAGGAAGTTCTCAGCATGTTTTTGGCTACATACACAAGCGAAGAAATAAGTGCAAGCGGCGCGGGTTGGAAAAAGAGCATTTTCTGCCTCGGTCAAAGCAGTGTTGTCTCTTGCGCACCTCGCTGGAGACAGAGAGTTTGGGATTCATTATGTGTTGTAAATATACATAGAGATTTACTGCATCTGGCAGTGGAGCTCAGGAGACCCAAACAAACTCTGCGCTTTTCTCTTTTCTTTCTTCTTTCTAAACCCTCATTTCTCTCTATTCCCGCCCAACCTCTTCCGTCTCCCTACAGGATCAAGTAGAGATATTTCCACTGTCACGTCATTTTAAGGGTTTCCTCATCTGGCCGGAGTGCTTCAGTTTTAATGAATGACGTGCTTGAAGCGGCCAGCTGTAGCTGTAGCTGGCAGCATTTGATGAGCAGTTATGTTGTGCTGTGAATGTCGTTTCTGTTGTGTGTGTTTTTTGATTTTTTTTATGTTAAATGTTTAATGCTTGGCTGGAAGGAGGGTTTTGTTACAGTCAAACTCACTGGAGTGCTATTGAGTTCAGATGTACATTGATGAAGGGTCTGTATTTTTGCTTTTTCTTGAGAATTTAGGTGAATGGAATGATGGGCCCAAAATTGTAAAGCCTTTTATTCCCCACTT
Organism: Gobiocypris rarus; assembly: GCA_023029165.1. Classification (NCBI taxonomy): domain Eukaryota; kingdom Metazoa; phylum Chordata; class Actinopteri; order Cypriniformes; family Gobionidae; genus Gobiocypris; species Gobiocypris rarus. The sequence continues at coordinate 26,108,429 of CM040910.1, forward strand.
GAGATACCCTGCCAGCATCTCATGGTCGTCCTCTTAAAATCCCATAAAGCTTTTTATCTTAACCCCATCATTCCTTTAAAATGAGTGAGGACAGTGGATGGTGGATGTTCTGTTGGAAAAGGAAACCCCTACCTTGTTCTAAGCTTCAAAGCTGTCAGTTCCCATGTTAATTGAGAATGTCCTGTCCTAGCCAACGCTCATGTGTTGTTGAGTAGACAGAGAGCTGCTATATACAGAGAACTTCTATATGTCCCTGCTGTGTTAAAAGGAATAGTAAATCAATTACTCACCCTCATGTCATTTATTCTGTGAAGCACAAAAGTAGATTTTTTTGCTAAATGTTCAAGATGCACTTTTCTATACAATGAAAGTGAAGTGCTGTAAAAGACCAAAAAAGTATCATTGTGCCCTGTGTAGAATACCAAGTCTTCTAAAGTCATTTGGTAAGATGTGTATGAGGAACAAAAAGAAAGTCATCATTCACTCAAAATCTTTCTGTCCTTCATTGCTCTTAAATCTCATTTGCGTTTGCAGGTGTTTCTGCACCTTTTGACACTTCTGGCCCCGTGGACTTTTCTCACTAAGTTATTTAATTCGTTGTAGTGAATTTATCTACATCAAAGTCAATTCCGCCATGTTTCCACCATGTCTCAATTTCTGTATTGTGTTTAATAGCATTCTTTTGTGAAAAGTACAGTTATTGAATTCATACATTAAATGAATTTTAATATTTTTTTTTCAGCAGCTTGTTGTCCACCAGAGTGAGTCACAGGACAAGAAATAATTTTGTGCCATATTTTAGAATCAGTGTTAATAGCGTCACATGTAATAAAAAATAATAATATAATTTAATATATAAATAATAATTTGTAGAACTATGGCACACTTACAGTATCATCTGATTTTAATTTACTTTGAAAAGAAATCTGTGACCTCCAAATTGATTATAAATCATAAAATGTTATCTTACATAAAAAAATATCCTAATAATATTAAAAACAAATAGTGAACTTGTGATAGTGATGCTGCTGCAAGATGGTCTTTGGGGAATGTCTTAACAGATGACAGTTTCTGTCTATTCCTGCATTGTATAGTTGATAAATATTTAATCTATACGACGTGTGAATAATGCATTAATCCACAGCATTGTCCCAAGCTGCTAAAGTACGCCTTAATGCAGGCTTGGTGAATTTTTAGCAATGTCTCTGCTGTTTGCCATATTTTCATGGAGTGCATTCACAGATGTCTCTTCATTTGTGTCTCTGTTGCAGGTGTTATGACTCGCTCTCGCAGCGTGTTACAGCAAGCTCATGAGGAGGGACGCCCGTGCGCCTCTCAGCTCTCCCAGACCAAACCCTGTCCCACCAGCCCCTGCTACACGTGGCTTGTGAGCGATTGGTCTCCCTGTAGAGTGCAGGTAAATCCTGGGCAAAAATAATTGGATCTGCATGTATTCTGCACTTACTGGTTATTGCATATCACCTAACCTTAGATTGAACCTTATTCAATCCATGTTTCATACAACCAAGTGGTGTTGAGACCAGCCGCTCAGCATGTCTGTCTGGTACTGGAACAACACTGGAGTTCTTTAATTGAATTTTGTAGAAATTGCACGTGCACATGCCGAGTTTGTGTGTGAGAGAGGGACTTTGTCATTGAGACGTGAGGTAACTGCTGATTAAAATCATGCTGGGATCCACGGTCTTATCATTAGAGGAGAACAGTGGCAGAGTTCAGATTTTCATCGCTTCTCTTCTGCTTTTCTCTCCTCTCCCTTTTGTATCTGAGAAGGATTTTAATTGTACGTCTCGGGGTTTTGCGCACGTCCCTAGAGTCATGCTTGCCCAGATCAAAAGCTGTCCTCCAATATGAACAAAAGAAACGTTGCAAACACTTTTAACATGCATTTATGTGCTTTCTTTGGTGCTTGGTGTATACATTATTGCATTTCTCTGATACGTGTGACATCTGTGATAACTAATTTTATTTGTAGTCTGTATTAGTATTACATACTCTACATTTCTAGAGACAAGCTCAACCACATAACTGAACAAATGTGATTTGCATAGGTAACGTTTGCAATGTGAATTATCTTTAAATGAAAATTGAAATGAAAAGTTTGAATGTAACATGCGATAAAAACAGGAAGAAATGCGATTTGTGAGGTTAAACATTCAATAAAAAAAGTGAGGGAAAAGATTTATACTTAAAACTAAACAGCTTCAATAAAAACAATGCATTTTTTAATTATTATTTTTAAAATTAATTAAAATAATTAGATATTCTCAGAAAACAAAGTCTCTGAGGTTTAAAAAAATATATAACCCTTTGACGAACTCCCAAAATCATTAGAAACTAGTAATGGCTATCATGAACAAATCAAATATGTTTTGAGCAATTAAAACAGATCAACAACTTTGCAGAGCTATTAGGAAGCTATAATATTGTGCCATCGCAGCACGATCAGGCGTACTAATTGTATCAGAATAGGTAATTTGCTGGTGGGACGGGTGGGACATGTCCTCACCACTTTTTGCCAGGTTCAGTATTGTCCTTTTTGAACCATCTTGGCAAGTGCCGTTGAAATCATGGCAAGGGTAGATTAGAACCCAGAAACCTCTCTGACACGCTTAAAGTTCTACCACCAGACCATTAAAGCAGAAAATCATTCCATGCGAATCTATGTATCCACTGACGCGAAGAATCTTGAGACATTGTACATATAGTAGATGTAAGGATGACACTATCATGTTAAACAGGACTTTTGTGTTGATAAATTAAACTCAATGTACTATTGGAATTGATTTCTGGACATTATAATTTTTTTGTATATATATATATTTATAGATATATTTTGTATATCATTGTATTAACACAACCGCCTCCCCGCACTCCTGTCCCACCCTTTTTTAACAGTTACGCCTAACAAACAGTGTCCTTGTTGTAATACATATATATATATATATATATATATATATATATATATATATATATATATATATATATATATATATATATATATATATATATATATATATATATATATGTATATATATATATATATATATATATATTTTGTATATATATATATATATATATATATATATATATATATATATATATGTGCATATATATAAACATATATATATATATATATATATATATATATATATATATATATATATATATATATATATATATATATATATATATATATATATATATATATATATATATATATATGTTTCATTTGAAGAAGTTTAATTCATTTAATTTCATTTGAAGACGTCATGATGAAATATGTGTGCATACACTGTGCTGGTTCAAGTTTGAAGCAGGAGAGAATATGAAATATGTCCATAAAAATTTTAAACATGCTTGCTCCATTCCCGATATGAACTGTGATTAGTGTTGTTAAACTCATCGAGGCCTTCCATGCAGAGACAGCTATCCATGTGTTGTTACTAAATATTGGTACAGTCATATTTTCAGTCATGTGTTGGTAGTCAACTGAGGAAACACAATTACGACAAATGTCCAAACTTGAACAGGCAGAGGTGAATGAACAGCGCTGAAATGTAATGCAATCCCTGAATAATACAGTGCAGTGATTGGATTAAAAAATAATGCGGAGAAAATGATGACAGATGCATAATCTCCAGCCACGGCAGTCAATCACCACTCCAAATGAACGCATACCTCAGAAAAAAATGAACACATTTAGAAAAATCAACACTTTTCTCTTAATAATAAACATAATGATTGTTTGTTGTTTTTATTTATGTGCAGCCTGTACATATCTGTTAAAATCTCAACAAAAAACAAGTTTTCGGGTTTCATGAACATTTAAACCCAGTATCTTGTGTATGTTTGCTTTTTTTTAGGGTCTTTAGATTTTTACTGGTAAACAAGACAAAAACACTGATAAAGAATTTCGCTGTGGAAGTTGAAACCTTAACTGTGTGTGATCAGGTCACAAAGTTCATCAGAAATGGCGCAGCATGTTTTACTCCCTCTGTCAGTCATTCGCAGAGAGGTGTCACTGTAATAAGCTCCTCTGCCTTACTGCTCACAGCTCGTCCAGATTAATGAGTCAGCCGTGTGCTTTTGTGCAGGGAGCAGAATGTGGAGAGGGCACGAGGGAGAGGAACCTGACGTGTGTGGTGCACTGGTCAGACTGGCCGGACAGCCCACACCCTTCTAAAGCGGTGGAAGATGAGAAGTGTGGAGACCGTGTGAGAAAGGAAAGCGAGCAGGAACTACAGCAGCCGTGTTTCGTACCCTGTCCAGGTACAACACTGATTCAGAGCAACATTTCGTATACTTTTTTTAACGTTTCGTTTACATGTTCACTTTTTTTTTTACATTCACTTACTCAATTCGCTTTACATTATTTATTGTTTCAGTGTTGGGGGAACTTACTTTTAAAAGTAATACATTGCAATGTTGTGGTACTTCCTAAAAAAGTAACGAATTACCTTACTGAAAGTCATTTTCGTGTTTCTTGCTCTTCGATCTGGTTTATTCTTGTTCGGTGACAAAGCCCTGACACTCCTTCTGTCTTGTCTTTGTGTGAGTGTGTAGGTTTGAGTTTGCTCGGGCCGTGCATTTTTCTATCTATGTCGTTTTGTGTGCGGAGCGTGGCATTTCGGCCTAGTTTGGTTTCAGATTGGTGTCGGAGTTCAGACATTCATGCTCCAGGTGTTGGTCTTCTGCTGTGAGTGCACGGGATGAGCATTCGCCCATTCTCTGTGCTCTCTGTCTTGACGTGTGAGCATATGGTTTCCAGTTCACTCGGGCTGTATGCTCTTCTGTCTGTGAGTGTGTTGTGTTCGGTGTGTAGTACTCTGGACGTGTTTTTCATCTGTGTGGACACGCAGTCGGTGAGAGCTCTCATTGGCTGCCTGTTCGTGTCATGTTTTGGTCACATGGGTGTGATATTTGTTTCTATGTGCCACGTGCTCTTCTGTCTTAACCGCTCCCTTCTTGTCATCTGATTATTGGTTTATTTGCTCCACCTGTCCTCCCTCATTACTTGCTTTGTATTTATTGTATTTATTCTCCTTGTGTTTTCAGTCCTGTGTGAGTTTGTTGTTGCATTTACCCATCGTGTCTAGCCCTGCGAAGCCCTGTCCTGCTTTGTCTTGCCGTTTCCAGCCCTGCCTGCCCAGTCCTGCTGCCAGTGTTTTCCCCTACGGTTAATTTTCATAACAATAATTGTCCTGCATTGTCCATTGCATCTTGAGTCCTTGCCTCATTCCTTCACCCAACCCTGACAATAATGTGTTATGTTACTTTTGCATTAGTTTTTCTCGCCTGGGCCAGATATTTTTGGCAAATGTACAGGAAATGTAAATTCATGCCTGTACAGTAGAGGGCGCAGCTCAAGCTACCCTTTCATCTGTGCTGCCATTCTGGATTGCAGAATAATAGGACAGAAGCAATAGAGTGGTGCAGGCATGACATCAATTTGTAGGCCAAAACACGGGAACGATTTTAGCACTCCTGAAGTCAGTAGGTGTTTTGAATGGGACTTTGGCTATATGTGGTGAACGTTTTATTCTAGGACATAAAAGGCATCAGCATCACCCCACTGATTTTTTTTAAGCTGTTACGTATCTTGAAAAAGGTTGCTAACAAGTGGCTAAATGGAAATACAGAGGCTGTCGAGGAGATTAAACGGCATCACAGGGAACAGATCAACTCGATCCGCTTTTACAGCCTGTTCTTATAAACTATTCTAATGCAAATGTTATGGGAAAATGTCTTTAGGTTATGGGAAAATGTATTTAAAAACAGAAAGAGCTTATTGGTGACCGTGGTATAGTCCTTTAATAGCCTACCTTTAGCTTTTTACTTCTGGCGACTGCATTTATGCTTTAAAATTCAGAAAAGTTGTGATAATTATCTTGATGGACAAAATAGTAGTCAATAATTGTATCCCTTAAAACTCATCCTTAATCATCAAAACAACACATTTAAACGTTCTTTTCCTGTGAGAAAATTGCTTCATGCCTTAAAATAGCTTGAATATACCTCTACACCCTTGCTTCGCTTAGTGTGGATCCTTGAATATGCAAATTAGCCTCCACTTACACCAGCTTAGAGATTCACTCAGTCAACTTTTACTCAAGTTACTGTAGTAAACGCTGCATAAAGATATCCCTCTTTACAACGTCAGACACATAACTGTAGTTAATTTGATAAGCCATTTGCTTGACTGTTATCAAACAGCTAATAATGTGTTGCTGATGTTACACAAGCAATCAGCATCCTTAGAAATGCTTTGAGCAACTTAGAATGTTAGTGAAGAAAGGCATATAGTTCATCATAACATCGTAATATACATCATATACGCGTTTCACCTGCTATATTGTTCAAAGTTCCCGATTTTTCATATCAACAGAACAATATACCAGGATAGCCTGGCATCTCTTGAGACTTCCCTGCTTCACAGCATAGTAATGATATGCTACAGCCCACCCGCCCGCACGTGATGTGATTGGATACATGGTAGTTTGTGATGTAAGAAACACCAGCGATTTCAAACCGTGTTTTCACTGTTTCTTTTTCACTGCAGTTTTAAGGAGAAAATACTCAGCAATGGTGTTGACTGATGAATTTGCACATTTTGTCTGAAAGCTTATTAAAAATACCACATAGACATTTAAACTTGATTTTTACCACAGCTTTAAATATAAAAGTAATGTGTTATTTTACTCGTTACTTGAAAAGGTAATTTGATTACGTAACCCACGTTACTTGTAATGCGTTACCCCCAACACTGTTCATAACCACTGGAAGATGTTGATCAAGGAATATTTTGTACTGCTTCTCACATTTCAATTACTATCCCTGTGGAACTGTCCCAGGAGTTAATGTGTCATGTTCAGTGAGATTAAATGAAAGTTTGTCGGTTTGACAACAAGCAGTTTCCCTTTTTACTTACATTTCACCTTCAGGCTGTTGATGACCTGTGTTAGCTCTACTTCTGTCTCTCTTCAAACTGGGTATACATTTCTTGTAAATGTGCTGCATGCTTACAGAGAAGAGCATATGCTGGGAGGAGCAGAAACCAAAGATGTTAGGCCCGTGTGAGATGGGTATAGACAAAAAACTGAGTGAGTTAGAGAGGGGGTGCAGTGTTCATTGCTGTATTATATGTTTCGGCAGCTCCAGTGAGGGATGAAAATAGACTAGCTTCGTGAAGATGATGGATAATGAGATGCCTGGGTGCACAGATTGTCTCTAATAGCCATTCTGGCTGCAGAATCAAAAGGACGTCATGGCTGAAGAGTTAGTGTTAGCGTGTGCAGGTGGGGGGCGGCTGTCGCTATGAATCGGCCTCTGTTCTGAGGGATTAGGAGGGTCAGTGATGTGTGATCTTTGGTTTAGGAAGTGCTAAATGTACAGTATCTGAAGAATCACGCAATGCATTTGATTCCATGGCAGGAATATCAGATCAATCTTGTAGTGAAATAATAATGATAATAATTAATATTATCATTATTATTATAATCATCACCACTTGCACTACAGAATGCTGCTATACAGACAAGTAGCAGAAAGCTAGAAGGTCCAATCTGTTTTTTAAGTTTGAATTTTTTAGTGCTTTTAAAGTTTGAATCAGTTTTTATTGTAATAATTTAGCTAGCTGATTACGCTAGCTGCACCATTGTTTTAGTAGTATTTATATACTTTTATAATATTAGTTGAATCTTAGATGGTATCTTTTTTTATTTGCTTAATTTAGATTTTTTAATATTTCTGTTAAGCTTTATTTATATTTCATTTTATTTATTATTTCAGATATATTTCAATTATCAAGATTTTTTTATTGTTTTCGTTTTATTTAATACTGGCAAGCAGTATGCGTCAAAGAGATCTGTGATATCAATGTTTGGGGTACTACAGTGTATCCTAAGACTTTTGTATTCATACATACATTTAGTCAAAATGCTCTATAGCATTCCTTCTTTGCACTTGCTAACATTACCAATTAAGTTTCTTGTTATCATGATATTGATTTAAATAGTAGAACTGGAGTTGTTATGTGATTTGTCATCTACAGGAGACTGTCACCTTACAGAGTGGTCGCTGTGGAGTTCCTGTCAGCTAACATGTCTGGAGGGACGTAGTTTCGAGACGGTGGGCCGCCAGACGCGTTCACAGGCCGTGGTCATACAAGTGCTGGAGAATCAGGACAGCTGCCCTCACCAGGTCTTTGAGACACGTCCATGTAAAGGTACAAGCAGATATAATATAATATCATATAATATGTTTATTTTCTGTGCCTCAGTACACTCATTTTGATTCAGTCTTTCCTCGTATTACTATGAGGAATTATAAGATTACTATTATAAGATGTCACATAGTTTTTAGTTAACTATGTGACATCTTTAATGTTGTGTAGTGAAGTGAGTGAACAAGTCATCAGTTTTGGACACAGCATATGCATGAATGAATGTAATTTTACGCACATTGTGAGTTCAGCACTACAACAAGATGTCATGGTAGAAATTCAGTTATCTCTTTCACATCTCTCAGTTTTTTATGAGAATGTCTCTTGGCATCTTGCTGGCGCTTACATTACTGCTATAACAACCAACAGATACACCAGAGATGTTCAGACAACACAGATTTCATCATTTACAAAATTACAGTGCAATAAAATCAGTCCCAAAGATTGGATTTTAAAAACTAAATTGGAATTGTGTGTAGTGGAAACAGTCAAGATATCCAGGGGAGGTCTGTGAGAGAATTTACAGAGAAGTAGATATGTCAATCAATATTGATCAAATAAATAAAATACTGTATTTTGCTAGTAATTATGCACCTGTACCCAGATGATTGGGGTCAGTAAGATTAAAGCAATTAATGATTTTATTCAGCAATGATCAATTTAATTGATCAAATTTAACAGTAAATACACTTTCTATTTCATCTAAATACTGTTTCTTGGAAGTTTCTGTTCATCAAAGTATGCTGAAATATATATAATGAAAGTATTCAGACCCCCTTCAATTTGTCACTATTTATTATATAGCAGCCATTTGCTAAAATCATTAAAGTTCTTTTTTTTTCTCATTAATGTACACACAGTAGCTTATATTGACAGAAAAACACAAAATTGTTGAGATATTTGCAGATTTATTAAAAAAGAAAAACTAAAATATCACATGGTCTTAAGTATTCAGACCCTTTGCTCAGTATTTAGTAAAATCACCCTTTTGATCTAATACAGCCATGAGTCTTTTTGGAAAAGATGCAACAAGTTTTTCACACCTGGATTTGGGGATCCTCTGCCATCCTTTTTTGCATCCTCTCCAGTTCTGTCAGGTTGGATGGTAAACGTTGGTGGACAGCCATTTTCAGGTCTCTCCAGAGATGCTCAATTGGGTTTAAGTCAGGGCTCTGGCTGGGCCATTCAAGAACAGTCACGGAGTTGTTATAAAGCCACTCCTTCGTTATTTTAGCTGTGTGCTTAGGGTCATTGTCTTGTTGGAAGGTGAACCTTTGGCCCAGTCTGAAGTCTTGAGCACTCTGGAGAAGGTTTTCGTCCAGGATATCCCTGTACTTGGCCACATACATCTTTCCCTCGATTGCAACCAGTCGTCCTGTCCCTGCAGCTGAAAAACACCCCCACAGCATGATGCTGCCACCACCATGCTTCACTGTTGGGACTGTATTGGACAGGTGATGAACAGTGCCTGGTTTTCTCCACACATACCACTTAGAATTAAGGCCAAAAATTTCTATCTTGGTCTCATCAGACCAGAGAATCTTATTTCTCACCATCTTGGAGTCCTTCAGGTGTTTTTTAGCAAACTCCATGCAGGCTTTCATGTGTCTTGCACTGAGGAGAGGCTTCCGTCAGGCCACTCTGCCAAAAAGCCCTGACTGGTGGAGGGCTGCAGTGATGGTTGACTTTCTACAACTTTATCCCATCTCCCGACTGCATCTCTGGAGCTCAGCCACAGTGATCTTTGGGTTCTTCTTTACCTCTCTCACCAAGGCTCTTCTCCCCCGATAGCTCTGTTTGGCAGGATGGCCAGCTCTAGGAAGGGTTCTGGTCATCCCAAACGTCTTCCATTTAAGGATTATGGAGGCCACTGTGCTCTTAGGAACCTTAAGTGAAGCAGAATTTTTTTGTAACCTTGGCCAGATCTGTGCCTTGCCACTATTCTGTCTCTGAGCTCTTCAGGCAGTTCCTTTGACCTGATTATTCTCATTTGCTCTGACATGCAGTGTGAGCTGTAAGGTCTTGTATAGACAGGTGTGTGGCTTTCCTAATTAAGTCCAATCAGTATAATCAAACACAGTTGGACTCAAATGAAGGTGTAGAACCATCTCAAGGATGATCAGAAGAAATGGACATCACCTGAGTTAAGTATATGAGTGTCACAGCAAAGGGTCTGAATACTTAGGACCATGTGATATTTCAGTTTTTCTTTTTTAATAAATCTGCAAAAAATGTCAACAATTCTGTGTTTTTCTGTCAATATGGGGTGCTGTGTGTATATTAATGCGAAAAAAAAGAACTTAAATTATTTTGCTGCAATATGGCTGCAATGGCTGCAAAATGTCAAAGAGTGAAACATTTAAGGGGGTCTGATATGGGATGATTTTAGACTCAAAATGATTAATACATGCACACACAATTATCCATGAACTTTTCACTATCCATAAACAAATGCCTTTCAACTTGTATGTGCAAAACACAGAATTGCATGAATGTGCTGCAGTTTGTACAAATAGAGAAATTTTTTTGAATGCAAATGTTTTATCTTGCATTAGTGTATCGTAATTTGCACATGCAACAAATAAGATGTGCATTTGTGGAAAATGTGACGCGTGTGCATTTATTGACGTATTTTCTGCATTGATCTCATTTTATTCATTTGGATTTTGAGACTTTCATTTCGCGTTTTCAAGCATTTCACGTTTTCAGGCATTTCACAAACCACACACAAACAACTACCAGTGAATGCGCCTGGTGCTGATTATTAATGTATGCACAACTACCAAATGTGCATTTCTACATTAAAACTTTACAACTTGTATGTGCAAAATCCAGATTGACATGAATGTGCAGTATTTTGTACAAACGGAGACATATTTGTGAATACAAAAATTCAATGTTGGTCAGAATTTGTGCGTGCACCGAGTACGATGTGGATTTGTGGATCCGGTGACACGTGTGCATTCATTGACTCGTTTGTGAGTCGATCCTATTTGATTCATTTGGATTTTGAGACTTTCATTTCGCCAGTTTGGCCTTGCACGATCCACACACACAGCTGTCTAAGAAAACCTGCTACCACTAGATGGAAGTATTCTGCCGAAACAGACAACGGCACCGGAAGCGTTCTTCTGTATATATATATATACAGGTGCTGGTCATATAATTAGAATATTATCAAAAAGTTGATTTCACTAATTCCATTCAAAAAGTGAAACTTGTATATTATATTCATTCATTACACACAGACTGAAATATTTCAAATGTTTATTTCTTTTAATTTTTATTATTATAACTGACAACTAAGAAAAATCCCAAATTCAGTATCTCATTGTGAAACAAAACCCATTCAAAAATGTGGGGTAGATTCACAAAGAGTGGACTGCAGCTGGATTCAGTGCTTCACGAACCACTATGCACAGACGAAGGCAAGACGTGTTTCAGCTGTCACATTTCTTGTGTCAAGCCACTCTTGAACAACAGACAGTGTCAGAAGCCTCTCGCCTTGGCTAAAGACAAAAAGGACTGGACTGCTGCTGAGTGGTCCAAAGTTCTTTGATGAAAGTAAATTTTGCATTTCCTTTGGAAATCAGGGTCCCATAATCTCGAGGAAGAGAGGTGAGGCACACAATCCACGTTGCTTGAGGTCCAGTGTAAAGTTTCCACAATCAGTGATGGTTTAGGGTCCCATGTCATCTGCTGGTGTTGGTCCACTGTGTTTTCTGAGGTCCAAGGTCAACACAGCCATATACCAGGAAGTTTTAGAGCACTCAATGCTTCCTGCTGCTGACCAACTTTATGGAGATGCAGATATCATTTTCCAACAGGATTTGGTGCCTGCACACAGTGCCAAAACAACCAGTACCTGCTTTAAGAACCATGGTATCCCTGTTCTTAATTGGTCAGCAAAATCTATGAGGTATTGTGAAGAGGAAGATGCAATATGCCAGACCCAACAATGCAGAAGAGCTGAAGGCCACTATCAGAGCAACCTGAGCTCTCATAACACCTGAGCAGTGCCACAGACTGATCGAATCCATGCCACGCTGCATTGCTGCAGTAATTCAGGCAAAAAAAAAGTATTGAGTGCTGTACATACTCATACTTTTCATGTTCATACTTTTCAGTTGGCCAAGATTTCTAAAAATCCTTTCTTTGTATTGTTCTTAAGTAATATTCAAATTTTCTGAGATACTGAATATGGGATTTTCCTTAATTGTCAGTTATAATAATCAAAATTAAAAGAAATAAACATTTGAAATATATCAGTCTGTGTGTAATGAATTAATATAATATACAAGCTTCACTTTTTGAATGGAATTAGTGAAATAAATCAACTTTTTGATGATATTCTAATTATTTGACCAGCGTGTGCATGCGTGCGTGCGTGTGTGTTTATTTATGTATATATAAATATAGGTCCTTCTCAAAAAATTAGCATATTGTGATAAAAATTCATTATTTTCCATAATGTAATGATAAAAATTCAACTTTCATATATTTTAGATTCATTGCACATCAACTGAAATATTTCAGGTCTTTTAATGTTTTAATACTGATGATTTTGGCATACAGGTCATGAAAACCCAAACTCAAAATTATGTGACGTAGATTAGTGTTGTAGTTAAAACCACCAAATCCAAGAACAATTTGTTTAAAGACCAGACCAGCACTCCATAAAGCACTTCATAAAGATCCACATTACCACCTGTGAAATAACTTATTTTTCATAAAAAAATATACAGGTCCTTATAAAATAAATTAGCATATTTCATCCGACCAATAAAAGAAAAGTGTTTTTAATACAAAAAAAGTCAACCTTTAAATAATTATGTTCAGTTATGCACTCAATACTTGGTCGGGAATCCTTTTGCAGAAATGACAGCTTCAATGCGGCGTGGCATGGAGGCAATCAGCCTGTGGCACTGCTGAGGTGTTATGGAGGCCCAGGATGCTTCGATAGCGGCCTTAAGCTCATCCAGAGTGTTGGGTCTTGCGTCTCTCAACTTTCTCTTCACAATATCCCACAGATTCTCTATGGGGTTCAGGTCAGGAGAGTTGGCTGGCCAATTGAGCACAGTAATACCATGGTCAGTAAACCATTTACCAGTGGTTTTGGCACAATGAGCAGGTGCCAGGTCGTGCTGAAAAACGAAATCTTCATCTCCATAAAGCTTTTCAGCAGATGGAAGCATGAAGTGCTCCAAAATCTCCTGATAGCTAGCTGCATTGACCCTGCCCTTGATAAAACACAGTGGACCAACACCAGCAGCTGACATGGCACCCCAGACCATCACTGACTGTGGGTACTTGACACTGGACTTCAGGCATTTTGGCATTTCCTTCTCCCCAGTCTTCCTCCAGACTCTGGCACCTTGATTTCCGAATGACATGCAAAATTTGAGCGACAGTCCAGTGCTGCTTCTCTGTAGCCCAGGTCAGGCTCTTCTGCCGCTGTTTCTGGTTCAAAAGTGGCTTGACCTGGGGAATGCGGCACCTGTAGCCCATTTCCTGCACACGCCTGTGCACGGTGGCTCTGGATGTTTCTACTCCAGACTCAGTCCACTGCTTCCGCAGGTCCCCCAAGGTCTGAAATCGGTCCTTCTCCACAATCTTCCTCAGGGTCCGGTCACCTCTTCCCACTGATGTGCCTTGATACAGCACTCTGGGAACAGCCTATTCGTTCAGAAATGTCTTTCTGTGTCTTACCCTCTCGCTTGAGGGTGTCAATGATGGCCTTCTGGACAGCAGTCAGGTCGGCAGTCTTACCCATGATTGTGGTTTTGAGTAATGAACCAGGCTGGGAGTTTTTAAAAGCCTCAGGAATCTTTTGCAGGTGTTTAGAGTTAATTAGTTGATTCAGATGATTAGGTTAATAGCTCGTTTAGAGAACCTTTTCATGATATGCTAATTTTTTGAGATTTTTAGAGGAATTTTGGGTTTTCATGAGCTGTATGCCAAAATCATCAGTATTAAAACAATGAAAGACCTGAAATATTTCAGTTGGTGTGCAATGAATCTAAAATAAATGAAAGTTTAAATTTTATCATTACATTATGGAAAATAATGAACTTTTATCACAATATGCTAAATTTTTGAGAAGGACCTGTATATATATCACTGTTTTCACAAAAATAATAAGCAGCACTACTGTTTTTCACAGTCATTTTTCATTGTAATAATATTTCACAATATTACTTTTTTTTTACTGTATTTTTGATCAAATAAATGCAGCCTTGGTGAGCATAAGAGACTTCTTACAAAATCACCCAAACTTTTGAATGGAAGTGTATATGATAATTAACATCATGTTATAATCTTTCTGAACATTATTTATGTTAATTTTGAGTCTGATTCATCGGCACTGTTTAATTTGTTCAAAAACACTTTTAGTCCTATGTCCATGTTAGTGGGTTAGTGTGTGTGTGTGTGTGTGTGTGTGTGTGTGTGTGTGTGCGTGCGTGCGTGCGTGCGTGTGTGTGTGCGCGTGCGTCTGCATCAGTATATAATGTCTGTGTTCAGCTATAATCACACCTGACTGCCCAGTGCAAACCTAATGAGTGCCTCTCTCACTCTGTGGGACTGCAGGAGGGAAATGTCATAGTTACGAATGGAGGACCAGCGCCTGGAATGACAACGAAAGATCAGTGTGGTGCCAGCGGTCTGATGGGGTCAATGTGACAGGTAGCCAACCTCTTGCATTGAGACTGAGAGAATGAAAATGTTCTGCACTGACTTCACTTACAGAAAGATAATCAAAAGACCTGTCGACTCCACATGACCGAAAATCTGTAGACAATGAAAATCCTGTCATCATTTACCTGCCCTCATGTCGTGCCAAACCTGTATGCTGTTATTTTTTACAGTGGAACAAAAAGGAGACTTTTTAAATCTTTATACTTGTAAAGTTCATAGTGACCAGAGACTGCCAAACTCCAAAAAGGAGGTGAAAAGAACCATAAACGTACTTGTGCACTGCATTCCACGTCTTCTGAAGCCTTATGATAGTTTAATGTGGTTAACAGACACAAAGTGGTTGACTCAGGTGGTACACTACTATACATCATTTTGTGAGATAAAGGGTATTTATACTTTCATTCTGCAAAGATATTTTAAATTGATCAAAAGTGACAGTAGAGACATTTATAATGTTATAAAATATTTCTATTTGAAATAAATGCTTTTGAATGTTCTATTCATCAAAGAATACTGAAAAAAATGTATCACGGTTTCCACAAAAATGTTAATCAGCAACTGTTTTTAACACTGAAAATTATAAGCTTGAGCAGCAAACCATCATATGAGAATGATTTCTGAAGGATCATGTGACACTGAGGACTGGAGTAATGCTGCAGAAAATTCAGCTTTGCCATCACAGGAATAAATTACATTTTAAAATGTATTAAAATAAAATGTATTTATTTAAAATTGCAATTACACATTATTACTATTTTTACTGTATTTATGATCAAATTAATGCAGCCTTGATATGCAGAAGAGACTTTGTTTCTCAAACAAAGTTATCATACGGTTTTAAAGACCTGGAATTAAGTGCACAAGTCGTATAGACCACTTTTATTGTGCTTTTATGGCCCTTTTTGGAGCTTGACAGCCACTATGAACTCTTGTTGAATAGAAAAGATAAGAGACATTCTCCTCATGTGTTCCAGTGAAAAAATAACAGCATACGGGTTTGGAACAACATGAGGGTGGATTTAATAATGACAGGATTTTCTTTTTGGGGGGTGATTTATCCTTTTAACCCTAAACGCAGAACCGTAGGCTGAAAATGTGAGGTAATAGAATTAGTAGTGGTAGTAGAACTTTGTCATTCCAAAACATGTTCTACCTGAAACATTTTGTACTCAGGTCCCAGCAATAACAAAAGATAACAACATTAATAATAGAAGTAATAATCAATAGTACTAACAATTTGTGAATAACATTTATTGTTACAGTCACAGTCACACAATGGAGCACAGGTTGAATGGCACAAATTTTGCATTAAAATATCCAAAACCCACTAAAATAATGTTATATATTTTGTTGACTTGTGTATTCAGAGAAATCTGCTATTTTAACAAGTGTAACGGCTCGTGTCTCACTGCGTCAGGGGCGTTTTGCACCGCTAAAAATAACTATTATTATTATTAAACTTTACTTTAGCTTTCATTGTAATAGTTACTGCAATTTCATCACATCCAATTATTGGCTATTTTTTGCATTTACAAAAATGTATTTTTTGCAATAGCATTTACTGTTCCTATTAAGAATATTAGGCCTATAAGTCCTCCATCAATCCTTATATTTCATAGCTTATAGAAACAAACTAATTTAGAGCATATAAGCACTGATAAAGCAGGGCAAACTGCACCTTATCTCTGCATTGTACAGCAAACCCAACGAGTTCAGACAATCAGTAAAAGTCATTTTAATAGAAGTCATTTTGTTACAATTTTGGATGGTATCCCCTCAACCAGCCGCACACGAAAACTCAATGCTTCTGCACGAACCACCTAGGCTGTGTGACATTGCGTCAAAACGAAAATTTCCCAATAGATGACAACTTTGGGGCACAGTGCCGGCCAAAGCGCGAACACAGATTTGAATTTAGCAGTTGATCATGTGACGCACTGAACACAGTGTGATCATACGCTTCAAAGAGTTCATTATCAAATGTAAAAAATATTGTTGTTGTTTTTTTGTCTTTTATAAGTTGCATTCAAATTCATTTTGCTCAAAAATCTGAGAGGGCACGTGCCTCAGTTTCAAAAAGCGGCTAACAGACCATTTTCTGGGTGAGCAAGGTCCCTTGCCCGCCTGCATCTGGTGATGTAAATATCGCTTACAGTTAGCAAACTGTGCTTGATGATTTTCTAGGCAGAATTAACTACCCGCTCTAGTGTCCTCCTGTCTGCAACAGAACAATTTCCCCACCACACAGTGATACAGGAGGTGATGACACTCCTGTAGACAGATGTGAGGACTGAAATGCCAAGGCCAGCATGCTTTGAATGTGGCACACTTTGTCTAGGACAGTTTAATAGCACATCCAACATTTTCCCTATTCTCTCCCTCCATTTCAACAGACATCATCAATAAACTAACGCTCGTCTGAAAGCGAACAGTATAAATGTTATAAAACATTGTTTGATTGTGGTGAAATAAACACGCTTCAGATGGCAAGCTTTAATTTGAGCGTTTAGAGCGAGAACGAAGGCTTTCGGGCTGTGTGAAGTGCTGTAAATAACAGAGAAAGGTGATCTTATCTGAGTACGGAATCGTCTCGGGCAAATATAAGCTGTGAGAGGTAATCTTTTCTGCTTGAGAAAAGCCCGAACCCAGGGCATTAGTCTCTGATGTTTTGACATGTAATTTTCTATTCCAAAATTACAATCTTCACTGATTGATCAGAAGCTGTGATGGGTCCTTTAAGCCATTAATCAGGTGTGACAGCCCTTTTATCTGGCTATCAATAGGGAAATGGCAATAATTACCTCTGTTGTTTCCTGTTGGAAGGGGGCTGCTTTCCACAGAACCGGCCAACCACTGTGCGGCACTGTCACCCTCCCTGCACCAAACCCTTCTCCCACTGCAAGCAGGTAAACACTGTCTTTCATCTGTGCTAAGATATCCTGCATCTGTGACGATTTGTGCTTTGATTGTGCTACCAGCATAATATTCATGTGGTGTGATGTGGTTTGAGGCTTTATTGATATCCATACCTACCCCAAACCTACCCTTAAAACAATGCAAATGTAGTGTTGCTAGCACAATCTGATAGGTAGCATTATTATTTGTTAGAACACCGTATCTATTTGCACCTGTAGTTATTGTTATTAGTATTTAGCATTTCCATAATTGCTTCAAATAGAGGACCAAAATATCAAATTCACAAAACTGTACATTGACTGCCACTTGCAGTGCACTGAATGCAACTACATGCAATGCATTGCATTTTTTTTTTCTACTGATAAAAATATAGATTTTTTTCCTTAAAGGAATATTCCAGGTTCAATAGAAGTTCAATTGAAAGCATTTGTGGCATAATGTTCATTACCACAAACATAATTTAACTCGTCCCTTGAGTAGGCTACGCCGAGGCACTTACAATAGAAGTGAATGGGGATAAAAGCAGAAATGTGGTGCTTATATTTTTATAAAAACATTTACTTTAATGTGTAATACTTTGTGTATTGTTTTAACTAAAGTTATCAGTTTTGCAGTCGGTTTAGGGTTTATGGTTTAGGGTTATGTTGTCATAGCATGTTGATATGTTGAATTTGTAAAATTGGATATAATACACAGAAAAGTGATTTTGATGTTGTTTAGTCTTGTGGCTTTACTATTACACCACTGAGTATTTTAATGTTTTCTTCTATTGTAAGTGGCTCACTGTAACCAGATTTTTTGCTTTTGTATGAAAAGGTGGGGTGGATTAAAATGAACTTTTGTGCTAATCAACATTTGGCCGCTGTCGTGACGTTTGATCTTGGAATAATCCTTTAAACACAGCAGTGTCTTTATGCAGGCTGTACAGTGTCTCACAGCGATACATGTGTGTTTCAGAGCGGCGTGTGTGGCTGCGAGAAGGGCTACACTGAAGTGATGACCACACATGGATTTCTGGATTACTGCACCAAGACCCCAGGTGCCGACAACAAGAAAGCAGATGTGAAGACCAGCTCGGGAAGATTAAAACCAGGCACCACTCAGATCCAGGACTTCTTCGGCGAGTGGTCCCTGCAGCCGCTCGGCCCAGGTATTTGAAATGCAGATGAACAACAAGCTGATGTGGGCCAGCGGAGTGTGGCTTTGAGTTATAGCAGAATCGCTGGACGCCTTTATGAGACCCCAGATACAGGCTGATGTAGAAGTCTGTTTAATGCCTCAGTGTTTATGCCCTATTGGAGCTATGAGAAAAGCTGCATTGGACAGTCTCATAACAGCGTGATTTGTATTGCCCATAACTTGACAGACAGAGTTGCTTTATTGCTGGCTAGAGGCCATTTCTGATTAGAACTGAATTTAGCGGCCTGTGGTACAACAACTGTGTGCCGTCAGGTTAACAGTAGGTGTGGTTTCCAGATGGAGGGCTGAAATTCTGGGAATCACTAGTACTTTTATCTGCAAAACAAACTTGTGTTAATAAATATAAAATGTATTCAATGAATAAATCGATTAACCAGGACTCGGAACTCTCTCAAAAAAATATTTAATGGGTTTATAAGAAGTCTCTTCTGCTCATCAAGGCTTAAAAATACAGTAAAAACTGTAATTATTAATATTATTATAATCTAAAATAAATGCTTTCCATTTTAATATATCTTAAAATGTAATTTTGGGTCACATGGTCCTTCAGAAATTATTATAATATACAGATTTTTTGCTCAAGAGACATTTCTTATTATCAGTGCTGAAAACAGTGCTGAAAAATGCTACATTTAACTTCAAACAAAACTAAAATAAATAAGTTTAGCTATTTTATATAATGTTCCATTGTCAGCATTTGCAAGTACAATTAAATGTAATTTACAAGTACACTCCTGGGCCAAAAAAAAAAAACAGGGACAAGTCAAAAATAACAATATTTAGTGGTCTTTTAATAGTCTAGCCCATTTTAATCACAAATCACTGGTCAGGAAATTAGCAAGAATTGCACAAATATTGTATATAGTATTATGTAATAGTAATATTGTAGATAAAGTATCTTAGCACAAAATAGTCTTCCCCAACTTTCAGATAGCTTTTAACAGGCTTCAAAATGTTCATGTCAAAAAAAGCTGACAAATATCTGCCAGTTCGTTTAAGTTTGTGACACCAAATATTCACTATAAGGTTCAAACGTGGACTCTGACCAGGCCAAACATGTTCTCAAGTCACTTCTTGGTTGTCTTTGCAGTTTGAGCAAGAGCATTGTCTTGTTAACAATTTTACATTTGTGGAAAGCAAGTCATTCTGTAATATTCTCCTGTACTCTAAAGCATTAGATGACTTTTCTCAGTGAAGTAGCTCACCAATAGCAGCAGCTAAAAAGGCGTCCCACACAATGACTCTTCCTCCATGCTTCACTGTGGTAGAGATGCATTTATTATTATATTTCTCACCAGATTTTGGAAGACTCCGCTCTGTAGCGTCACCATTCAACTCATCTTTCATTGTGATTTATCACTCCACACAACTTCCCATATTCTGCCAAAGACTTCATTCTTTCTTTGATGTTTTCCTGAGACAGCAATGGCTTTTTAAGTAGTGCATTTGCTTAAATTTGGCTAATAGCCTGACCAATCATTTGTGGTTAAGGTGGATTGTACTGTGAACATCAGTGATGACTTTGCAGTGTAAGGATCATTACAAAGTAACACGGTCCTTTATACATTTTATAGGCCATTCAACAGTTTTATGCAATATGTAACAGAAGGTCCTTGCTCCATCGGATTTCTTTGTCTGAATTAAAGTTATTATAAAGTGTTACAAAACTTAGCAAGATGATCTTTACGAGTAGTTTTTGCATCATTCATTGTGGGAGTCTCAAAGGATACAGGTCTGTTGCTGTAGGAAAAGCTCATCAGACTGATATCTTTTTTCTTTCATCTGAAAGATGTGTTCTTCTGAGACCTTGTCATATCAGTTATACAAGCATCTTAATGTCTCTGACACACACCTCATTCTTTCCTCTGAACTGCGAATGGAAGATGGTGAAACAGTTTCTTCAAGTGCATTGTCACCAGCGGGAATGTGCAATCTTTTACTGCTGCAACAGGCCCCTGTGCGGAAGCAATAACAATGAGATTCTTATAAATTTCACTAGTGATCACAATCCTGTTTTCTGATCACACAGATGGAAGAATAAAGCTGTGGGTCTATGGGTTAACAGCTGGAGGATTCCTTCTCATATTATTCATAATTGCTGTGGCCTTTCTGTTTTGGTATGTATGCTATCAAATTAACACACTCATCACTGAAGGGAAAGACCATACCTGTTTTGAAACAGTCTGTGATTCTGGTTGATGACAGAAATGACACACTTCACCTATTCACTATTTATTGCCTTTATTAGTTTCACTTATAATAGTTTGTTGCTGCCATCTAGTGGTGCCGTGTAGAAATACAATAGAGGCAGCGGATAAATTGAATTGAACTTTCTTTTTCTCCTCCTCTTTCTGACAGCGGCAAACCGTCCAAACAGAGTAAAAGTGCATCTCCACCATCAAAGCCCTTGACTCTGGCCTATGATGGGGATGTGGACATGTGATCAAGCTTTCTGTGACTGTACATTCAAAGCACAAGCTGGACTACGTGCAACATTTTAAAATGTTCATCTTTCCAAGGCACCCTTTGGATTTCCAAAAAAAAACAAAAAAAAGAGGGAGAGAGACAAGGAGTAACAGACATATTTGCAGCATACACAAACCATTGTGTGTCAGACTGCAAGGACGAAGGTTTTGGATCAGTGGTCTTTGTGAAAATTGTGACATTTAAAGAGATTATGAGACACAGCTGACATTCCACGGACCAGATGCAGGACTTTGACATTTTCTTGCCGTGATTTTTCTTACATCATAAAAAAAAAATAGGGGAAAAAAAAACACAAGTTCAAGTTGTGCCGAATCTATTGTATCAGTCGCATTCAAAGCCTAGTTCGCCCAAAAATGAAAACGGTCATCATTTACTTAAGCTCTTGTTGTACCAAACCTGGATGATTAAAGCATTAGGTCGGTGAAATGGACAGTTCGTGAAGTGAATCAATCATTTAGTCAAGTCATTGAAAAGAGATTACTCAATGTCAATGCAAATGTAAAGACTTGCAGTAAATAATGACTTAAATTGCACACAAAGTTATCGTTTGACTGAGAAGACTTGAAATACGGTGCACAAGTTGTACTTTTATGACTGTAGTAATAATACTTTAATTATGCTTTCACAGTGCGTCCTTTTTGAAGCTTGAAAGCTCTGTTCTTGTACATTATTCACAGATGAAATAAAGTCTTTTGGAGACAACTTGAGATCATTTGACAAAATGATGACAGAGTTTTCATTTTTGCGCAAACTATCCCTTTAAGGCGATGTGACTTTTTAACAGAGAACGAGAAAAGACTGATGTGTTATGCACTATATTAGTGCTTAGTCATTCTTTAGTTTCCTCTTGATTTATGTTCAAACTGATTTTCTAGTGTTTTTCTTGTTTTGTTTCATTTTGATGCAAGGACTTTGCTGTTGTTTTTGTGTATAATGTGAAAGCGTGTATGATCCGCACAGTAAACCAAAACACAGCTCGTTTAGACACCCCGAGAGGTTAAGGTGATGATCCGCCCGTGTGCTTCTTCAGCACGCCTCAGTTTGTTCTTTAACCTCCGTCGAGCAGCTGAAAAATTAATGAGGTCTGCTCCAACACCAGCGGATAATGAACTGTGTTCCTGTGACGAGCAGAAAGGCTTTTGAAAGCGGCTTCCTGCAATATCCTGCGGTTAGGGGAACTCATTTAGCACAGATACAGTGGACCATGCGTTTGTTTAGAGTCTGCATGAGCATTACACCGGGAGAGGTGCTTCAACGCTATGAATGTTCATCATTTTCAATAAAGTACAGGTGCTGGATCTGTATTTTAATAATATCCCTGCTAGTTCTTTTTGCTTTATTGACGGACTTCTTGCTGGCATAATTGTCTTGACTATCTGTTTCAAGACCTACAATGTCGAGGTTCGCTTCGCTCCTTGTACTGCCATGTGAAAAACTTTTCCTAAATCTCAATGGTCCTCATAACATAACTTGTGGTTTTTAGCTACTCGAGATCTCTGCTTCTTGTGGTCTAACTCCACCGAAAGAATGTATTTTGTACGTGTTACATACCTGCACATGTATTTATACATTTTTTTCTTCCATTTTTGATTTTGTTCATTTTGCCCCATCGGTGTTTCTGCTGCCGTACAGTACATGTGATATGTAAGTGCTGGCTGGTTAGTCTACAGAACAGAAGCGCTCCAGTTCCTGTCTGTTTGAGATCCATCCGGATGATCTGCTGCTCACAAGGCTTTGGCGTATTTCTAAATTAGTCCACTGATGTGTGAAGCTAAAATGTGTATAGCTTATAATAGTTTTATTTATTTATTTTTTCAAGGGTTGCTGACAAACCCTGGGGGGGAAAAAAGGCAATATATATATTTATTTATTTTGAAGCCCAATTGTGCGTGTGCATGCTGGATTGATTTTGTCATACACTGGATTATTCCAAAAGTGGCCTTGCATTTTTATGGAAACTTGCTCCTTTAGTGACAAAGTCGACAGTGCGTTTTGTTCATTTGATTTTCTTGGTTTTTCTTTGTTGCCCCTTAAAACTGACTTGTTTACATGGCTTCTTCTTCTTCTGATATGTTCAGTATGCTCTCAGCACTATATACAGTTGCCTGTAAAACACTGACCTTTAGTTTACATAGTACTTTCTGTTTTAATTGTGTGTACTTGAAGAGTTGAACGAAAATGCTAATAAATTGTGATACTCTGTGGGAAATGCTGTCGCTCGTTAATCATACAGATGTTAATCTGCATCAGAGATGGATGGTGGGTCCAGCTGCTTTGACAGAAATGAGGTTGCCTTTGTCCCATACCAGACACCTTTTTGCCTTTTAAATCATACCTAATAGATTAACTATGCACACATTTAATAAGACAGTCCTTGTAAAACAATTGGCATGCTCTTTAACTGATGGTGAGCTTAGTCATATTTAATTTTTAATACTCATCATAAGCCAACAGATGGAGCAAGATGGAAATTGAGATGAAAGATAGAAACAGTCCTGTTATTTTGCGGATAACATACTGACAGTGAAGTGAAAGTATCTGCAACAAATGCAATTGTGTTGAATGTTCTGTTGTCTGCCCGTCGTCACACGATGTCTTCACCGTGCAGCCCATCAGACACTTCCACTCCAGGATGTTGAATCATTTAAATCTTTTGTTAATCAGTTTTTATTAGTAAAGCCTGTCATTTCTGTTCAAGGATGAGATGAATTTAAGCAGACTTGTCAGTGCCACCTAGGGGACACGTGTCTGGGTGGTGTGATTCTGTCAGGCTTAATTTTTCCATTAAGCCTTAATAATTCTGTAGAAGATTTCCCATGAATCTTTGTGAGTTCTCTCATTTTAATCATGAATTTCTATTCACCGGTAGCCAAATCTGTTTAACAAAGTTTGACATGATCAAACTGACTGAAGAGTGAAAATTGCTTTATCTGTATCTTGTAATAAAGAAAATAGCAAGAGGCAGATTAAAGATAGATAATTGAATTTTTGCCTTGTTCTCTTTCAGTTTATATTTGGATCAAAATTATGTGACGTAGATTAGTGTTGTAGTTAAAACCACCAAATCCAAGACCAATTTGTGTAAAGACCAGACCAGCACTCCATAAAGCACTTCATAAAGATTCACAATACCGCCTGTGAAATAATTTATTTTTCATAAAAAATTATACAGGTCCTTCTAAATAAATTAGCATATTTCATCCGACCAATAAAAGAAAAGTGTTTTTAATACAAAAAAAAGTCAACCTTCAAATAATTATGTTCAGTTATGCACTCAATACTTGGTGGGGAATCATTTCTGACCTCTAAAATGAAGCCCTTATGAAGCATTGAGGCAACCTGATTGTTTCGGGAAAAGATTCGAAGCATCAGGATTGTCGAAAACAGTGCCATCTTGTGGCAGGTAAAATTTATAGCAGCCATAAACCCGAGTGCGCATCGCCGTTGTATTATCTATAAAGCACAAATAAAAGCCCGACGATGCTAAATGTTCAGTTTTTTGATTATATCATTCACATATTAAAGTCTGGAAATGAGTTAAATGTAACAATTATAAGAATACCAACAGAGCTGTTTGATGCAAGTAAATGGTGCTCTAATTATTTTATGGTTTTTATACTGATTATATGGCAGAATGATCATGTAATACAGGCTTATATATATAAACGTGTCCTGACCTGCACTCAAAGGTAGACATGCATCCGATACATTCGCCATTAGAAGGGCGTGTGTATCGGATGTAGGGGGGCGAGATTTTAGTCTGGGAGACTGGTGGGACTAGGCTTTAAGCATACTCTGTGAAACCGGGGGATAGTGTGCTGCAATTTCACTGACACTGACTGGTGTAAAGTGAAATTACACTGATGAACACAGGGGGGCAGCAATGAGCTGGGCACAAATTGTATCCAGTTTTGGGGAAGTTATTCTAAAAAAGTAATTAATTAGTTACTAATTATACATCTTCAATAGTGTAATTAGATTACTGTACAAATTACTCTTTCCAAAAAGTATTTAATTACTTATTACTAATTGCTTTCTAAATCCTATATCAACCTTGTGACTAGTTCAGTGATTCATAGACATGAAGCGGCTCTTTTAATTCATTCAAATACATAATATAAAACTACATCAATTATTCTAGTTAACTGACCAAAGTATTACAAATATGAGGGTAGATAAAATAGGATAGATAAAAACATGATTTAAAAAAAAAAAGTTAGACTTTAAATTTTTATGTTAATTCCACGATTGTAGCCTATACTAATTGTTCTACCGTCTATACACCGTATTTAGTTCAATTACATGTGAAGTAACTGTAATTAAATTACACACATACACACAAAATAAGAGTAATTCCTTACTTTAGTAATTAAATTACAGTAAGTTACACCCAACATTGGTTGTATCCTTTTAACTATTTTTGTGTTCCTGCCAGATGTGCCATATTGATGACATGGTGGCATGTTATAGCCTACAGTCTATGGGAAATATTTGGTGGTGAACAGCCTAATACTAAAACATAATTGTATTAGGGGATTAATTAGTTTAACTTAAATTGCTCCCTAGGGGGAAAGGAACAGAGATAAAACTAATTTAATTAATTATATTTTTATGTATATAATATTATTATTTCAGGACGTGTTTTATCAAGTGAAATAACAGCTTCTCTTATGTAGCATGTAGCCCTGCGGCTTTAAGAGAGTGTGCGGGGCTTCTTTTTAATGGGCGGGGCTGGATCTGGATGTGAGGCGGCCCAGAGTCCCACCGGCAGTGGCAGAGAGCGGCAGTGTGAATGTGTGATACCGGATAGATATGAAGGTAAGCTTCTGCACACTTCTGCTTTCACCGATTATTAGACCGCATATGCATAAAGGCGGCAGTGCATATTCATTGTCAGGCACCTAGAATTAGAAATTATAATGCAGTTGTAAAAATGGGAGCGATCGAGTCAATGAACCTGTTGATGAATAATAATCTCATCAATGTGAGATGTACAGGACGCAGTTATGACTGCGATTATACTGTTTGACTCTTAACTAACGCAAAAAGTCACGCTTTTGTGTGGCTTTTTATTCGTGCTATCGAGTTGAGAGTAATATACATTTTTCATTGCAAATTATATTCTAAGCATAACAATTAGAGACTGAGTTACCAAATGTCCTATTATTTCTTTAGTTTGTATCTCCCTTTTTGATTTATAATTTCAGACTGTTAAAGTTGCGTAAACATTTTTAGGACCATCACACATTAGGTGTCCTGAGAAATTTCACCTGCTTCTGTGACCACCCTAACCCAACTCCTAAAATCCAATCTGTTGTAACCTGTCCTACTTTTATGTAACGTTACCATTTTAAAGGGTTAATTCACCTAAAATAAATAAATAAATTACTGATTTAATTCTAAACCTGTATGTTCTGCATTACTTTAAATAAGATATTTTAAAGTGGCGGCCACTGACTATTGTATGGATAAACAAAAAAAGCAAACATTTTTTTTTTATATTTATGCTTTTGGCAGACACTTTTCAAAGGGACTTGCATTCAAGGTACACATTTTATCAGTTCTTGCTTTCTCTGGGAATCGAACACATGACTTTGTCGTTGCTATAGAACTTCTCAAAATATCTTCTTCTATGTTTCATTTTTGGGTGATTCAGAACTCCTCTTATCATTCTAAAACACCAGTTGTATGTTTCAGCCAATGAAAACCATGGCAGCTCCATTCAGATCACTTGTGGAAGATTATCCGAGATACCTTAAATCATTCGAGCTCTTTCTGGAGCGCTCATCAGAGCACCAGTGCATGCAGGACTTCATTCATAATACACTTCCAGACATACTGGCAAGGTGCTTTATCGTTCTTGATAAATGTCATATTTTATTAATTTAGCCTGTCCTAGCTTTGTAATACAGAATGTGCCAGCAGATTTAATAATGACAAGCTATAATAATATTATCTTGCCCTTATTATATTCTCTCGATCTCTCTCTGCAGCATTGGAGGAGGAAGACCCATTCTCAATGTAATAGGAGTAGGGAGTGGAGCAGGTATACTCTTAATAATACCTCAATTATTAAAATTCTGTTTATGTCATCATTTCAGATATCAGATTTGAGTGAATTCTCAGTCATCCATATTAATCTCATTTCCAGGTGAGATTGATCTAGAGATGCTCGCTCAGTTACACCAGAAACATCCACATGTCAAAGTCAACAATGAAGTGGTGGAACCAAGCAATGACATGCTGCACAAGTATAAAGGTACCAATCATTTTATTGCTGCTTATTTAAGATAATCATATTTCACGCTTTTACTAACTCTACCAATAAATGTTTTTTTGTACTGTTTTTCTTTCTTTTATTCTTTCTGTTTAGTTCGGGTATTAACCACTCCAGATCTTGATCACATTAATTTTGCATGGAACAAGATGACAGCGTCTGAGTTTGAAAAACATTGGCAAGAGAACAGCCCAGGGAAAAAGATGGACTTCATTCACATGATACAGGTTTTGACTTTTTCATTCAGTTTATCCACTTTATTTAAAGTTATTTTATTGAGGTCTGTGTGTTGTTATGTTTGTAGAATATTAATATCAATCTGTTTAACAGATGCTGTACTATGTCAAGGATCCAGAGGCCACTGTTTCATTTTTCCGGAGTCTGCTAAACAAAGATGGGAAACTCATGATCATTCTGGTGTCAGGTACAGTTAGGGTTGGGGAATGAAAATGAATTCCAATTCTGGGTCAATTATCGGATATTGTTAAGCAAAATTTAAATTAAAATTTTGCTTATCGATTCCTGTATGCACTTTTTAATGTGGTTTTGATTCACGGGATATTCAAAGGAGAACTCAATCCGGCACTCGCGCATTGTTTTCTCTGGTGCACACACATTCAGAACATGCGAACAAAAAGTTATGTTAAATTACGTTAAAAAAATCCTCGTAAACACAGTTGGTTATGTTTTAAGTTAACGTAAATAGTTGAGATCGAAAACAGTATAATGGATCCATGCATTAGGACTTAAAGTGACAGTAGGCTAATAAACCTCCTGCCGACTATTATTATTTATAAAAAAAAAAAGAAAAAAAGAAATTGACAAAAGAAAAAGAAAATCACTCACTGATATTGACTGGACAACTGTTGTAACTTTAGGATTAATCTATATTTAATTTGATTTCCATTTCTAAACTTCAGAATTTATCTGTGCTATTGCTAATTTGCTTATTTGTTCTTATTGCATTACTGACTGTACTTAATATTGTTTGAAATTTATATTAGTCTAGTTTATTAGTTAGTTGTTCTTTAGGCTGCTGAGTTTTGTTCATGGCATTCAGCTGCAACAGAATGTTTAGCAAAAAGACAGAACAAATAAGTTTGATATGTACATGTTTGACTTCGCATCAAAACTGAATCGATACGAATCAGAATTGATAACCAGAATCGGAAGTGGAATTAGAATCACTACATTTCAAACACTACCCAATCCTGAGTACAGTAGATGCTCTAAAGTCAAGATTTTGCTTTGACTCACAAGTTTAACTCAGCTATGCTCAGATTCAGAGAAAATGGAGTGTAAAAACGGAAATCAAATCAATATAAATTCATGTCAAAACTATTGTTTGTTGTGTATGTACTGGGTTTCACATTTGTTGGGCAAGTACAGTGGGGTCCAAAAGTCTGTAACCACAAGTGAAAAAAAAAAGTCTGTTTAAGGGAAAAAAATGACTTTAGTTTTGCTTCTGCTCTTCATAGGTGAGAGTGGATGGGGCAAATTATGGACAACCTTTAAACAACAGCTTTGTAACACTGAGATCAGCCAGTGTGTCACTACAGGAGATATAAAGACCTTCTTCGATTCTGAGGGCATCCCCTACCGTAACTATGAGCTTCTGTCCCAGATGGACATCACAGAGTGCTTCACTGAGGGCGACCCGGTGGGAGAACTGCTGCTGGATTTCCTCACTGAGGTGATAGAGTTCAGTAAGAATGCTCCTGAAGACCTGAAGAAAGGAGTGCTGGACTTACTGAGACATCCTGACTGCAGTAAAGAGGTGGACGGCAGGATCATTTTCAACAACAACCTGGGAGTATTAGTGATTGAGCCGTAGATATAAAATAATAAAATAAAACTTTTGTAGTGGGCC
This sequence comes from Gobiocypris rarus, assembly GCA_023029165.1. Lineage (NCBI taxonomy): Eukaryota > Metazoa > Chordata > Actinopteri > Cypriniformes > Gobionidae > Gobiocypris > Gobiocypris rarus. Next base: position 26,138,117 of record CM040910.1, read on the forward strand.
CCAGCCTTCTGGTTGAGAACCACTGGTTTAATGGAAGTACAGAATATCTGTATTTTCACATTTTTAGAAATGATCTGTTTCTGTACTGATTTCAGCAGAGGTAATGAGAAAATTTAACATTAGCATATATTTTTATGTTTTCATTAATAAGCCTTAAACTACTGTTTCCTCATTCAAGGCACCTGCTGTTCTAAAACATGTTGAAATATTGCAATGCATATTTTAGCCTGCATCAACATCAAACAATGCTGTTTAAATGAAGGCCCATATAGGTGACGGATCAACTCCAGTATGAGTAACTCTGTACAGGCTTTGTGAAACTTGCCTGAGCAACAAAGTACAACCTTTGTATATTGATTTATTAACTCATAGGGTCAAAGAGTTTATGATTTTTCTACAACAGTCTTTATGATGATAGAGATGAGATTGTATTGTTTGGTGACTAGTTATGTTGTTGTGACCTTATACCTCATTTAAGGTTTGGACAGCTGTTTAATGCCTAACCAGACAGGACAAAGGTTACATTTCAAGGTTAAAAATGCGTGCACTTGAAACTACTATTACAAGCGTTTTATTTGGTCACTGGCTGCAATGGGCCTGTCTTCCCTTTTTTTTCATTGTATCATTGTAAAGTAACTTGAATATTGTATTGTGTCTGCCAATATTTCAGTATTTCTCTCATATGACCACAAAACATCACATTAAACTGATGTGAATAACTTTTGAAATGTCTTTTTTAGCCATACTGCCATTTTTCATCTCTGATGAAAATCAGCCATGCTGTAAAAAAAAAAAAAATGGTATAAGTTAAGACAGACAGGCCTGTCTTGAAAATGTCAGGATCAGACATTAAAGCTTTGAATCTGGAAGACATTGAGAGAGAGAGAGAGAGAGAGAGAGAGAGAGAGAGAGAGAGAGAGGTCTTTGATGATTGCAGAAGCGACAGAATTAAACCAGCTCTCACCATATCGGCTCCAGAGAATTATAATTGTCATTGTTGCTTTCTGAAGTTGCGTGCTTTATTTAGTCATTTATTCGTTCGTTCATTTAGAATTTTTTTTTTTTTAATGGAAAATGTATTTATAAAAAAAGAAAGAAAGAATGGTCGGGTCTGGGTCTGTAGGCCTAAAAAAATTCGGGTCTGGAACAAAATGATGGTGAGTAAATTAGGACGTTTGTTGTTGTTGCTAGGATTAAAGCGACATAAAAATGTACACATTTAACATTACTCCATTCAAACTGGTAGCCTACTTTCAGGTCAATGGCTTTACCGGAAGCACTTTGCAGACCACAAGTTAATATATTAAATTAATCTGAAAACACATTTTTAAGTAATACAACAATTATTGTATTAAAAACTGCATCAATTATTGCATGCAGTATAATGATGTGGATTTCGTTGTTTGTTTATCACTATTCAAACATTTGTTACACCCAAAGCAGGCGTTCGTATCAATGTCAGCATAATAGTTTTGTTAGTTTCTACAGTTTCCTTTCTCTTAGTAGGACTGAAGGAAAACGCTGCATTTTAAGTGACTGACTACTGGAACAATAGCTATACAATATTATGTCTCCATCTACTGGCAAGTTTGTGTAATTTAAGCAATTTGGTGATTTTATAAAGGAGATCTAGAGTAGCTATATAAAGACCATTCTGAAGTGCAAATTACAGTAGGCATACACTCTCCACCAAAGCCTCCTTAGAGAATCCAAAATGATCTCACCTTACCAAACCATAGATGAACCAATGTTCTCTTGTGCATTCAGTAGCACTTGTAAAACATATTTATATCTACCCATACACCTAAAAATCATTAATGCTGCATGTAACAGAAGCTACTAAAGTCTAATCTAATTGTGGCATGTATCTGAGTGAAACAATGTCAGGCGGGAATTGATTAGATGATTTAGGATTGTTTGTGAATGACAGATTGTCCTGCCCTCGTGCCAGTAAACACGACAACATCAGAGAAGAGATGCTGTTTTGAGGAAAGATCACGGGGGCACATTAATTAAAAAATCTGTATGGATTCATGGATAAATATTTTGTAATAAATTCTGCAATATTCCCTAAAAACCAGAGTTGTCAATTCTGATTCCATGGTGACTAAAAATGATCTATTTTGTGCATGATTATACATCTTTGCATCCTGCATGTAGGCCTACCCAACATACAGCCTGAATCAATATTATTTACATTTCTTTTAATGCATTTGTTAAATATGACTAATAGATGCTGCATTGTATAACACGAAATAGACGTTTGGTGGAATAATACACCAGTCTAAAAGTGGTAAAAGCTGAAAAAAAGCTTAATAAAAAAAGCTTAAAGCTTAAAGGCCATACAGAAACCATGTAATATTTTACAGTCTAATTCAAATGTACAATTAAATATAAAACAGACCCATTTTAGTACATTTAATGTGCCATGACAAGCATTTATCTTTTTCTTTGTCTCTAGTCTGGGAAAGTTCTGCAGAGGCGTGTTTTCATATTGCAGCCGAATGTTGACAGTGATCAGGGAGTCTTCACAGAAGTGCAGGGGTCATTCTGCCAGCAGGGGCTACACACTTCATCTCTGAGGTATGGATGAATGAGCACAGTTGCTCTGGAATGAGTGGAGTGTAACCTGTCCATATGTTTGCATATGGCAGAAGTGAGATTATGAGGTTAGCCAGCAGGTGGCGCTGTAGTTTTTCCAAACATTTTATCGACATGATTTAAGTAAGGCCGAGCGTTCATGCTGATCACGGTGTTCATGCCCCATTTGTAGTCTGTATATAAGGGTAAACATTGGGAGGATATTTATTCTGATCTCATACATTCACCAAAACCACAGACGCATTAGTAGAAATTATGTGAATAATTAGGGAGTCATTTTCCAATAAGAGCAGCACCTGCCACTAGTTTAGCTGAGTTTCCCCAGTCCTGCACAGATTGAATGAGAGTAATGAACAGAGCAGAAAACACCAGTAGACTGATTTAAGAAGTTTGAATCATGACAGATGAATAATTGTGTGCATTTGCTCAGTGGTAGACTAAGTAACCAAGCACAAAGAATTTTAAAAGCTAGATTGCATAAATTGTTCCCTAACATTGTAACACACACCTGTCCCCAGAAAGATAGTCACCCTAATTTGTATTTACCTCAGTGTGCGTGCAACCGCTGACAAGTTTTGAGAAACAGACAGGTGCATGTGGCGACATGTTGATAAAACAGTGCTGATAAATCTTTCCAAACATCTCAGTGGCTGATATGTGGTCACTAATAATTTTGTCTGCAAAATGCTGGACTCAACAAGATGTTTAATTACCCGCAACATTTAACTCTTTTTGTAGTAAATATATCTCGACCTGTATTTCTACTCCACTTGCTTTATTGAAGACGTGAATGCTGCTAAATGTTTTAATGTCTACATAATGTTTCAGTGTCTAAATGTATGTTTGTATGTAATATATTTTAAATGTACTAAATGCATTTTTTATTGCATTGATATATATAATGTATCAAACGTACAATGACATTTCAGCCCTGACCCATCGAGGCATGGACTCCTCTAGACCCCTAAAGGTGTGCTGTGGTATCTGGCACCAAGATGTTAGCAGCAGATCCTTTAAGTCCTGTAAGTTGCAAGGTTGGGCCTGCAGGGATCGGACTTGTTTGCTCAGCAAATCCCACAGATGCTCGATTGGAATGAGATCTGGGAAATTTGGAGGCCAATTAAACATCTCAAACTCGTTGTGCTCTTCAAACCAATCCTGAACCATTTGCTGAAAGAGGCCACGGCCACCAGGAAATACCGTTTCCATGAAAGGGTGAACATGATCTGCAACAATGCTTAGGTAGGTGGTATGTGTCAAAGTAACATCCACATGGATGGAAGGACCCAAGGTTTCCCAGCAGAACATTGCTCAAAGCATCACACTTCCTCCGCCGGCTTGCGTGCATCCTCCATGTTCCTTGGACCACTTTTGATAGATACTGACCACTGGTGGACCACACACACATGCACACACAGGAGCTGCAGTCGACCCAGTCGTCTAGCCATCAAAATTTGGTCCTTTTCACACTAGCTCATATCTTTACTCTTGCCCATTTTCCTGCATCTAACACATCAACTTTGAGGACAAAATGTTCACTTGCTGCCTAATATATCCCACCCACTAACAATTGCCATGATGGAGAGATTATCAGTGTTATTCACTTCGCCTGTCAGTGATCATAATGTTATGCCTGATCGATATATACTGTATATATTTGTAACAAGACTCCCTGCTCTGTCTCAGACTGCTGTAAACTATTAAGAGAGGCAGCTTATATGAATACTTGTTCATTTGGATATCTTTTGAATTTTGAGTTTTAAATATTACACTGCATCGATCTGTCTGTTCTGTGACCGACACTTATATTCCAGCGATGCTCGAATCTCATTGACAGTGAAAAAAGGCCATTGTCTATTAATCCACATTTAACTTGAACTCCTTTCCTCCTCTTCTTTTTTCCTTCGATCATTCCTTTTCCTCCCTTTCCCTCCCCTCTCCCTCCTCTTTCATCACTCAGCACTCTTTACCTCAGTCATTGCACCTGTACTTAGACCTCAGCGAGAAGCCAGCGAGACATAAACTGCCCCTTCAATGTTTCAAACAGGCTTTAATAGGCAGAAGCCGAAGCATGACCTTGAAATATGGCCTCCGATACAAATCCTGCAAATGGCCGCTGTGGCCGCGACGTATTTCATTCTGGGAAATTAGTGCTGTTTAGCAGCTGCGGTTATATAGTGCCTGTTCTGAGATGGCTATGAATGGTGACCCGCCTTTTGATTGATGATTTCTGCCTTCTGCCTCTATTACCTATTGGAGGACGCCAGTGAAATCGCACACTGATGGGCTAGTGCTTCCAGACTCCTGTGCAGTTGGGTTCATGAACCAGCCAGGCACTTGGAAATGCTGCATGCAGGAGATTGAAGAGTCGAAATAAGTTTTCCTGACTGTGAAAAAAGGAAATCGAGGCAGGAATTATGTGAGTTCATGGTGCCATAATCAAGATTAGACTTGGTTGGCTCATTAATCTAGAACAGGACTGTGGGAGCACAAAAGGGGAAAAAAAACATTTATTTCAGGATGGCTTGAATGGATGGGGGAGATTAACTCGGACTGCAATGATTTACGGTTTGTTAATAATACATCATGGTTATAAAACGTTATTAATCGGATAGTTTAAAAGGAATCATTACACACATTTTATTAATTAACCCAATTTATCTTTTGATTTCTATCAAAGATAAATATCATTGAAAATCACTTCATAAATCATGGAACAATTTTGTTATTTAACTGACTTGTGTGAATGAGTGATTTGCAGCTAAACTTTTGCAGGTTTTTGTGCGTGTTTAAGGGCTGAGCGATGGTGCATTGCTGGAGTTAATTAACAGAAGCCATGAGGCAGCTCTTAAGGCAGACCGGTGTGTGTTGGCTTAATTAAGACTCACTGTCAGATGTTCGTTTAGTCAATTTATAATGCTGCAGGCCTCCTTAACAATGCTCCATTCATCCCTTTCCCACCAAAATCATGTCTTGTATAACAGGCCTTGTACCGATGATGCTTCAAAACATTGTTCATTGGATCGTTTTTCTTTTGAAATGACATTTTCATTGTCCCTCAGATTTCATTACTCTAATTCATTGGCATCGTCTGTCCATCAAAACCAGTGTCTATTCAGGCGAAGTTTGGGTCAAATCAGTTTAAAAGGATCTTATATCCAGGGCTCCATTGCTTCAACGAAGTTTCTTTTAATCTTATCATGTTTTAACTTCCGTTATATTAAAAACCATTCCCATCATTTATCCATTCTGTGGATCTTAAATTCATTCTTTCTCATGGGACCCCCCGTTCAATTGTGCATACGAAATTAAGTTTGAAACTTAATACATTATTTGAAGTCGGGGGTCTCAGGAGTGGCTCCCCGCCTTAATAACATCTAATAAATTTCCACTTCTCGTCGTGTTTGATTCAGCCCACAATGTGCTTCCAGGAGAAAATTAATGAAGACTTCCATTAAACTGTCAAATGAGCCTGTTTTGGATTTATATGACCTGTTTACAACTCCACTAAGGTCTGAGACACAGCAAAAGACACTTTCACACAATTCACACGGAAGTGAGCTTTTACAGCCTTTTTACAAGTCTTGTTAAAGGGTATAATCCCTAAAATAACAGGGCATAAATTTCATGATTGTTTTAGTTGTATTAATGAAATTATATTTTGTTTAGCTTGACTAATTAACTATTAATCTTGACTTAACTTAACGCTTCTTGCCATTAATTAAAATATGTGTCACATACGGTACAAACTAATGTTTTTCATTTCCCTTTAAGATGGAAAAACAAATAAGGTTACGCTTTATTTTAAGACGTCATTGTTACGAACATGTACGTACTTTAGGGTTAGGGTTTGCCTTAAGGGTTAGTTGTATTTAATTATGCATAATAACTGTTATTACTTATAAAAAATTACTTCAATTGGTAACACCTAAACAAATTAAGTTTTCTCAACTTAAAATATCACGTTTTATCAGCTTAATTTAACTAGGTCAATCACACTTATATTATTTGAGTTCATTCAATCCTATTATTTACATTAGTCTAACTTAATTTTTCTGCATTCCAACTTAAAATGCCCATTCCTAGTTGGATCAACTTTAAAAAAATTACTTTAATTGGTACAATTAAGATCATTACAATTGGTACAATTCAATTGAAATCATTACAAACTGTTCACATTTGTTGTGCCAATGCAATTTACATTTACTGACACTTAACATCCATTCCAGTCATTTACTGACACACTTAATATCCAAACAGTCTTTTTCACTGCATTATGCTCAAAACTGAGCCACTAATATATTTATTAAAAGAAATATAAAAACATAATAGAGCCACCTAAAAACAATTAAAGGGATAGTTCACCCAAAAATTGTTCAAGTTGTTCCAAACCTTTCTTCTGCTGAATACAAAAGAAGATGTTGAAGAATGTTGGTAACCAATCAGTTGACGGTACCCATCGACTTCTATAGCAGGAAAATAATACTCTGGAAGTAAATGGCTCCGACAACTGTCTGGTTACCAACATTCTCCAACACATCTTTTGTATTCAGCAGAAGAAAGAAACTGTATGCTCTCATAAGTGTATTATGAGAAGTGCTTTAGAACCACTTACAGGTAATGCCCTAAACTGAGCCATGTTTTTATAAAAAACAATGATTAAAGGAACACTCACTTTTTTTAAAAAAAATAGGCTCATTTTCCAAGTCCCCTAGAGTTAAACAGTTGAGTTTTACCATTTTTGAATCCATTCAGCCGATCTTTGTATCTGGCGGTAGCACTTTTAACATAGCTTTGCATACATTTAAATATTTTTCCTATTTAAAACTTGACTCTTCTACGGTTACATCGTGTGCTAAGACCAACTGAAAATGAAAAGTTGCGATTTTCTACAACTATATGGCTAGGAACTACTTTCTCATTCCTGCGTATTAGTCTCAGATCTTCGCGGCCGTACCATGGTTGCAGCGGCCTTCTCATAAAATTAGCATATTGTGATAAAAGTTCATTATTTTCCATAATGTAATGATAAAATTAAAATTTCATATATTTTAGATTCATTGCACACCAACTGAAATATTTCAGGTCTTTTATTGTTTTAATACTGATGATTTTGGCGTACAGCTCATGAAAACCCAAAATTCCTATCTCAAAAAATGTGCATATTTCATCCGACCTATAAAAGAAAAGTGTTTTTAATACAAAAAAGTCAATCTTCAAATAATTATGTTCAGTTATGCACTCAATACTTGGTCGGGAATCCTTTTGCAGAAATGACTGCTTCAATGCGGCGTGGCATGGAGGCAATCAGCCTGTGGCACTGCTGAGGTGTTATGGAGGCCCAGGATGCTTCGATAGCGGCCTTAAGCTCATCCAGAGTGTTGGGTCTTGCGTCTCTCAACTTTCTCTTCACAATATCCCACAGATTCTCTATGGGGTTCAGGTCAGGAGAGTTGGCAGGCCAATTGAGCACAGTAATACCATGGTCAGTAAACCATTTACCAGTGGTTTTGGCACAATGAGCAGGTGCCAGTTCGTGCTGAAAAACTAAATCTTCATCTCCATAAAGCTTTTCAGCAGATGGAAGCATGAAGTGCTCCAAATTCTCCTGATAGCTAGCTGCATTGACCCTGCCCTTGATAAAACACAGTGGACCAACACCAGCAGCTGACATGGCACCCCAGACCATCACTGACTGTGGGTACTTGACACTGGACTTCAGGCATTTTGGCATTTCCTTCTCCCCAGTCTTCCTCCAGACTCTGGCACCTTGATTTCGAATGACATGCAAAGTTTGAGCGACAGTCCAGTGCTGCTTCTCTGTAGCCCAGGTCAGGCGCTTCTGCAACTGTTTCTGGTTCAAAAGTGTCTTGACCTGGGAATGCGGCACCTGTAGCCCATTTCCTGCACACGCCTGTGCACGGTGGCTCTGGATGTTTCTACTCCAGACTCAGTCCACTGCTTCCACAGGTCCCCCAAGGTCTGGAATCGGTCCTTCTCCACAATCTTCCTCAGTGTCCGCTCACCTCTTCTGTTGCCACACTTTTTCCTTCCCACAGACTTCCCACTGAGGTGCCTTGATACAGCACTCTGTTAACAGCCTATTCGTTCAGAAATTTCTTTCTGTGTCTTACCCTCTCGCTTGAGGGTGTCAATGATGGCCTTCTGGACAGCAGTCAGGTCGGCAGTCTTACCCATGATTGCGGTTTTGAGGCTGGGAGTTTTTAAAAGCCTCAGGAATCTTTTGCAGGTGTTTAGAGTTAATTATTTGATTCAGATGATTAGGTTAATAGCTCGTTTAGAGAACCTTTTCATGATATGCTAATTTTTGAAATAGGAATTTTGGGTTTTCATGAGCTGTATGCCAAAATCATCAGTATTAAAACAATAAAAAACCTGAAATATTTCAGTTGGTGTGCAATGAATCTAAAATAAATGAAATCTTAATTTTATCATTACATTATGGAAAATAATGAACTTTTATCACAATATGCAAATTTTTTTAGAAAGACCTGTACAAAAGTTGCATTTTCGGGTATATTAATTTGAACAAACTTCCAACCTACCTTTTTCATCCATGTCCCGAGAGAAAAAGAAAAAGGCGGTTGAGCAGAAGTTCAAGACCAAGAAGAATAAAACGCCTCTGACGCGAGGGTCCTTAAAGGGAAATTATACTTTGGGTGAAAGAGTGAGATATTTGAGTGTCTATGAATGTCTATGCGTTCAAGTTGAATGAGTGTACAATAACCAATGACAATAGGAAAGCAGAAATACGAAGTAAACTCAGATAGTTCTAGTAATCCAACTTACACCCATGTTCACTTTTTACAGTGTTGATCTTATTCGAGATGATCTATGTATCTTTGGCAGAGCCGGTGCTGTTGTATGTTTTACTGTAGCTCCCAGTGAGAAAGACATTATTCATCACCAAACGATCTTGCCATCCTCAAACAGCCCTATAAAACACAGAGTAATGAGGCTTCTGTGGCTGCTGTCAACCCAACACTGCTTTGTAAAGGATGACACAATTATACTTTACTAGCTCTCCGAAAATGCTGACAAGCTCCAGTTCAATAAACCACAATTTCTTTTGCTTTTCTGCAGCCGTAGCTCAAAACTGGACATCTGTAGTGTGTACAGGAATCCCCTGACTTAGTAGAATTCTAGAAATATACAGACTGTCCTTATATCTAAACCTGCGTAGATACTTATTCAAATGTTTAATTTTCAAAATGGCAATGTCAGCAATGTTGCAATATTGAAAGGTAATGATGGCTAATACAGACTATACTGTAATGGTATTTTACATGAAATCCTTCTTTAAACAAATCTCATTCTCACTTTTACACTGGAAACATCACATTAGTCTGAAGCATGCATGCATCTCTCCTTTTTAATGCCAGCCTTTATACTAGATTATGTGTGATGACTTCAGGTGTTCATGTTTAAAATAAAATTGTCTGGCCGTACACCTTTTTCATCTGAGTAAATCTTTCTGATCTTCACTCTGATTTAGGAAATTATCTAATTGAGAACAATGAATAATATTAAGAAATGGCACTGGTGACAAATCTATAGTACAGACACAAACATAGATGCATCAATACTGTAAAAACAGTAATGAAAAAATATAGTAATATTGTAAAATATATCATAACATTTTAAAATAACCATGTTCAGTGTAAAAACATTAAAAAATATATTTCATTCCTTAAGTCGAATTTTCAGTCTTCTGTGTCGCATGATCCTTCAGCAATCTGATCAATCTGATTTGCTGCTCAAGAAACATTTGTAATTAATTTCTTATTATTATCAATGTTGTAAAGTGTGTGCTGCTAAATATTTTGTGGAATCTGATTTAATTTGCAGGTCAATTTAATGTGTCCTCACTAAATTAATTGTTTAAACAACTTCTTTATTAAAAGTAGTCAATGGACTACACAAAAAAGTTCGGCGTTCATTAAAACACCATCTTCAGTTGAAAAATACAGGCAGAAACTCTGGAAAAATATACAACTCATGGCATTTATTTTGGATGATTTACAATTGCTTTTTTACAGTATATTGATAGCTGACTAGTCTATTTTTGCTATAGGCTGCTAGCTAGCTAAATGAAGTAGATCGCAATCTTTTGTGTTACACATTTTTTTTCCTTGACTTTGATGTCTGCATTTCAAAGCCATCTCAACAATCATTTTCCTTCAAGAGCAAAGGGCCAACCTTAAACGCTATAAGCAAAAACAACCACTCAACTACACTTTTATTCAGTGTGTCCGGAGTGCTTCAGTGACAGATTTATGACAAAGGCTGCACTGTAATTTAAACGCTGCAAACTTTAACGGACAGTAAAACAAAGTAAAACATTAAATATTGTATACTGTAACTCCAGGCTGGCACAGTAACTTCTAAACAGCTAAACAACAGCAGAATACCCTAACTCAATGTGAGCGTTCCAAAACAAAGGCAAAGAGCGGTAACTGGTGTTCGGTGTTCTGCCTTGGTTTCTCCTGGGCTTTTGGAAGTTACTGTAAAAACAATTACAAACCCGATTCCAAAAAAGTTTGGACACTGTACAAATCAAATCTCATAAACTTCACAATAGAATATAGATAACATATCAAATGTTGAAAGTGAGACATTTGGAAATGTCATGCCAAATATTGGCTCATTTTGGCTTTCATGAGAGATACACATTCCAAAAAAGTTGGAACAGTTAGCAATAAGAGGCCAGAAAAGTTAAATGTACATATAAGGAAAAGCTGGAGGACCAATTTGCAACTTATTAGGTCAATTGGCAACATGATTGGGTATAAAAAGAGCCTCTCACAGTGGCAGTGTCTCTCAGAAGTCAAGATGGGCAGAGGATCACCAATTCCCCCAATGCTGTGGTGAAAAATAGTGGAGCAATATCAGAAAGGAGTTTCTCAGGGAAAAATTGCAAAGAGTTTGAAGTTATCATCATCTACAGTGCATATATCATCCAAAGATTCAGAGAATCTGGAACAATCTCTGTGCGTAAGGGTCATGGCCGGTAAACCATACTGGATGGCCGTGATCTTCGGGCGCTTTGACGGCACTGCATCACATACAGGAATGCTACTGTAATGGAAATCACAACATCAGGAATCAGGAATACTTCCAGAAATCCACCGTGCCATTCACCATTAGCTAAAACTCTATAGGTAAAAAAAAACCTAAATCAACGAAGACCTAAGACAGTTGAGCAACTAGAAGCCTGTATTAGACAAGAATGGGACAACATTCCTATACCTAAACTTGAGAAACTTGTCTCCTATAGTCCCAAGACATTTGCAGACTGTTATAAAAAGAAGAAGGGATGCCACAGTGATAAACATGGCCTTGTCCCAACTTTTTTGAGATGTGTTGATGCCATGAAATTTAAAATCATCTTATTTTTCCGTTAAAATTATAAATTTTCTCAGTTTAAACATTTTGATATGTCATCTATGTTGTATTCTGAATAAAATATTGAAATTTGAAACTTCCACATCATGTTTTTCTTCACAATTTGTACAGTGTCCCAACTTTTTGTGAATCAGGTTTGTAGATGACAAGACATTTTTTCTTGAAAAAACAACGGAATTAACTCAAAAAATGTATCCATATGATAAAGGAGGTCTTGAATGTCCCAAAAATATCAATAACTAAACAAAAATGAAGTTACTGCTTTTTGCCTTTGTTGGGCAGTATAATGGTGGCTTATTGCTATAAAATGTACCAATATTAGATATGAGGCATTTTGATCTTAATTTGAATCTCTAACTAGTGTATTTTAGTAAATGGTAATCATGAAATCAGGGGGGTGACAGTAAAGTGGATTGAACAACATCAAATTGTAATGCTAATGGTAATGCTAAATTGTTGCCATGCACCGTGATGCTTGAAGCTTTTGAAGGTGATAGTAACGCTGGTAAACTTGTTTATTTATTAGAGGAATCGCTCGGTTCTCACTCTCTACTATCAGTGAGGCTTGTCAGCGGCAGAGAGCAGGTGATGCATGAGCCAATATGTTCACCGGAGAGAACCCAACATCACACATCAGCATGAAAATCGGTTTCTCTTGAAAGAGCTCTGGGTTGTACATACAGTTCTAAAAATCATGCTAATCGAGGTCAAAATCGGCAGAGTTCTTCTGAAAGATTTTCCAGCATTGTCATCATACTCATCCTAAAAGATGTCAAGTGAATTTTATACATTAGTTGCTTTGAGAGTAGAAACCATAATGATTCGATAAAGGAGTATTCTCGAATCAGACCATAATTGGACCAATATTACAATGGTAACAGCACATTTAAAATTGATAGATGAATAAATAAAATAGATACATATTTATGTGATGTTCTGGAGTATTTTAAACCTGGCTCTCACAGAGCCAGACTTTGTACTGTTGGCATGAAATCATCCACTTTGCACTTTTTTTCTGGCCAAGAACCACACAGAAATGTTTAAAATAAACAACGACAGTTTGTTTTTATGCTTAGTTCTTCTTAAGGGGCACCTGAAGCCATATAAACATGAATTTGTTTCCTGGCAAGCTGAATTTGTTTAAATTCGCCTTTTTCAGGAAGCGCTCACAATCTTTGTAATATGTATCAGGCAATCCATTTGCAGTCTTGCTGTGAGGACATTGAGTGAGATGTTACATTTTGTAAATTCTAAGCAGGGGTCTGTATCAGTGAGCTTATGAGCTCTTGTTTATTGGTGGCATCCAGAAGTGCAGTAATTATGACTGAATGACTTTAGTCCTTGACCCAGTTCAGATTTATCATATCAGCCAGCTTGGAGTCAAGATTACGTTTAAACTTAGCGAGAAACACGTTAAAGCCATTTGACAAATACACGGAGAACCCTTACCCTGAAGCCGTTTGGAAAGCAGTAACCCCCTGCAAGAAGAGGAACAGAACTGGCATTAAATTCGTAAATTCCTGCTCTCCAGCCAGATGCCTACAGAGCTGAACACTGTTAATCGAAACCATGAACCTCTTCGGGCCTGGGGAAATCTTGGAATTTCGATTCTGGATTTATTTGCTGCTAAATATGTACTGCTATCCTAAGGGTCTGATGTTTTGGAAATATAGCATAGAGGGCACTCATAACATGTGCCTGGGATTTGTTCAAATTTAAAAGATGTCCTCATCATCTCTGAACTTTTCTTTGTCTCTCAATGATACAGTAGTGTGATGGTATAAATATGGAAAAAAAGTAGGCATTTGTCACAATGACTGATGATGAAGACAGACAGACTTGCAGATTAAAAGTGAAACGATGTTTAATAAACGATGAGCAGACAGGCATAACAGTGTGTAATGCAAACACAAACAACAACTGAAAAGAACTCAGGAGACAGCGGAACGAATGCTGCCTTCACGTGCTATCGGAAATGTCCTACTTCCCACTTCATAAGTCGTCATTACAAGCTTGTTGCATTCAAGTGCTTTGTTGTCAGAATAAACAGGATCATGGAGGACACCATGTTTATTATTGCCTATTTATTGGGAAAATTATATGTAGTGTCACATGAACTTACAACTGTAATGCCAGATTCTGTATTTTCGGTCAATTGCAGGCAATTTTCACTGTGTATAAAACATAGAATAGCCTATGCTTCAAATGATTACTTGTGTATGTAAATATACACTACATTAACGATAAGACTAGACGATCTAGCTGTTTTGGGGTAAAAAATTATAAATCATATACCTGTGACAGCAGTAGGTTTCCCCACCACCATGTTTAAAGCGGTGATGAATTGAGAAATCAACTTTCCCTTGAGCCTTTGATATATTAAAGGTCATGGTAATATAAGAATATCCTATATGTTTCAGAGCTGAAAACTTCCTTGTTAGTCAAAGAAAAGCTTTTATTGACACCAGGCCCAGAAAACGAGAGCTCTCAGATATATACTGATCAATGACGTAATAGAAGGGGGAACGCCGCCTCTACAGATTAATGTGTACGCCTGCTTCTGTAGCCCTGCCCACCGACTCGTGGAGCTAAACTGTGCTAAACAGAGCTAACCACGCTACCGAGCAATAAACATGCCGAAGATAGCAAGATTATCGTTTGTAAACAAGACGCAGGTGAAGACTGGATTTGCAGACATATTGAGATTTAAACACAATGCTGTGCCTTCTATATTGGATCCGACAGGAATGGTGCAACACACTTATGTGAGTAAAATATGTTTTTATATGTGATTACAGATCGTTATGATTATGTGTACATGTCTAACTGAACATACTTTAGCACGCTGTCACAGGCTGGAGAATCCTTTATTTGTTGGTTCATTGGAATTCGGAATCAGACTCGGACATGTATGGGCCAGGGCTCACAAAGCCCAACGTCCCGGGGTGTTTCCCAGACGGGCCCATAAGCCCGTAAGCAGGGTAGTGAATTTTTTATAGAGAAATAACATTCCTTTCTTGGTTTTGCATTGTTCACTCTCTTGACTTGATATTTGAAGAGCGCGCGCCCGTGTATGCGGTTCACGCTTATATATCCACCGATCGGGCGGTCCAAGTAATAACAAAATAAATCAATGGCGGGTGGATGAGAGAGAAATCATTGTGTTTGTTTGATAAATACGGCTTGAGAGACCTGTGAGAGAATCTTTCTGGTTGGCGCTTTCAAAACAATCTCTCACGTGAACTGACAGGGGAGCTCATTAAATATGCTAATCTAATCCAATCCTAGTCGTGGGCTTTTACTGCCAAGTCTACAGTGCGGCACGCACTAAGCGTGTCTAGAGAGCTTCAAAACCTGTGTAGAAAATAGCCTATTACTTATTCATTATGATGTTTATGAATGAAAGCACGCATACATCATAATTTGACCTCAGACAATAGTATATAAAAATAAAACAAGCCAGTTCATGACACCTTTAAACTTTATAGCATGCCCAACTTGGGAATTTGGGTATCAAATTTGTTTCCGAACTTCCTAGTGGTAAACACGACATCAGAGGGCATTCGTATTCACAATAAATTCACGATAATTCCAATAGCACGTTAAAGCAGAATTAAGTACAGACTCAAACAAGATAATTAATCAGACACAACTGATACAATATGTGTAAATGCCTTATAGTAGGCATAACAATAGTGTTCAAATAGCTATTCTTTCGCTTGTTTATCTTTCATTTTAGGTCATTCTTATACCATAGTAGAGCTTTAGTCAATTCATTACTGCATTCACAATTTTTGTTTGTTTTTGTACTAGGCATTTAGGCTACTTGAATTTTGTGCAATCGTCACTCACTTTGAACAACTTTTAGAAGCTCTCAGAAGAGGAGTGATATCCGTATATTTTTTAGTAAAAAAACTGACCTCGATCTTCCAGGGAAACAACAGACTTCGTGGTGACGAAAGCCAGATTTCTCCAATCATTTAGTGTTGTTAAGTCCCTTCCCTTTCCTGTAAGCTTGCATTCAGATCTGCCTCCAGCCAAGAAACAACTAATGGTAAGAAACCAAGTCTCCATGCTACAGTTTTTTCCTTTTTGATAATCAATTTCGCCCAGATGTACACCACAATACGGAAGAAAAGGAGCTGCTGTTACTTACTTTTCAATGTGACTTTAAATAGCTATTTGCAAATTACATTTTGATGATAAAAACTATCATAGTAATTTTCTTTGAAATGGACCAATGAATCAATCATTCACATTGTGACCAGGAATGTGTGTTGAAAAGTAAAAAGGGTTGATTTGTTACTTCAGTTTAGCATTTAGCACAGTAGCTTTCTTGCATGTGTAAATAATGTAAAATATTCCATAATGATCTAAAATACACGCCGTTATGCCCTAGACACTTCTGACAACTCTTCCTCATCTGCAACTTTTGTTGATACGACCAGCTCTGCACATAGAGCATAGATCTAGTGTTAAATCAATACTTCTCTTTTTCAGGCTATTTTGAAGGATGGTGCATTCTAGCTGAAACATGGAACTCATCCAAAACATTAGCCCTGTCTAACCATCTCCAACACACATCCATTATCCAGCACCGTCCACTTCCTCAGGCTGATCTATGGAGGAAAACTTTTTTTGTTTTCATCATGCCATGAGACGAGTTTCTCTCTGCTCTTTAACAACAGGACTGGACATCAAGTGTTGCTCTTAAAGGTTAATTAGAAAAATTATCTCATCAGTTGCAGACAAATGTACCAAAGGAGCCCCCCTTCCTTTTGCCGCATACATGCTAATCTCAGGCAGGTCTGCTCGGGGTCCACCTGTGATGTCTCTCTGTCAGAGCCACCGATCCCCACGAGCCTCTGAAAAGATCCGCTTCACTGAGTCCCTGTGACTTGGCTACTAATAAAAAGACAGGAAAGAGAGTGTGACCTGTTTGGACTCACTCACAACCACTTTGTATCCTACCTATATCTGTCTCCTCATCTCCCTTTCTCTCTCTTTCTATCCCTCACTCAGTCACTTTATCTATATGTGGCTTTTGGTCTTCACAGATCTCTCTTTTGTGGTATCTGTTCCTCATGTGCTGCTCAGGTAATGCTGGCACAAATGAAGCAGAACGGCTTATTTTCTCTCTCCCGCATCACTCTGGCCTCTCTCCCTTGGCCGTATCTTTTTTCTCTCCCTCTTTTAAACTTGATCCTTTCTGTCCAAGCACTCTTTAATCTTCTCTCTCTTCTACCTCTTCTATGCCTCTCATTTTATTTTCCTATTTTCTGCTTTCAGTCACACACATCTTTGCTCCTACTCTTTTAAGGGATATATCACCAAAAAAATTGTAAATGTCATTATTTAATCATCATGTCATATTTTTCTCTAAGTGTGATCTCATTAGTAATTCAACCACATGTGTTTTTGTAGATTTGTATAAACACATAAGCAACCCGTATTAATGTATTTACAACATCTAAACATTAAGAGGTTTGCATATGAACAACTTTAGAGATGTTTCCAAATCTTTTTACTTTCATAGAATATTACATTCATGGAACAGGTTTATTCTTTTCTGTTTGATATCTGTGCAATAAAGAATGTCATCATTTTACCCAAGTCTAAACTTTAAAATTATCAAATGAATGAAAACTCTGTCATCATTTAATTATAACTTAATAATTTAATTGTAAATGTGGTTGCTGTGGGACAGCTGTCTAAAAAAACTGACAACCATATATATATATATATATATATATAGAAAGGGGGTCAAACACAGTATTAGTATGGTGTCCCTAATAATCCTTTAGGTTATTAGGGACACCATACTAATACTGTGTTTGACCCCCTTTCGCCTTCAGAACTGCCTTAATTCTACATGACATTGATCCAACAAGGTGCTGAAAGCATTGTTTAGAAATGATGGCCCATATTGATAGGATAGCATCTTACAGTTGATGGAGATTTGTGGGATGCACAAAGCTCCTGTTCCACCACATCCCAAAGATGCTCTATTGGGTTGACTAGGACCAAACCCCTAAATGCATTGAAGCAACTGCCATGTGATTGGTTGATTAGATAATTGCATTAATGAGAAATTGAACAGGTGTTCCTAATAATCCTTTAGGTGAGTGTATATTGTAAATATATCGGAATACTGCATAACACACAATATTTATATATATATATACACTCACCTAAAGGATTATTATGTGTGTGTGTGTGTGTGTGTGTGTGTGTGTGTGTGTGTGTGTGTGTGTGTGTGTGTGTGTGTGTGTGTGTGTGTGTGTGTGTGTGTGTGTGTGTGTGTGTGTGTGTGTGTGTGTGTGTGTAAATACGTTTACAATTTATATGCTGTGAGTACATACAGTATATCTACATACAACGTATAATCCAAATATACAATTTATATTTTTACATATTACGTGAAAATACTAATGAGGCTGTTTATGAAAAACAACAAGATACAAAAAGGGCTTAAAAATGCTGTAAAATTACCATAAGTTTAAATTCTTCTGAAGCTTTTACAAACTAGCATTGTATGGAAAATACATGCTTAAAGGTTCTTCAGAAAATCCCCAATTTATACTAAGCAGAAAAATGCCATCATATGGTTCTGAGCACATAAGAGTGAGTATGCCAGGAGTTTTATTTTTGGATGAACTATCTCTTTAAGCTGGCTGCATGATTTCTCTCATGCTTGAAATCCCAGTAATGGTCCATTGGACAGGAGAGTGTGGTTTACATTCCCCGCTCCAGAATGGGAGATATGAAAACCTATTATAGAGACTGTTGGGGAAACGATGGGTCAGAATAATTTTGTTTGTCTGCGTACTTGGCTTTACGAAATAGCTAACAAAATAACTGTCTCCGCAAATGACAGTCGTGCGTGCCACATAATAGATGCACCTTTCAAGGATGCATGAGTATTGATTTTAGCCTTGACACGTGGGAGTTTCCTCTTCTAACCTACTGACCAAATCATTGAACTATCCAATCATTGAAGGGGATGGCCAATAATGTCAGCCCTGTTGTTCATGAGAACCTCCGGCTCATGTCTGGCCACAGAATTACATCTTAATTTATCATCTTTGGTGGCATTCCAAATATGATTGGCGAATATGCTTTTTGTACTTCCTTTCTCATTACTCACTGCCACATAAATGCCAATCAGCATTCATCTCAGGAAGTGAGGCGGAAGGTAAGGTCATAACCCTCCAAACTAGTGGCTCATGAGGTCACTCACACTAACACACACTAGCAGAGCGCATGCAGTCAGATGCTTCACAACAACATATTTCATATTCTCTGAAGCCAATATGAGTGGTGGGGTCTGGGGTCCAGTGGGCCACAAAGGAGTGACGGGGTCTGTGGAAAAGTCTAGAAGAAAACTTAATAAATAAAATAAAATAAAATAAAATAAATTAATTAACAAACAATAAGATTAAAATAGAAAAACGTAAAATGTATGTTTACCTGAATTATATGTAGGTAAATACATTATAGCTTGGAATATTTGGAATGCCTGCTTTTCATACATTTCTACAAATTCCCATCTTGAATGTTCATGACATGTATTATAATATGTTTAATTTAAACTAATTTGAAAATGCTTTCAGCTGCCAATAAGAGTGTATAACTTCATCAGCTCTATGAAAATGGCCAGAATTTCCCTCAACATTAGCTCAAAATATAAAAATGTCCGCAGATCTCCCAGGCCTGCCTAGACGTTCAAATACAAAAAAGTGAGCATGTGTTTGAAGTGCCTTTTGATCAAGACTTCCTGCCTGTGGTGACTTCCTTCCTGTCTTCTCCTCAGGTGGATCCTGCATCCCACTGCGTCCTGTTCACTGTTTATTAATGACCGAAGCTTCAACTCAGCTCTCACTCCTATGGAAATGGGGTAATCTAAATGATTGAATATGTGTCCACAGATAGCTACGATTCATTTATTACCTTGATGTTTGTCTGATAAACAGCATTAACAGGACTTTGATGAGAGAGAAATGGGATGTCTGCATCACTAATTGTCAACCGTGCAAAAAAATAAAGATTATTGCTGCAGAGGAACAAGCGGGCTTGTTGTGAAATGCTTAAAGCTGAAGGTTTTAGCTTGACCTTCCCAAATAGAGAGTTGATGTATAATTTTTTTTTTTTTCGCTCAGCTTATTTTCTATCTTTTATTCTCTCATTTTATTCAATTACATTCCATGAAAAATAACATTCCTTTGTACTGTTTGTGATCACCAAATAGAACCAGAGAATTTTCTGTGCTGCTTAAATGGAGGCAGAAAATAAAACTCCTTTCAAGAGAGAGTTATGATCCCTCGAACAGTGATGGTAATAAATATCTGACATTGCATTTTTATCGGTATCGCCGTGACCCTCAAAATCATGATCTCATCATTAATATGGGAGGACCAAATAATAGATCCCAGCATGCTCCACTGGAGACTCCCAGCACTAATGTTGGCCTTGGCTCGTTTATCACTCTGAACATTTTTGGACACTTCTAAGGGCGATATTTCATGGCAATATTTTAGGTTTGGTAAAAACAATGTTAAAGCCGCATCCATTGATACAAATATGTAACACTAAGGTATCAGTTATTTTGGTGTTTATCCAAATAGAGAATGGAGACTGACAAGCGTCAGATTTTGTATTATCAGCTGTAAATGTGTTTATTTTTTATTGAATATTCTTATATTAATCTGCAATTTTGTGTAAATTAGTGTGTCATTTTTTAAAAGCTGCTGTTGCAACCTGTTGTGACTAATAACACTAAAATGGTTTAAAAATAGCAGAAATTATGAATTTTACTAACTTTTTGTTGTGTAATTTTTTATATCTTGATGATTTCACCTAGGGCTGTTATTATTGAAGAAAAATATTGAAGAAAATTGCGATATGCAATAACTTGTTAAAAAAATGCAATATTCGATATGTGATACGATATTGCTTTAAGTGTGTAAAATCTATTTAAATTATATATAAAAAACTGAGAATGGTACCATTATGTGTTTCACATTCTTTCTGGGAAAAGAAATCCTTTTAGCAAAAAATTATGTCACAAATCTGACAATATAATTTTAACATCAATGTAAAAAAAACAAAAGCATCCAGGTAAACAAAGACACCTGAACTAGGGATGGACGATTATTTTTGTTATTTCAATTTATCTTTGTTATTAAAAATAAGTAAACTAAAAACTAAAGTCTTCACATGAATTAAATATACACTTATTCATAATAAAGCTACAAAGGTTATTCAGCCAAGAGCTCTGAGTGATTTTCTTGTTCTTTTGTTGTTTGACAGACAGCGGCAGGTTTACCGCATACGCAGGCTGTCACTTTAAGACCTAATGCACGGATCCTATTGTCACGCATTCGGTTTCCCCAACTGATATCCTTCACTTAAAGCATAACGACTGAGTTTACATGAATACTCATCAAGACAGGCATTTTGTGTGTAGCAAGACATGAAACAGAACTGAAGGGATCACACACTTTCAGAGAGGCAGCTTGTGCGCACGTTTCAGTGTGTGTCAGACAGCGCGAAACTGCAAGAAGTTGTTTTTAATAACAACTTAGTTATTGTGTTTAATAACTCTTTTTAACGTCAAGAAAGTCACATAAGTAACAGTCGTGTGCCCAGTCTATTCTCTGCTATATTCGTCGACCTAAAACGTACACTTTTCACAATGCTGAAGTAGCCTGTTAAAATCATTCAGATATTGTCATGCCGTTGTGTATTGTGAAATGTACATTTGCGATATTTCGATAATTTTGATATATTGTGGAGCCCTGATTTCACCCTTCCAGCTTGTTTGTGATCGGTTAAAATAATAGACTGACAGTTGAGCGCTCTTTTAAATCAATTACATTTAAATTTTCGTTTAAATTAGTTAATTGAAATGCTAAATATAAATAATCCTGACTTTGTAAAGTTGAAATAATCCACTCCAGTTATTAAACGTATTCTACATATCGTGGAGCTGTAAGGACGATGGTCCCAGATGGAGCCAAGGGAGGGAGGAGGACAGGCAGAGCCGAAAGGTTGACAAGCCGAGATGGAGCGGTGGACTTGATGGCTGGAGGTGGAGCCAGGGTATCCATTTTCCAAGGTGGAGCTGTTGACCTTGAAGATCTTCTGGAGTTAATTTGTAGGAACTGACAAACTGACTGGAACCAGCAGAGGAGTGGTCGAAGGACTGGCTGAATTTGGAAGAGGAGGCGTTAGAGGGAGGTTGGGTGGAAACTCTGGAGATACAAGGGACTACGAGCTTGGTGGAAACAGTAGATTTAGACACAGGAGATTTAGTGCTGGATGAGACCTGCGGAGACAAAGGAGACTTAGAGCTGGGCGGGACCATTGGGTGTGACCATTTCCTCCAAAAATCCATAAGCCAGCTGCGGGAGAATGGCTGGGGCTCCATGCCTTTTTTCTCCATGAGCGTCCTATGGAGTTTTGCCGGCTCATGCACCTGGTCAGACTCTCTGTGGGGCTTGGGCTCGCTCCAGGATGATGGTTGGCTTAGTCCTTTTTACTAACTCGTGCATTACAGTGGGCTCTGGCGTTCGCTCTGTATAGTGTGTGGGTGGTGGCTGGCTAGGCTCTGGGTTCGAAGTGGGGCTGGTGATGTCCTCCACTGGGCAGATGGTGAACGTCGATCCATTGTTCACCAGCACCCACCCCACAAACATGGCAAAATCCTCTCTGGGATGGTTCATTGTCTGGAAGCCGTGGCTGGTGTGGTTAAAAACGCAGAATGAGTGGTCCGGATACTGAGTTAGGCATGCCAGACCCAAACAAATCCCTTGTATCGTCCCCCAGTGAACAGTCCTTCTGCTCCAGCCAGAGTAGTTGGACGGTGGGTATCTATTAGTGAAGGGGAGAGAAGAAAAAAATCAGCAAAAAAACTACTATTGGTCCAGTACTCTGTCACATTTTGGTGGTTGTAAAGAGTGCACAATGATCAGAGATAAAAAAAGAACAGTCTTTTATTTCAATAATCCAATCACAGCAATCCGCAGGAGAAAATAAAATAAAATAAAATCATATAAACAGGTCTGAGGGACTAATTAACAATCAAGGAAACTAAGGCTGGCCACACACTTTTAAGCCCAAGCGACCGGCGGGCATTGCCCGATTCAATGCTTGTCGCACATTCCCAAATCGCAAATATAAAACATGTTTGATATTTACGACTTGTTCGGGCTGCCTCTGACGCGATGCTTGTGATAGTGTATGAGAACATGCATGCTTCACCAACTGGATGTTGTGTGCTTCTATAGCTGAAACTTGGCAGCCACATACGAAGTGGAGTATTGAGAAAGAAATCATCCATATTCTTTTTTTCCTTCCTTCCTTGTTTTGTTTTTTTTTTTACCATAAAGCAAAACTCAGACCAGGAGAGCCTGCTGATGACGTTGATCGTTCTTCGTCTGTTTTTCTTCTCAAGTCACGTTTTATCTCGCAAATCTCTGTGAGATCTTGTCTCGCTGTGGAACAGTTACTTCAATCGACAAGTGTGTGTATGGTCTTGTGGTCCAGACGAATCTTTTAGTTTGTGATTATAATACTAAAAATCAGTTGAAACTGCCCTTCTGTTTGTTATCTCCCACACTTTTAAACTCAATTAAGTTTTAAATATCGCCTAGTGTGTCCAAGGTCTAACTGGGAACTAAGGATGTGTTCACAGTTCAACTTTTTATGTGTTTTGGCCATTCATTTACACAACAACAGTGTTTTAGGGGCCTGAAAACGCAAGCTTTTGAAAACGGTTTCAAAGAGCAAGGTTTTAAAAATGATAACTATCTCCATGTAAACAACAAAAAAGTGAATCTATGAAAACGGTGACATCATGCGCATGCGTTGTACATGTTTGTGGGGTCTTTAGTCTGACTTGAGACAGCACCGCTGCCACGTCACCGTGACGTATGGCATCAAAGTTTCACGAGAGCGAATCGAGAGCAAAAGGCTGACTCAGCACAAGCTCTGATGACAACACAGCTGTTCCCTTTCGAAAGGGAACTCGCGCCGCGCCGGAAAGACGCTACGGGAACGCCTCAGCGTGACCGGTGTCTGAATCGCTATCCAATCACATCAATCCTATTGACCGCGACAGCCTCTGATGTCATCACCATGCGACCAGGAAGTATATAAGGGCGCCATGCAAACACAACACTATCCTTCTTCGCCTTCAGGGACTGTTTGTCTGAGTTGGCTAACAATGGCATCACCTAAGAAATGCACAGAGAAGAAGCGCGACTTCCACAAGTGCGCGGATCCGTGTCCCAGGTTTCTCACGCCTGAGGACACACACACTCTCTGTGTGTTCTGCCTGGGAGAGGAGCATGCACGGACGTTCTCGAGGAGCCTCCTGTGCAAACTGTGAGCGCTTCCTTTGAGAACGCCCGCCTCGCCTGGCCTCTTCTTGAAGGAAGAAGGGCTGGCGGTTGGGGCGGTCCCGCCATGCCGAGGCTGAGCGGCGACGCTTGTCCTGGGGTTTCCCAGCTGGATCTGCCCCATCGGTTAGAGAAGGAGGTTGTCCTTCACGAGCGGCCAGATCGCGAGGGCAGCTGTCGGAGGAGGAGCTGGACTATGACTCCTCCTCTTCGTCAGCTGCAGTACTTCCACCTCAGCAAGGGATGGAAGTGGAGGGTGGTGACGCGGCGAGGCCGAACCCTCCCAGCCATCCTGCCCTGCACGGGAGCTGTTGGAGGTTATGGAACGCGCCGCCCATAGGCTACAGCTGCCGTGGCGCGCGTTAGGAGGAGGCCGCCATTCAAGTCGGTTGGATGATCGGTTTCTTTCTCGCCATGGCCCCTCGGCTCGGGAGTCTTCCATTCCTCCCGATCTCCATGATCAGATCGCGGGGCATGGAAGTCCCGTATTCGCCCGCTTCCATCACCATCAGCGGCTAATTTCGCTGATGTGGAGGGAGTGGCCGAAGCGGGGTATGTGTCGATGCCGCCGATTGACGAGACGTTTGCGAACTATCTCGCATCTGGCCGGGCATCGACACTGAGAGCTCCCAACCTGCCGCCTAAACCTTTAAAGACGACTTCACGCTTGAATGGCAGGGCGTACACGTCAGCGGGTCAGGCTGTGGCGGCGTTGCACACCATGGCGGTGTTGCAAGCTTACCAGGCTGATCTGCTGAAGGACCTCGATCAGGGGGAGGGCCTGCTCCTGATGCGATGGCCGAGGCGCCGCACCACGGATTTGCTCTCCGCCACCAAGCAGACAGCGGTCGCCATCGGGCGGTCGATGGCGGCTATGGTGGCCACGGAGAGACATCTGTGGTTGAACCTGGCGGACATCGGGAGAAAGAGAAGGCATTTCTCCTCGATGCCCGGTTTCGCCTCTGAGTTTCTCGGCACCTCCGCCGAGGCGGTGGTGGGAAGGTTCAGGAGGCGGCGCGCCGGCGGCATTTAAATCATGTATTCCACTGAGGTCCGGGCCGCGCCCAGGCAGGCGGGTGTCCTGGTCCGCCACGGTCTGAGGACCGGAGGCAGGACCAGCGCGTGAGCGTCGCTGCCGCGGCGCCTCTGGCTCGGGTAGGGCGCAGAAGTGGCGGACACCCGGAACCGGAGGAAGGCGGCCGGTGAGAACCGGAACCAGCGCTGGCGGGCAAGAAGTCTCCGCCCCTAGAGCGCAGGTAGAGAATGAACTTCCCTTCCTCCCACTTTTCTCGCGCGCCTAACATCGGACGGGCGGGGCCCATGATGAGCGGATGTGAGACTCTGACGGCCTACCTAGCCTGGTTGGAGAGAGCGCCTCAGGTTGGTGGTGCACCTATACATGCTAATGGATTATCATGGAGCACCGGAGGCGAACTGGTGAGTCCTCTGAGAGGGAATTGTTCTCTTATTACAAGGACTCTGGCGCTTCCCTGAGCGGGTTCGAGGGATTATGGATTGATCGTCGCGGATACTACAGGGCCTGTAGTTCCCGGCGGTGGCTAGAACGATCTGATTTACCAAGTAGTTCGGTTTTGGGCCGTATTCGCGGAGAGCATAACCGCAATATAAATATATATAAATAAATAACCCGAGTTTTCTCCGCTTACAGTCCCATGGGATGTAGCGCCCTTGGGTGAGTGCTTTCCTAGCTGAAGCTGAGTGCCAGTAGCCACCGCCGGATAAAACAGTGGTTCTCTCCTGTGGAAGATTTGACAGGTGTGTGGGGCTGTTGTGTGAACTACAGCGGGATCTATGCCCAGCCCTATGGGGCTTTGTGGGACTGGCTTCGGGTTCTGTATATTTCCCAAGCTTTGTTAGATCTAGTGCAGGCTGGCCCGGTTTGTGAGGGCGCCGCACCGGTTGGCCTAGGCAGTTTGTTATGGGATAGGGGCGTTCCCAAATGGTTAGGTGTCCGCCTGAGCCTGTTTTTAAATATTTAAAATCAGTGTGTTGTGTATCCCTAGCTCAGCCTCCTCTTGTTACAGAGTCGTCCGGCCAAGGCCCGCCCCTTCTCTGCGTTCTGGGGTTATAGTAATGCAGGTGGGTGTGTAGCAGAATGAACAGCGACTCAGCCAGTGGTCGTGGGCGGGTTTTTGCGCCCGCATGCGCGCAGGCTGCTTTTTGCTAACCCGCTTTCCAGAGCTATTGTGGCCGCCATCTTCTGGCGGCCCTGGCCCCATCCTGGAGGATGTCTGGCCAGCGATCAGCATATTTATGAAATGTTTTGCTGTCTGCTCTGTATCTTCTGCTCCACCTTTTAGGGCTTGGGGTGAGCTGCACCGCAACCTCGTGCTTCGTATGGTTTGGTCGGATGCTCCTGGAAGCCGGCATTGCCATGGCTGACGCCGCATGAATGGCAGGCCGCGGGATAAACGGAACGGCGGCCTCCCGAAGCAGGTGACGTAAGTTGTACTCCCTTGCTTTAGAGGGTTTAGGGCACTTTTGCTGAGTACACTGCTATGTGCAATGTGTTTAGGTCTATGTTGTAGGCACTGCCGGAGAGACTGCGCCATCGCATGGAGGACTCTGAGAGACCATGGGTTGGAACCAGCCCTGGTAAGGGCGTGTGAAGGCAGCCGGCTGGTAGCAGCTGGTGCCGGCAGTCTCGGCAGCGGACACCGAGCGGGTAGGAGGCCTCGTTAGGCCACCCTGCGAGGAGTCCCGACATCACAGCCCGTGTGGGCCTGGGAGGATTTCCTCAACGATGTCAGTTTCAGCAGAACCGCCGACTAGTAGGCCCTTTTTGGCCTCCTGGGGATGAGTCCCAGGTGATAACTGTATGAATCAAAACAGTTCTTCGTCAGTTTCGGTAGGCAGTAGGCCTGCAGACCTCCTCAGAAACTCGCTGCCGGGCAGTAGGCCGCTTCTGGCCTCCCCGGAGGTGGGCTGCAAGATGCCCATAGCTGGCTTGAGGGCCTGCTGCGGTAAGGAAAAAAGAGTAGCAGGCCTTGTCTAGCCTTCCCCGAGGGGTGTTTCTGGGCTTCAGTCACCAGATGACAGGTAGCAGGCCGCCTAGGCCGCTCTAGGCCTCCTGAGGGTCTGCCGTGGGTCAGCAGGCCTCGCCTGGCTTCCCTGAGAGGGTGTTCCCGGGTTTCGGTCACGGCCGGCCAGGTGCCCCGTGTGCATGGTTCGCCTCCGGCGACCCCCACACGTGTATTTCACCGTAAGCCTCCGCAGTGAGCGGGTTTCTTCCCTTGGCATGTCCCTGCCACCCCTAGGGTTAAAATTCCACCTTCGGCTGGTACCCTAGAGTTTCCTATATGCAGCCCCTGCGGTCATATGTGTACTTTAAAAAAAAAAAAAATCAGGCCTCCCTGTGGGTGAGTTCTGGTTCCCAACCTCTGTGACAGGGAGCACGGTTGCTAGCTGGGAGTACAGCTGGCACGTTCTGCTATCAGGTGGCAGGCCTTGCCGGGCCTCCCGGAGGTCGTTCCCTGGTTTCCAACGCCAAGGCAACGGGTAGTATGGACGGCTGACAGGTAGCAGGTCCTGCGGGCCTCCTGTGAGATTCACCAATGGGTAGTAGGCCTCACCTGGCCTCCTGGGGACACATTCCTGGCCTTCAGTCACTAGACCGCTAATGGTGGGCTGCCATTAGGCATTAGGCCTCCAGGCCGCCCTGAGACTCGCCATTACACGGAGGCCTCTTTGGGCCTCCCCAGAGGCGAGCGCTGGGACTTCAGACGTTGCGCACGTCCAGCAGGTAGCAGGCCTCCCAAAGTAAGGCCTCCCTGAGGATGAGCCCTGAGCTGTATGCTCAGTTGGCCGGTATATGCGCTGTTCGAGGAGTAGGCCCTCCTGGGCTTCCTTGGGTAGGAAGTTCCCGGCCTCGGTCCTGGTGACAAGCTAGCGTGGTCGCTAGCAAGTATGGATGCCAGGTGGTAGGCCTGGGCCTCCCTGGAGGCGAGCCCCGCGAGGTCTCACATGCCCGCAGGAAGGAATGAGTCCTGGTCCCCACTCCTCTGGTATAGGGCCCCACGCGGTTAGCAGGTGGCCGTCAGGTGGTAGGCCGCTTTAGGCCTCCCTGAGGGAGTGAGTGCCGTTTACAGCTACCTCGATGGCTAGCTCAACTGTGGTCAGATGGCAGGAGGCTTCGGCTTCCCTGAGGGCGAGCCCCTTGGGGCCAACACTCGTGCAGTTAGCACGGTCGGCTTCTCGGTAATATCGGCCTCCTAGGCCTCCCTGAGGGGACGAACTGCCGGGTCCCTGCTGCCATTACACCTGGCCTCTACAGTTGCCTTTTTGGGAGCGAGTTCCCTGGATGGGAACACTTAACTGGCTTACGCTGACAGCTAGTGGTCACCTGCTATCAGGTTCCGGGTTTTTAGCCGGCATCACCTGAAGACGGTTGCATACCCTAGCACGACAAACGACGCTGTTGCTATGCGGTCCCTACAGGACGGGACTTGCGAGGTTGCCTACAGCATGAGTACCTACCGGGCAGGCCTAGGAGCTCCTCAAGGGAGGGTCGTATGTGAGCTTACAGCCGCCTGGGCCTGATCTGTCGGTGTAGGCCTCGGGGCCTCCCAGTTAGATCGGCATGTAGGCCTGTTAGGCCTCCCGGCGCCATAAGAGATGCGCTTGGTAGATCCTAGGATCGGCGGCTGAGCTCCCTCGCCAGCAAGGGTCGGAAAGCACTAAGCTGAGCGCTGCTCTCCAGGATGGCCCGTCTCTGAGGTCTGGCCTGAGGCGGACACTGCCAGTCTTGCAGTCCCCAGGCTGGCCGCCTCCCCGGAGGCGCATTCCAGAGGCTCTGTTTCTCAACAGACAGGGCTGGCCGACGGAAGCGTCCACTTTAGTGAATGCCAGGTCTGGCCTCCTGGTGGCATTCGGTGAAGGTTTTCCCGAATAGTGACTGGCTGGGGCACCTCGGGTCCCCTAGCCACATTCCTTAAAGGAACCCCTTCTGTTGAATGGGCTGGTTCCAGGCCTTTGAGCGGCCGGGAGGACTTCATGCGGTTCGCGAAGGTGCCCCCAAGGCTTATAGCTTGGGCTTTGACCGATAGGGGATGCTGTCACTGACAGCCTGGTGTGACCAGAGGGGGAGTGGTTCAGGCATTTCAGTTGAATGTGCTTGTCCTGACAGTTGTCACTGCCAGTGGGCATGCACTCCTCGGCATGGAGGCGTATATCGTTCCCGTAGCGCCTTTCCGACGCAGCGAGTTCCCTTCGAAAGGGAACGCTCTGGTTACGACTGTAACCTTAGTTCCCTGAGAACAGGAACGAGACGCCGCGCCGCTTGCCATGCCATCGGGCCTGCCTGCCCGCCAACAGTCCCTTCAGACGAAGAGGATAGTGTTGTGTTTGCATGGCGCCTTATATACTTCCTGGTCGCATGGTGATGACATCAGAGGCTGTCGCCGGTCAATAGGATTGATGTGATTGGATAGCGATTCAGACACCGGTCACGCTGAGGCGTTCCTCGTAGCGCCTTTCCGACGCAGCGCCTCGCTTCCCTGTTCTCAGGGAACTAAGGTTACAGTCGTAACCAGAGACGTTCCACGATTGGCCGGATTCACCGATGACAACAATGACATGTTGTTTTTATAACCGTAAAAACTCTTGCCATGTAGCCATAATGTTGTATTATGTCAACTGATAAAAAATATATAGACCCATTAGATAATTTAAATAGTATAGGCTTATGTTAACCTTTATTCTAGATGGCGCTGAATTAAGCAGTACATGAAAAGTGTTTCTGTTGTTCATGAAAACATCTAAAGCGTTGTTGTATTTGACAAATATTGCATCTAATTCATTTCGTCTGTGATAAAGTATGCAAATACAGTGCGAGCGTCACTACGGGAGCAGAACGTTTTTCGAAAGGCAATAGGCTTGTTTGAGATTAGCAAGGTCTGCGCAGAACCGATCACCGGTGATCAGTGCGAGATGCATGCCGGTTAGAAATGTGTCCGAGGGCGGTCCGCCTTCCTCTGATGTCATGCTGACGTATGTCAAAGAACTCTCGCGAGCGAAAGGCGGATGTGTCGGATTCTGCAGTCGAGCGCAGTTGCTCTCCACCGACTGCGCTGAGCAAAAGCATGATGAGAAACGACTTACTGACGACACAGCTTAATGCTCATTGGTTTAAACAACCGTGACATGTGAATCTTTTTTAAAATGTTTGATTTTAAAACTCTGATATTGTGTTTTTATGTCTATAAATTATGTGTGAATATTCCCTAACTGTGCGACAGTGCGACCTCTCTGTGGGTTAAATATATAAAAACATGTATGTAATTAAAGTAAAAATGATTGATAAACACGTCTTTCAAATGGGAATAAATAACAACAACTTTAAATGTTTTGTTCATAATATTTATTTTCATATAAAAGCAACAGAACTTAAATCCAGTTTATCAGCAGCACAGTGCATGAGTGTGAATCCCGCGATATCCGCCTCTGATCTCGCAGGTGTCGGATCCACTACGAGAAGACAGAACTGTCCGTCTTTCACTCCTCCCTTCACTGCAGCCGCCTAGTCTCGCCATCATTTCAGGCGAGGCGAGGCGCATCTCAAACAAGCCTTATGTCTGTCTGATCGGTCTGCAGCCGCGTGAAGTCAAACACACCTGTATACTTCATTTGTTCATTTGTTCCTTCCTTCCTTCATTCCTTCATGCATCCTGTCCAACTACCTGTAGTTATAACATTAAATCATGCTTTTTTTTCATGTTTGATTGATGATTTCATTGACATATAAAGATTAAACTTTTAAATAATTTGAGTAAATGAATTAATTGAAAATGTATTATGACTAAAATATGGTGTAAAAATAGCAGAAATTGTGAATTTTACTAAAATGTATGTAGTGTGTACAATGATTCACACCAATTATCCACCATTTCCTGTGATGGATGCAATTATTCTTAAGAGGGCCAGTGTTCCTTCATCTTGATTATCCCACTCACATTAACACCCTTGTTAACTCATACCTTATTATCAAGTTTTTCTTGAGATGGTTCCTCTGATTGTGACGCTTTGTTCTTGGCAGTATTACAAAAAATGTACCAACAGCAATAACATGTGCTTTCTTGTTAAACTTTCTTTTATGTTCTACCAGAGCACTTTTATCTCAAAGTGTTTTTGTCCTCATTCCAAACTGAAATGATTGTTCTGGTTAGATCAGACATAGCTCAACTCCAACAGGTAAGCCTTTCTTACTCTGTCTCTGTCTCTCTCTCTCTCTCTCTCAGCTCGACACATGCAGGTGTCAGAAGCCGTCTCGCTGGCTTGTCAGAGCTGCTCTGCGCCATGTCTGGAGTGATTCATCTTGTTGCCAGGATCATTAACTTCTTGTTGGAAGGACTGACATAGAGAAAGTCAAAGCAGACTCGAGAAGAGCTGATGTGCCACCAAGCCTTCCATATTAATTAGATTGAAACTTTCTCTTATTTGCTTCTCTCCAACATGAGCATGTTTGTATTATGCTGCAAACACCCATAGATATATGAGAGATAAATAGCTTGAGATAGGAGGGTATGGGAGAGACAAACTCAGGACAGAGGATATGTCAAAGATAGAAATGTGCCTTTTTATGGAAAAACCATGTAGTGTGAAGTGTTATATTGAGATAATGTGATCACAGCAAACTTGTCTGAACAAACAGATTTATTGTGTTTTTAACTACAAGAAAATCATTTAGATTAAACAGACACTTGCGTCCACGGTTGTCCCATTATTAAACAGTCGCTAGCGCCCTGATTGTCCCATTAGAGTAATGAGTTGCTGTCATTGATAACTAATTGCATCATTTCAGTAATGTTGCTTTTGTTTATTTTAGTCCTGACATACGTTTACAGCGATCAATTTAGGTTTTTTTTTTGTTCTTTCATTCTTTTTTAAGAATCGTGTCCATCTGAAACCTTCAGTTAATTACCAATAAAATGCAAAATCTAATCAAATTAACCTTTTTTCCAGTACATTACGCTATCTCATTGAAAGTAATTATGGCAAACAAAACATCTTTTTGTATGCTCCTATATGCACCGGGTTTATTTTCTCATATTTCGTCGACCAAAAGAAAAAGTGGGTCGTGTGTATTGTGTCACTCTATATGTCCTAAGTACTGCTTTATTTGAAGTTTGTGACAATGATGCTGAAACTAATGGTAGAAAATGAGTGGTGGATCACCTTGTGACCTTTCACTATACACCTCTATTGTTGTTGCCTGGTAACAAGATAATGCTTACCTGCCCCTCAGTCTGTGACGAAGGAAATGGCTTTATTTTAAGAAATGGTTTAAAGGGAATCATACTGGATCTGGACATAAAACCATAGCTGACTTTTTATGTTGTGCTGTGATGTGTACAGTGTAAGTGTAGCTCCGGCTTTATGTGGTGTGTGGTTTTTCATATGCTGTTGAAAGAACAATAAATCCTCAGATATTGGAGAAAAGGTTATGCTTATGTAATTAAGATGCACAAACCCCGCTATGAAGGGGATGCAGTGTTATGATAGCAGTAGATACATTGATGTTAGTAGTTTTTCATGACACTCTTACATGCTTAAGCCAAAGTTATGTGGAATTTTTTGAAAAACAATAAACAACATTGCTGGAAAATAACAGTACACTAGTGTACAATATGTAAATATATCTAATGTACAGTATCTAGTTTATCTAATGTAAAAAAAAAAAACTCCTAAAATTAACCAACACTGTCTTAACAGTGAAAACGTCTCAGGTTACGTATGTAACCATGGTTTCCTGAGAGGGAACGCCTCTCCGTGATTGCGTCATAAAGGCAGGTGACGTCATTGACCAGGAAACTGTAAAGCACCCCTGAACCAGACAATGTCAGCTTCTGATAGGTCAAAAAACAAGTTGGTCACAGGCATGTCTAATTAGGGCTGGTAGCAGCACCAGAGGGGGAAAGGTGTACAGACTGTACCATGGCATCCAACCCCAGAGTGGCTGGATGTGTGAGGGAATAGAACAGTGAACAGTACGTAGTCTCCCGAGACGCAAACCGATCCACCTCAAGCTCACCGAAGCGATTCCAAAAGAGCTCCACCACCTCGGGGTGGAGTCTCCATTCCCCGGGCACCACTCCCTGCCTCGACAGGAAGTCTGCTCTATTGTTCAGACACCCTGAAATATATATTTCTCAGACTGACAATAATTTCCCTTGAGCCCATATCAGGACTCGATGTACCAGTTTCCATAATCAACGCAAATGCAAACCCCCTTGGCGATTTATGTAGGAGACCACCATCGGGTTGTCCATGCGGACCAACACATGATGCTCCGATGAGGTCTGGGACAAAGTGCCTGAGCGCCAGGAACATGGCCGCTCCACAGACCCCGGACCTAGCGACCACTCATGATCGCCCCTCAGACGGTGAGGGATGCATCTGTCGTTAGCGTTAAGCAACGACAAGGATCTCCCAGCACAGGAACCAAGGATCCTTCCACATAACCAAGGCACAAAGGCATCGCCGCGTGACCTTGATCATGTAAAACGGATTTCCCCTCAGGGAAAATCCCTTGGTCTTGAGCCACCACTGGAAGGGACGGTCAGCTGAAACGGCGAACCAGCAGGGAGCAACCGAACTGACCCTTTTTGAGCCCTCCTTGGGGGGCGCGAGCTTCCCTGTGCTGCTACGTTTCCGGGCGGACATGGAGATGTATGCTCCCTGAGGACCGTTGCGCCCTGAAGCACACGAGGTGGCAGGGTTGGCAGAACGGCCCCCTGATGGCACCGAGAGGAGACAGGCACTGTGTAATGCAGTGAACACCAACTCCCCCTGTAGGGGCTTGCCAACCAAAGTCTGACACCACTGGTTTCTGAAACGTCAGATACATATAGCAGGTAAGGGCAGAGAAAGGGCATCGCCCGTCTCTAACCCCGCTACTAGATCCATTTGCGAACCCCAGGACGTGAGCCTTCGCTGTGCCCCGGCAGCAGTGGGACCCGAGCCCTGAGGAATGCGTGCCAAAACGAGACCAGAGTTCTCATTGCCATTTTCTCACAGTGCTCACAGTCAGCCCCCTCGAGGGCTGCTTGAACATGCTCCAGTCCCAAACAAACAGCACAGAGCACATGCGTGTCCCCATCCGTAATATAACGAGGACAGGGAGACACGCACTGTCTGAATTGCTTTCTCTCCATTTTAACACTTTTTACAGAGAGACACACACTTTTTGACAAACGATTTGACACAGAAGCTGACATTGTCTGTTTCAGGTGTGCTTTACAGTTTCCTGGTCAATGACGTCACCGTCTATTACATCATCGCGCCATTGGACTGATTTCATGGCAGTTAGCGATGAGGTTGCGGATTGCAACAGGCAACCGCTCATCCATCCCTTTCGAGGAAAATAGAAAAGTTACGGTGGCCGACACAGGACAAAGATGATGATGTGTGAGACAGCAGAGAGTAGCTTGCACACTGTAGAGCAGTTTGTCCATTTAGGGCTACTGTAGAAACATGGCGGCAAAAAATGGCGATTTCACTGTAAGGGGACCCGCAGTGTATGTAGATAGAAATGTCTCATTCTAAGGAAATAAAAACTGTTCACATGTAAGGTCTTTATACACCACTAAAAACATAGTTATGTATATTACATTGCATTTATGTCAACAGGTCCAACATATATTACACAGTGCACCTTTAAAAATGTTTAACCTAAAAATGTGTGTAATTTCAAATCAAAATGTGTTTTATT
>CM040910.1:26920773-26965773 GCA_023029165.1 Gobiocypris rarus
ACAAGAGTTGCAGTTTTGGA
Source organism: Gobiocypris rarus (assembly GCA_023029165.1). Lineage (NCBI taxonomy): Eukaryota > Metazoa > Chordata > Actinopteri > Cypriniformes > Gobionidae > Gobiocypris > Gobiocypris rarus. The sequence continues at coordinate 26,920,794 of CM040910.1, forward strand.
GATGCTCTGACCCAGTCATCTAGCCATCACAATTTGGCCCGTGTCAAACTCGCTCAAATCCTTGCACTTGCCCACCACTGTATCCTGGCACTCATATCTGATGCACTTCACTCAAAGAGGAGCGTATAAATCCAGTCCATAAGGAGGAGGGGACACGTCACATAACTGGTTGTCATTTTTTTAAGATGTGAGGAAACATCACTCGGCTTTCTTTCTTTTTGAAACAGCAATACCATGAAAGCTTGTGCAAACATTTATAGATAAGAGCACACTGGGGTCTATTAGAGTCGCTGACCCCTACAAAGCGTCAGCTGTCAAAAAAGGCTTAAATCATTTGTGACCCTGGACCAAAAAAACAGTCATAAGTCACACGGGAATATTTGTGGCACTAGCCAACAATACATTGTATGGGTCAAAAATATAGATTTTTATTTTATGCCAAAATCATTAGGATATTAAGTAAAGACCATGTTCCATGAAGATATTTTGTAAATTTTCTGCCGTAAATATATCAAACATTTATTAGTAGTAGTAATACGCATTGCTAAGACTTCATTTGGACAACTTTAAAAGCGATTTTCTCAATGTTTTGATTTTTTTGCACCCTCAGATTCCAGATTTCCAAAAGTTGTATCTTGGCCAAATATTGTGATGAATCACGCTTCTTTGTCTGGCAAGTCAATGGACGAGTCTGGGTTTAGCAGTTGCCAGGAGAACGGTACTTGCCTGACTGCATTGTGCCAAGTGTAAAGTTTGGTGGACGGGGGATTATGGTGTGGGGTTGTTTTTCCAGGGGTTGGGCTTGGCCCCTTAGTTCCAGTGAAAGGAACTCTTAATGCTTCAGCATACCAAGAGATTTTGGACATTTTCAGAGACTGTGAGCCAACAGCAGTGCCTGACCTCACAAATGCGCTTCTAGAAGAATGGTAAAACATTCCCATAAACACACACTTAAACCTTGTGAAAGCCTTCCCAGAGCGCAATGGGTGGGCCAACTCCATATTAAACCCTACGGATTAAGAATGGGGTGTCATTAAAGTTCATGCATGTAAAGGCAGGCGTCCCAAAACTTTTGGCAATATAGTGTTCCTAAACATGCGTCACTTTTTTCGAATGTTTTCACAGTCTACACTACAACATGAAAACAGCATTTTCAATTTACCCACTTAGGAGAACAACTTCAAAAAGCTTAGTTTTTGCAAGCCAAAGACACAGTCTCGTGATGGAAGGCCAAAAGATGTGTTTTTAAATGTTTTCGTTTCAATGCAGACATAGCCTTAAGGATGAAGCATTGAATATACACAAGCAATCAGAGAGTGCCAGAGGTGTGACAAACTCTTCTTTGACTTTGTCCTGTTGTGAACTAGGCTGAGGTGAATGTTTGTGCTGGTGGTTGTGGTCTGGGCACTGCGGGGGCCAAAGGTCATAAAGACTTTTGCCTCATAAATGTCTGCTCTGTGCCTGCAGGTCATAACCTCATGTGGAGGTGGGAACGTCTGACTCTATGCATATATTTTAATATAGTGGCTTCCACTGTTAAATATTTGTCTTTCTGTGCTGTTTGGCAGAAGAATGGTGCTGGTTGGGAGTTGAATAGCTGTTGGGGGACCTGGGGATGTAGTGTTTGAAATAACAATGTGTTACCATATGCCCCTGATCTGCTGGCATGAAGAGATGCTTCCAACTGATGTGAAACTAGGACTTTTATGACAAAAATGTCAGCAAAATTTGATATCGATTTTACATCAATAAACAGGCAAGCCAAAATAATAAAATATGTTCTGTCATAGAACAATAATTTTTATTGTATAATAATAATAATAATAATTATAATAATAATATAGGCTCCAGCGACCCTGCAGAGTATAAAGCGGAGGATGGATGGATGGATGGATGGATGGATGGATGGATGGATGGATGATAATGGTAATAATAATAATATTAAAATACTGTTATTATTTTAATTAAAGCAATATTTACACCAACTTAAAATTTAAATTACAATCCTTAAAATCAGGATTACATTCTGAGACCATTAAATATGGTATTACACATTTTAATTAATCTTATTTTCTTAATAGACACTGCAATCTTTTCTCTTCACAAGAAGGTCGTTTTCACAAGGGTTATTCTTCCAATAAGACGACTCAAATTAGAGGAAACTGATCTTTCTGATGAAAGTAAGGAGTAAACAAACAACTACCCACCCCAAATGTCATCAACCCAAAGTGGGGGAGAGTTGCGGGTTTGGGGGGTAGACTAAAGAGAAACCAAGAGTGGAAATGTCATAAATCAGCTGGATTTTAGAATCTGATGACAAACCTAATTCCTGTCTGAAAAGAGCCGAGCCATCCCCTCCTGACTGTCATCGAAGCCGGCCTATAAACATCGCAGCTGTCAGCCAAACTCGCGAGGCCTGCGAAGGACATGCCATTGTACCTCTCGCATGCTCTCTTCCTGGGCCAATTCTGGAATGGAGGTGCTGGTGAATTCCATTTTACATTTTGTCACATTCAACCCCTTGCTCAAACTCCACCAAACTCCACCCCGACAACCCGATCCACCAGCCAGCACCTCCAGCCCCCACTTCATTTGGTTGTGTCTGACCATCTGTTGAAGGGCATTACTTCTTTAAAATCACTTCATCCTCCTATTACTTCTAAAACAGGTTGTGAAAACTTAATATGGAAACATGGGTGATGGTTGGATGCTGAGAAAAGGAAAGGGGGGAAAGAGCTGGGGGAAGGGGGTATACATACAGTGCTAAATGTTACCACTGCGAAAGGTGAGTAGAGGAGCTTAAGAGGCCATTTTCCACTCAACAAATGTCCCCCGCCGCTGCCAAACACACACACACACACACACACACACACACACAGTTACTCTCCAACACAGATCATAGTAATGAGATAGGCCATCGCATATATGTTCACTGTAAACCCTAATGTTGTCTTTACTTAAACAAATCAAGTAATCTTGACTAGATATTACTAGTTTAGTCCAGAAACTCAACAATATAAGTTAGTATAACTTATTAACCTACAAAATACATAAACTTAAGATTTTAAGTTGTATGAACTCAAAATCATAATTAATTCAAATAGCTCACTCTGGTCTTGCTTTGCTGTGATTGGCCATGCAAGAGTTCTGTCTGGTAACAAGAGAACTAATTCACTGATTGGAGGACATTTACAAAAGGCCGTCCTTTTTCGTCTAGTCTGTTGCCGAATTTTTCATCGTGTGCGATCTTAAATTCGGTAAGTAAAAATAAATAGATATAAAGTTATTTTTGTGTAATTTTTAATGGCCAGAAGGAGTCAATATCGTTTGGTTAAATAGTAATGGTACATTTCTATAATAAAACGCAGCCATGATTACAAACATTCGATAGATTGGTTTGAGTATGGATGTGTCATTTTGAGTAGAAAATTTACTTCAGATGACACAAAATCTTAAGTGACTAAACCTAACAATAATATGTAATGTAACTAAATATGTAACTAACTTATAACTAACCAGAACTTATAACTAACCAAACTTTATTTCTGTTTTAATGAAAATAATTTGGAAGACACCATGATGGAGATAAGTGTTTGCTTTAGTTGGCCTCTTGACCCTTGACTGTGTAATATTACTGGTTCTCTGGCTGCTTTGTGTTTGTGAGACACATTGTTATGGAACAAAAAGTCAAGAGATAATATCAACAAGTGATGTTGCTTATTCATTGATGATGATAACATCTCATGCAGAGTGTAATGCTCTGGCTGTTGAAGTGGTTATTAATAGTTTTGAAGTATTTATAATAATAGCCATGAGATCCTTCACTGTTGTGGTAATTGAACACATTTTTTTTGTTTTTTATGTGCACAAAATGTTTAAATCTATGGCATTAGTAAGACACACACAGACATCAATAATCTGCATATGAATTTCAACAATGGTGACAATCAAAAAAAATATTCCGATAAACAGATCAACATAACCAACATATCCACATAAAACAAGCTACAACAACACCAGAACAAAAACAGTAAAAGCAAATAGTATAAGAATCAAAGAAAATTAGTCACAATTCAGATGCATAATTTATTCATGCCGCAGTGCATGTTGATAGGTAGTTTTGATTAGTAGTACCCAGCATGGTGTACTGAACTTAACAATTTAAGTACAGTGAATGTGAGCACCAAGTTAAGTGAACTTAAATATACAAGTTTTGGGAGACTCCATTACTCCATTACATTACTAATTGAGGCAACGAGTTTACTCAAATCAAATCAATTGAGTTGAATTAACTTATTAGGGTTTTCAGTGTTCTGTAATAACTAAAAATATATCTGAAAATGTAATATATATATATATATATATATATATATATATATATATATATATATATATATATATATACACATTCCGCTAGAGTTTAAAGGGTAAAATATATAACATTTTTCATGACATAGGTAAAGATTATTTAGCTAAAATTAAAAAGCAATATAAAAAATGTGGAGTCAGTCGATCAAAACTGACAGTAAAGACATTTACAATGTCAAATAAATGTGGTTCTTTTGGAGTTCTATTCATCAAAGTATCCTGAAAAAAAATCCACAAAAATATTTAGCAGCACAACCATTTTCAACATTGATATTAATAAGAAATATTTCTTGAGCAGCAAATCAGCATATTCAAATCTCTGAAGGATTTTGTGACACTGAAGACTGGAGTAATGATGCTGAAAATGTAGCTTTGCCATCACAGGAATAAATAAATAAAAAATGTATATATTGACAAAGAAAACAGTTATTCCAGTTTTCCAATTTTTCTATTTTTTATCAAATAAATCAGTGAGCATACACGTTTTTTAGTAGTGTGTGTAAGTAGTGTGTGTAATGATGATGATTACATTTATTAAAAATACAAAAATAATAAAACATTTTAATACATACAAATATTTTTAATTAGGCAATCAGTCTCAGTGACTTTTTCATGTTTATTTGTGATGTGTCACATCCAATGTAGAGGCCAAAGAAATGAGAAAACACAGCCTTGGAAAAATAAAAAAGCAAAACAAAAAAGCACCCATTGTCACTATAATCAAACGAAACGAGAATCCAATAGAGCCATTTTGTTTCTGTAGACAGACTTTACAGAGAAACTCTGTTTCGCTTCACGCAGAGGAAGTCTAGAGACCCGACTAATTGCAGCTTCCTTCAAGTTAAAGTGGGACATAAATGCTATGAAGAATTATGGCTTGAAATAAATTTGTACCAAACTCTAAAATAGGGGGCTTCCACCTCATCAGATTTTTGGCCTCTGCATTGGACGCGACACATCATAAATAAGCAGGAGAATGTCACAGGGGCTGCTTCCTGCCTAATTAAATAAACGTGTGCTGCGTGATGCTGTGAATGCCTGGTGTTGTGTGTGTACCATATGTACTACAAATGTACACACATCTTGCCACAACACACATGCAAAGGTCACTAACACAAACTTCCTGCCTGAATCTTTCTCTCTCTTTCTCAATCAAGTCCTGACAAACATACAAGACTAAACCAGTTCCTGATCTCTTAATAAGGACTATTCTTCAGCCTCTTTTTCATAATAAGACAAGCCTTGACAATTCATGGAGCAGATTTAAAACAAATACCTACTTTATACACTTTCAGCATGCAATAAATATAACCTAACATTAACAGAACAATAAAAAAGCTGAATATGTGATTTATTTGCATTCATACAGTATGTACACCTCAGTGATTCAGTTACCCAAGCCGCACAGTCTCATATCCTTTTTAAGTCAAAAGCAATCTAGTTAAAATCTGTTGGGAATGCGTCACCAGACCTGAAAAAGTCCCTGATACGTTGAGCTCCGAAGTCTTAAACTCACACCCCAGGCTCAGAAAATGTCAGTCAACACCTAAATACTCTTGTCTAAGCTCAACGCTAATTGTATCCATCATCACCTGCAGTGATCGAGACATCCGGCCAACGCAAAGCCGGTTTTGCAGAGGCTGGAGAGAACAGTACTAGGGCAAATGGCTACCATTGTTTCCATTCTCTACCACACCAACTCCATTGTCATTTTTGGGAGGGTGATTGCTGTAATAGCCTTGTAATTGGCTTTAAATGGATTAGGACCGAGGCACAGCAGTGAAAATCTGGACCGCATACAGCTACACACCACATAGACCGAGCTGGACACAGACCTTCTCACATGGCAACTATAATTCAGTGGTGGTTGAAACAGTTTGTAATGGAAACGGTGCAGAATTTTGGTTGATCATTTGCAGGGTAGAAAGTAGTGAAAATGGGACCATATAAAAAGGACCACTCTACCATTTTATTTTTATTTAATATAGATATTTTGGATACCCTAAACTTAACCACTTTTCAACAATATAAAAACACAATTAGGCTGGAAAATGTACAGTGAAAATACTGTATTACATTATACTATTATATTCCACATTACGCTGGGTTAACTGATTTACATATTCGCAGATCAGATCTCAGATCTTGCCAGATCATTACTTATAGTTGTGACCATAGCATGCAATACATTGAGGTTAAGGTCAACAACTGAAGTATGAGATTTACTTATTACTTTATTTTGTGAACTCAAGGGGTGAAGTTACAGGGTCAAACAATGTATTTTCCCGCATAAACATGATTCCAAAATGCACATAATAATCATCCGGTTGCATTTTTCTTATGCAGACGAAAGTCTGAATTTTGTTAATTATAAACATTTCTAAGAATGATGCTGATTAATAAAGATGAATGATTCATGTACATTTTCAAAACTGCAAAAGTTCAATGCAGTTGAAATAAATAAGAAATTAAACAGCTATTAAGATAAATTGCAACTATTTTCCATGTAACACTTTATAATAAGGTTCCACTTGGTAACATTAGTTAATTACACTATGAACTAACAAACGAGAAATACTTGCAAAGCATACTTATTATTTAATGTTGATTTCAACATTTACTAATACATTATTTAAACCCATTATTTACAGCTCTGGAAAATATTAAGAGACCACTTAACATTGACTCTTCGATGTTAAGTGGTCTCTTAATTTTTTCCAGAGCTGTATTATATAATATATGACTTGAGCTAACATTAACTAACAATGAATTGTTGTATTTTTATATTCTTAACAGTTTATTTAATTCTTTAATGCATTGTTTGTTGTTAGCTAATGTTAGTCAAGGCATTGTTGTTATTTATCTGAAATAAATGTATAATCTCCATTAAATTTAGCCTTACAATAGGATTGCATATACAGAATTCACAACAGACCCTCAAAAATAGCATTTCTTACATGTACAGGCAGTAATAAGTGAATAAAAGTGAGTGTTTGTTTTAGTGGAAGAGAGAAGTCCCTTCAATTAAAAGACCGTCTCTCACTGGGGCTCTCCTTACTGCAGTAAATTTAACTTGGCATTCCTTTGTATGGAGCAGGTGTTTGGGATTACTGAGCAAACCCTCTGTCTGAAGAAGGCTTGGGAGGAGGGAGGGTGGTCACAGAGATGGAAAAAAAGGTCCAGGGTACAGTTGTTGTGGGACATATGAACTTAAACTTCATGCTATTCCTATATTAAGATTTGTTTCCTCTCTCAAACTACAAACAATCCATAAACAATCTGGCTTGCTAGAAAAGTATATAAGTGAACGTCCACACGCACTTGGTGACAGTAATGTCACGCTTCATCTCTATTATTACATTTAAAACTCATGAAAAATGTCTCTGTTGTTGCATTTACAACAGACTCCCCTGCACCCTTTCAGCACCTGCTTTCCGTACCAACAGAACAAGAGTGTAACATAAGGATGCTAAGCTAGCCATAACGTTTATTGTTTCCTTTAAAAGCCTGTGAGACTGTGAAACAAAAGCTGCTCACTAATTCCAGTCATCCTCCTGTTCGCTGCTGTGGTGAATGAGGTGTTAAAGGGTTAAACTCAAAATATCCTGAGTTACAGAGGCACATGGGTTGCCAAGCAAAAGGGCACATAGGAACACACACAACCAGAGGGGTATTTTCATGTAGCAATTATGCACCCTTACAACTGTCTACATTTCAAGGACTTAGAAGAGCTTTATCTTGCAATCACAAAGTAGCCCTGCAAAGCCATTATGCACAAAAACACCCCAGGTTTGAGGTCTAAAATGATGCTCTGATGCTAAATGCCATATGTGGTGCAAAATTAGGGCACAGCAATGTAGTCTGCCAGAGAGTTTTTAGCAGACTCGCTAGTATGGATTAGTTGCGTGATGACAGCATTTTGCGACCATGTTAGAACGCCATTTTTACCCAAGTAACTGCTCTGAAAGGAGATTAACGTGGAGCTTTTTGGAAAGGCTGGCTTGAAATTTCCATGAAAGCGATGGCCCAGGTGAGGGGCAGAGAAGAATGCAGCGGCTGTTCATCAAACCTGCATTCAGACACACACCCAACACATATCTACATGCCTCGACACATAGATTGACGAGCGGCTAACATAGATGGCGAGGCACTGGCATGGCCTCTGTTAGACCCAACTCTACAAGCACAATCTTAAGCCAGCCATCATAGTAACATTTAATGTGACAAGCATTATAAAGGTGATTTATTGTACGCATGTGTGTTGGCAGAATATTTCCCAGAATATTTAACTGTTTGGGGGGGGGTCTGGATTAGCTCTGCATTTTCAAGCAGCCTGAACGATGGCTGTTCGCGCTGTCCATCTATCGACCGTTAAACAAACTTCCTGTGAAAATAATGAGCGGAACGAATCAAACTGCAGAATGTGGCACAGAGTCCTAGTCGAGGACTGAGGAGGTGCATTGGTTTATAGAGAGGAGAAAAGCGTGCCTAAAGCGGTGTGGTGTTTTTACAGGCCTATATTATTTACAGCTTGGGGATTTACTCGATCGTCGCTGCACTGAACATCCACCCGAAACAATTTCTACAGGTCAATACTTTAGACTATAAATACTTTATCCTTGCTATATCATTTTGCAAAGGCAAAGGCAAAGGCTAGTCAATCACAATTACAGTAAAAATAACTAAGACCACTTTTACACTTGATGCCCAGTTCTGATTTGTTGACTTTATCCAATTTTTTGACGACCAGCTTACATCTTCTTTTAAAGGGGTTGTGAATTGAGGAATCAAATTTTCCTTCTAAGAGGTCATTGTACTATTAAAACAACCTGTATGGCTATGTTCAGACAGTCAGTCCAAATGTGCATATCCGATTAATATCCGATCAGATTTAGCAAGTCTAAACGGATAAAAATCACTTGAAATACGTTTTTTACAAATCCGTTTCAAGCTACATTTATGTGGTTTGAAATCATATTCATATTCGCACTGGTTCATATTCACATAGCCTAAACCACTGGTTTTCGCGGGGTTTAGGCTATGTGACTTTCTCAAACCACGCAGAAGATTACTGTTATAAGCAAGTCAGAACGCACTGACGTAAGAAGTCTGCTTTGGGCCAATCGAAAAGTTCTTATGAAGATGATGTGTGATTCCACACTTTTCACCAAACTAAACAGATACTGAAAATGAAAGCTTTGGCATAAGTTCTGCCGGGAAGACTTAATTGTCACGTCACTTCAACTTTTTTATCTATCCAATCACATTCTAATACTTGGGTATAAAAGATCGGTACTTACTCATGTCTGAGTTCGCAAGATGCTGACGCTCCAATTCACCGCCATCCTCCCACCACCTCCAAGTCAAATCTTTCCCTACATCCACCCCCCACCACCAGGATGGTCCCTTCCATACCTCACGTGGGTGTCGGCTGCACCTCTGCCTTCGTCTTCAGGCTGTTATGCAGAGTCCGGACCCTCAGATTGCGAGCTACGGACGGGGCCTATGCCAAAGTACTTTATTGCTTACTGAGTTGTTAATAAATGGATAATTGTCACAGTATTTATTCTCTCGAGTCTTTCTGGTAGAACTAAAGTGCTTCTCCTCATGTGGGTGGATGAAGACAACGGCACAGCTTTTAAAAATCATTTCCGATGACTGACATCACAGAATTCAACAGTATTTGGTGTGTGAATGATCTCTTACAGGTAAAAAGCCAGAACACCCTTGCTTGAGTGAACAGCATAAGGCCTATTTGTGTATTTACCGGTAGTGTCATTCTGGTAATTTTACAGTAATTTACTGGGATTGCTGTTATAATGGCGCTAATGTCATGTTGTAAATAAAACAACCTCTGTATTGCAAAGCCCTTCATGCTATGGTTGTTGTTGTTGTTGTTGTTTTTGGGCGGGGGGTTATACCTACCAACTCAACTTGATCCATTACTCTTCTAGAACATTGGCCATGTCACTATGTGATGCTGGTAGAGGGTAATATTTTCTGACTTGCTCCTCCAAAATACCCCAAAGTGGTTTAACAATATTTAGATCTGGTGACTATGCACGCTATGGGAGATGTTCAACTTTACTTTCATGTTTATCGAACCATTCTGTCATAAGTGTTACTATGTGTATTGGTGCATTGTCATGCAGATACACAGCACCCCCTTGTATCAGGGTACAATGTTTGAAACATTAGGTGCACATGGTCCTCCAGAATGGTTTGGTAGTCCTTGGTAGTGACGTGCCCATCAAGCACACTAACACCGTGTCTACACTGGACACAACAAAGCGACCGTTGCACAGCATTTGTCCTTCATGTCAGTACGTCATAAATAGAAAGAGGCATCAGTTTACTGTCTGGGATTTGTCGTGTCCGCATCCAGTGTAGACAACATCACTGATTATAATGGGTTATATTGTCTTTTGTTGCATCGCATCACGCTGCTTGCGTCTAGTGTAGACATGGTGGTACGAATGCCATGATATTGCAGCCCAAACCATCACTGTTCCACCCCTATGCTTCACTTCAGCTTGCAACAGTCTGGGTGTTATGCCCTTCTCCATATTATAACTCCCACGGATGTGGGTAAGCTAGTGAAGGTGGACTCATCAGAGAAAAATACAGGTCCTTCTAAAAAAATTAGCATATTGTGATAAAAGTTCATTATTTTCCATAATGTAATGATACAAATTAAACTTTCATATATTTTAGATTCATTGCACACCAACTGAAATATTTCAGGTCTTTTATTGTTTTAATACTGATGATTTAGGCATACAGCACATGAAAACCCCGAATTCCTATCTCAAAAAATTATCATATTTCATCCGACCAATAAAAGAAAAGTGTTTTTAATTAAAAAAAAGTCAACCTTCAAATAATTATGTTCAGTTATGCACTCAATACTTGGTCGGGAATCCTTTTGCAGAAATGACTGCTTCAATGCGGCGTGGCATGGAGGCAATCAGCCTGTGGCACTGCTGAGGTGTTATGGAGGCCCAGGATGCTTCGATAGCGGCCTTAAGCTCATCCAGAGTGTTGGGTCTTGCGTATCTCAACTTTCTCTTCACAATATCCCTCAGATTCTCTATGGGGTTCAGGTCAGGAGAGTTGGCAGGCCAATTGAGCACAGTAATACCATGGTCAGTAAACCATTTACCAGTGGTTTTGGCACTGTGAGCAGGTGCCAGGCCCCTTGGTTCCAGTGAAAATAACTCTTAATGGTTCAGTCTCCATAAAGCTTTTCAGCAGATGGAAGCATGAAGTGCTCCAAAATCTCCTGATAGCTAGCTGCAATGATCCTGCCCTTGATAAAACACAGTGGACCAACACCAGCAGCTGACATGGCACCCCAGACCATCACTGACTGTGGGTACTTGACACTGGACTTCAGGCATTTTGGCATTTCCTTCTCCCCAGTCTTCCTCCAGACTCTGGCACCTTGATTTCCGAATGACATGCAAAATTTGAGCGACAGTCCAGTGCTGCTTCTCTGTAGCCCAGGTCAGGCGCTTCTGCCGCTGTTTCTGGTTCAAAAGTGGTTTGACCTGGGGAATGCGGCACCTGTAGCCCATTTCCTGCACACGCCTGTGCACGGTGGCTCTGGATGTTTCTACTCCAGACTCAGTCCACTGCTTCCGCAGGTCCACCAAGGTCTGGAATCGGTCCGGTCACCTCTCCTCGTTGTGCAGCTTTTTTTGCCACACTTTTTCCTTCCCACAGACTTCCCACTGAGGTGCCTTGATACAGCACTCTGGGAACAGCCTATTCGTTCAGAAATTTCTTTCTGTGTCTTACCCTTCGTTTATTCAGATGATTAGGTTAATAGCTCGTTTAGAGAACCTTTTCATGATATGCTAATTTTTGAGATAGGAATTTTGGGTTTTCATGAGCTGTATGCCAAAATCATCAGTATTAAAACAATAAAAGACCTGCAATATTTCAGTTGCTGTGCAATGAATCTAAAATATACGAAAGTTTAATTTTTATCATTACATTATGGAAAATAATGAACTTTTATCACAATATGCAAATTTTTTGAGAAGGACCTGTACATGTTTCATTTTGACCACAGCCCAAGATTTGCACTGTTGGCACCAATGAAACCAACATCTGGCATTGGCACGAGTGACTAAAGGTTTGGCTATAGCAGCCTGACCATGATTATTGATCTGTGAAGCTCCCGACGAACAGTTTTGGTGGAAACAGGACACATTAATGTGATGTGCACGCTTAATTTTGCAGTAAGTTGGGCAGCTGTGGTTTTGTTTTTTAGCTCTCATAGCTCTCGTTGTTTTGGGTATTGCTGGACTCAACAATGGAACTTGTGACCATAGTTGACTAACGATGCTTTGGGGAAATATACCCCAGAAAGCAGATTTCTCAAGTGATGTGTTTTGACAATTTGAAATTTCAGCCACACTCTTTGTTCTTGACATATGGTTTTAGGGATGCTTAATTCAGTGTCTGCTTCAGCAGGGTCACTAGCAGGATCCATGAAACTAGGCCAGACCGGACTTCTCTCATTAGAGGAGGAAGTGCCTCAGTGGGGTGCTTCTGTACACCACAGGAAAAAGGAGTCTGGCCCCGGACTCAGCTGTTTCCATCTGGACTTATCGTTTCATCAGAACCACTTGCTTTGAGAGGGTGTTGGTATCTCAAACATCTCTTTTCTTCTCTCAAGAAAAAAAAGGTTCAAACACTTCCTTTTGACCTGAATGTCTACTTTTTTTCTTTCTTTTTTTTAATAGAAGAAACTATTGACGGTTTAAATCATTTAAAAAATGTTTTACTTGAATGTTAAGTTGCATTCGTGTTTTCTTCTCTATTGTGACATACACTATAATGCCAAAAGTATTGGGACACCACTCCAAATCACTGAATTCAGGTGTTCCAATCATTTCCATGGCCACAGGTGTATAAAATCAAGCACCTTGCCATGCTGACTGCTTATACAAACATTTGTGAAAGAATGGGTCGCTCTCAGGAGCTCAGTGAATTCAAGCGTGGTACCGTGATAGGTACCTGTGCAATTTATCCAAGTCCATTTGTGAAATTTCCTCACTAATAAATATTCCACGGTCAACTGTTAGTGGTATTATAACAAAGTGGAAGCAATTGGGAACAACAGCAACTCAGCCACGAAGAGAATCACAGACTGGGGTCAGGAAATGCTCAGGCACACAGAGCGCAGAACTTTCTGCAGATTCAATAGCTACAGACCTCCAAACTTTGTGTAGCCTTCAGATTAGCTCAAGAACAGTGTGTAGAGAGCTTCATGGAATGGGATTCCATAGTCAAGCAGCTGCATCCAAGCCTTACATCACAAAGTGCAATGCAAAGCAAAGCATTGGACTCTAAAGGTTAAAGTATTTTGCCAAAATGAACTATTAAAGAGTAAAATGAGAGAAGTCTGGGTTTGGCAGTTGCCAGGAGAACAGTACTTCCCTGACTGCATTGTGCCAAGTGTAAAGTTTGGTGGAGGGGGATTATAGTGTGGGGTAGTTTTTCAAGGTTTGGGATTGGCCCCTTAGTTCCAGTGAAAATAACTCTTAATGGTTCAGCATACCAAGACATTTTGGACAATTGTATGCTCCCAACTTTGTGGATGGCCCCTTCCTGTTCCAACATGACAGCGCACCAGTGCACAAAGCAAGGTCCATAAAGACATGGATGAGCGAGTTTGGTGTGGAGGTATTTAACTGGCCTGACCTCAACCAGATAGAACACCTTTGGGATGAATTAGAGCAGAGATGGAGCATGTGCCAAATTATGAAATCATGCACTCTTCGATTATCATATCCAGTCATTTGCTAGAGTGCTGCGGCCTTGGAAAACAGGGTGTTTCTAATATTAGAGAGATGTCTCCACGGTCTTCCTACCCGTTTACGCTTACTTGATGATGATTCAGATATGATATTTCATGGCTGAACCGAGGATGATGTGGGATGTGATCGGAGAGTAAAAGAAAGAGGAACAGAGAAAGAGAAAAAACATTTACTCATTTTCTGAAGAAATGTAGGTAGAGATTTTGTCTGGATTTGCTGTGATCTCTTGTGAGTGACAGGTTGTCCCGCTCTAATTTCAGTAAACAAAAAGAGATGTAGTGAATTGAGTGAATTGACAAAATGAATTGGAAATTAGCACAATCAAGGAAACCATTTCTTGCGCTGTTGACTCTAAATTACGTACGTCACTTGATGTGTGAATGTGTAAACATGCCCAGCGTCCCAGTGTCCATACTATCCATCCTAAACAGTATGTGAGATTAAAATAAGTGTGTCCCAAAGCATAGTATGTTGAAAAGAGTAGCCAGAAGTCCTCGGATGTCTACGATTTCCGATTTTCCATTTTCCATGTGTGGATCCATGCACACTCTAATGGATAAAATTGCCCACAACCCATTGCGCTTTGGAGGAGGAAAAATGTTAAAAAAACTAAATGGGGGATGTGCGTGACTGACAGTTAAGTAGAGAAGTTTAGATAAAGAGTGACTAATATAAATCAATGTAATAATAATAAAATCAACATTTAAGCTGATGAAATTTTTTATTTAATGTTGTCAGTTTGGCCATTAACTTTTAAATGCATCATTATGCATTAATATTAGAAAAGTCTCCACATGAAAGACCTGCGACTGCAGATCAACATGCTACTATATCTTTCTCCAATATGGTAGGTAAATGAAATGAAATGTGGAGAATTTTAACTGTAACAAGATGATTGACATGCCAGTTTACGGTAACAGGATGCATGTAACTAAGCGACAGAAAGCAACGGTCAAAGATGACATGATAGTATGTCCCAAAGCGTGTCTACTAGTCTGCTACACACTTAAAAGTATGTACTTTCTTCACAAAACGAGTAAAATCCTTTAGGGAATACAGGCGAGTTAGGACACAGCACAAGGCCCATAGTCACCATCCGCGGAAGTAAGCTATTTTCTGTGAATGTGTGAGACTTCCGAGAGACGAATAACAAAGTGCTGTAAATGGTACACTCTAAAAAATGCTGGGTAAAAAACAACCCAAGTTGGGTTGAAAATGGACTAACCCAGCAATTGGGTTATTTTAACCCCTGCGGTTGGGTTAAATGTTTGCTTAAGACAACCCAATTGCTGGGTTAAAACTATTTGTGTAAAACTATTTGCACTGTGTTTATAATTACAAAAATACATTAAAATACCAGTTTGCAACATCTAGCAGAATAATGAGCTTTTTTGTACATCTAAAAATAACTGCAAGAGGATGACACCGGAAACCAGACACATTCAATTTCCATTCAATCCTGAAGCTGCGGATCTTAGATCAACGCATTTTACTTGTAAAAGTCTAGCAATAAAATCTGATTAACATTTGATGGAGTATATTAATTCTGATATGCCTTAACATACTCAGAGAAACTTGTTATTCATTCAAATGCGAAGTTTAGGCCTAGTGCTGGAAGAATCATGTGGAAGAGAAACACAAGAGGGCAATAGTTTACCAGAAATCTTATCTTGCATGTCCATACTTCAAACCAGCTGTGCAGATTGTCATACTTCCGATTTCCCAATTAAACATCTTGGTTTTTAATCACCCTTTTTAATTCTTTCAGGACTGAATGGTCTGCACTGGTTCTGATTTCTATCAGGCTGATTGAATGGCATAACATTTGTTAAAGGTTAAAGTATTTTGCCAAAATGAACTATTAAAAAGGTAAAATGAGAGAATAGAGAGAAAGAGAATATAAGCAATTGTGGTAGATATTTGTTGTAACATAGCAATGTGTTGTTGTTGTTTGTTTTTGTTTTTTTTTTTGGGGGGGGGGGTACATAATAAATGAAATAGTATTTCTAATATTCTCTCTATATTATTTTCCCTTCACACTTCTACATTCAGACTCCCTATATGTACCTGTCCATTCTGGGTGTGAGAGGCCATGGTTCATTTTTACAGAGGACAGGCAAATTTGCAAATTTGGCAGAGCTTTGTTTCTAAGTCCCAGACAAATAAATGTGCATAATTATTGGAAATAATGTCCAGACAGATGGAGATGTGCCAAATTATGAAATCATGCACTCTTCGATTACATATCCAGTCATTGCTAGAGCTGCGCTTGGAAAACAGGTGTTTCTAATACAGAGAGATGTCTCCACGGTCTTCTACCCCGTTTACTTTCTGATGATGATTCAGATATGATATTTCATGGCTGGAACCGAGCAGATGATGGGATGTGATCGGAGAAAGAAAAATAAAGAGGAACAGAGAGAAATAGAAAAAAAAACATTTACTCACTTCTGAAGACATCCATGTAATGGATGCTGATTGTGCTTTTAAATCAATGAAGTCTGTGCCGGGATAATGAGGACCAATACCCAGACATGAGAGGAGAGATCATAAATACTGTAAACGTATTAAGAGCAGACATATTAAAACCAGAAATGTAAAAATCACCCACATCCAGCGTCTAACATATTCCGTTCTCCCCACTCGCCCCCATTCGATCTCTTTAAACAGGTGGCATATTTATATGCATCACCACAGTGAAAAGGATGAATTTGAGCCACATGGTCTTCTCTTTCTTCTTTATATCAAAGAGAACAGCAGGATAAATCCTTTTGTTTTTACACATTTATTTTTACACATATTGACTTTCAAATAATCATCATTTTCAGTTTCTCTTTATCTCAAGCCCATGACAATAATAAAGGGGAAAATAAGATGGCATGAGATAGATTTGCATTTGATTAGTAAAAACAACTTATTTTTTTACAGGACTAGTAATGGTTTTCAGATTGTGAGGATGAGAACTTTATTTAGATCTGTCTGCTTTATGTATGACATTACGTGTATGGATTAACACATTTTTAATTTAGTAAACTATTCAGATATATAAATATTCACTCGTGTGGGTCCATATTTTGATCTGTGGTGATTTCTGATTTAAGATCCATCATATACTGCATGATATAATTTCAAAGCCACAACCAAAAGCAACAAACCATGCTGGAAGGACTTATAATGTTTATTTAATGAGCTTTATGTGCTTGGCACTTGTATTTACAGTCTTAAAAGCATAAAACAACATTTGTTCATTCCTCCCACACTGGTTTTAATTCAACATACACTGGCCATATAACTGCTTAGCATTTAAATATATTCATTTACAAACACTCCAAAGCATATACCTTAATTACCTTGTCTTCTTATGGTTTTTATCCACACAACAATTTAAAACCTATGTGCTTTACGTGCATTCACTATTGTTTATATGTTTATGTTCCACTCAGGATATGGTTAAGCCATTTCCAAATCAATAGGCAAAAGTTCAGCATTTCAGTAACAGATTGTCAGAAACACAGAGACCCTGTTATTACAGGAGGATTTAACTTTGCCATCCTGAGAGAGTCAGTCAGTTTCCAACATTGTTTCGCAACCTCTATGACAAGCATTGTATATTATCAATAACAAAAAAAGTCATACTGACAACATTTATTCGTCACATTTTTGAGGATATTTTTTGTTCTGGCTGATGTCTCTATTCATGTTGGACAGTCATGGGGCCATTATTGCTGTTATTATTGCACCAAATATGAATCCTCACCAGAATCCATCTTCTAAAAATCAGACCTCGTTTGAATTAGTTCCGTTTTGCACATCGATGAGGTCGGCAGGTCGGCAACAACAACAGTTCAAGAGTCATTTTTAGCCCATATATCCATTTGCTTTGACGGCATATTATGTAAAAGATGAACACAAGAAACACTTTAACTCCATTTTTAGTCTGATGAGTTATGAGGCAATGAGATGGCGATTCCACATTAAACGGCTGGTGTCACCATGTCCCAATGGCAAATGTTCATGCCAATGTATCAGACATTTCAAATAATAAAACTCTGAAAACCCTGTAAAGCTGAGCAAAAAACTGCAGCAGCTGTTAGTGTTTTTATCTGTTTTTGGTTTATTTTACTTTTTCCGAGCGCTTCAAACCATGTGCATGGACATCTGTGAAGAGGAGCCATACTGGCGGCCGTCGCAGCTGCCGGCCCCCTGTTGGCTGCTGGCAGGGTTGCCAATCATGTGCATACTGTCCATGCCGCTGTTGGACAGGTATTGGCGTTCGGCAAATGCTCCGGCAGAGGAGGAAGAGCACAGTAAGCCACCCTGAGGCTTCTCTGGGCTGGCAGCCAAGCGCGGTGATGCCGGGAAGTTGTATCCGTACAGGTTGTAGGGATTGTGAAGGGAAAAGGCGTTGTATGTGCTCTGCTGCACGTGATGATGGCTACCAGAGAACATGTGTGCGGAGGACGGGGATGAGCCGGATGAAGCTGATGACCCAGAGGCAGAGCTCGCTCCTGCCTGCATGACGTACTGTAGCTGGGATGTGGGAAAAGAGGCCAGCTGACTTCCATACGCATCGATCTTACCCCCGCCGCTGCCACCGCTGCTGTTACCGGCAGCCAATGAGGCGTGAGCCCCTCCCTGCATTCCTGCAGCGATGAGAGAGGAAGTCCTCTGAGGCAAGAAGGAATCTGAGGCCTGGGCAGAGGTTACAGCGCCTCCTGTGGTCTGGAGGCGGCCATAGGAGCCATCGGCCAGTCCTCCGTAGCCCTGCAGGGCGGCCATGTTGCTTCTGGCACATGCGGGGTACTCGGACAAGCCCAGGTTACACAGCTGGCTCTCCCTGCAGCCCACATTGAAGGTGTTGGGTGCCAGATGGAAAGTAGGAGGGGAACAGGAAGGGGAGAGAAGGTGTGACGCACCGGAGGGAGATGGAGTGCCAGTGCTGGAGGTAGTGGGAGAGGTGCCAGTGCTCCCTCCTGAAAAACACAGTCAGCAAACATTCAGAAACATCCAAACCCCAAAGACACACTGTGGATACACGTTGCTATGCATGAAGAATAAGTGCACACTCAAGAGGAGAACGGTGAGACAGAGCCAGCTCTGAAAACACACGCACTGTCCAACAATCACACTGGGAGCGTATCTCTTATTTCATCTCATGGACCACGAGCAGTCACTGTGGCTCCTTAGGGAGAGCATTTCATCTGGTTACAAGAGAAGCCTGTTCAAACCTGGCAACAAGTGCCACGAATTAACCCATAATGGAGCGCTCATCTCCACAGTGCTATTCCACATAACAAAAATCTTCATTCTTCAAAATTTGCTAAGATTTTTTAATGGGATAGTTCACCCAGAAATGGAAATTCTGTCATTATTTGCTCACCCTTATGTCGATCCAAACCTATATGACATTCTTTATTCTGTGGAACAAAAAAAAAGATATTTTGAAATGTCAGCGTTTCTTGTTTATACAATGAAAGCCAGTGGGGTGTTGTGGATCACACAGACTTTCATTGTATGGACAGAAACTGTTCTTTCAAATATCGTCTTTTGTGCTCCACAGAATAAAGAAATCCATACAGGTTTGGAACAACATGAGTAGCCTAAATAATAACAAAAAGATTAATTTTCATTTTTAAATGAACAATCTCTTTAAGGTTTATAGTTAAAACAGTAGTAAAAAATTAAATCTGGGCCTTTTATAGTTAAAAACTGAACTAACAGAGCCAGAATTAACTTTCTTCTTTGCAGATTTACGTTGTCAGTATGATTGATTGGACGAACACAGTATGCAGCCTGTTTAAATAATGGCTTGTCTCGCTCTTGCACATCAGTTGGGCTCATATATGCCTGATTGTACCATTCAGTTTGACCTCAATAAACTTTTCAGACCATGAGTACAACAATAAAACACTCTTCTTCACTCCAACAAACACATTTTCTGTCAATGACATTTAGATTTTTCCCTCAAATTCTGAACCAGAATACAGTGTGTAAAAGTTTCTGGAAACAGCAAGCTTTGTTCAGATTATGATTGATTGTTTGTTGCTAAACAACTGGACATTACATTATAACACTATATACATCCGGCACCGAAACATGCACACTGTGTGAGACAATGGAATTAAAAGCGGGGTTCAAGGAGACGATAACCAGAGGATAAGCACAGTGTGAAAATCCCATTACATGTCTTGTCAGCTGAAACCATCTTAGGGATACTGTGACAAATGTTGAATTTAAATGTGGCTTGAGTTTAAGAATATGAATGTCTGGTCAACAGAACACTGGCCTTTTTCTCTCAGTATGACATGCGGCATTTGGGCATATGTTCATAGAGGGGGGAAAAAATACTGGCACATATGCACAGTGAATAAGTCAAACACATGGAACTGAATGATAGCGGTGGGATATCTACCACATATTTCTTTATTAATGAGAAATTGGCCAGCACTCAGTTTGTTGTTTTAAAAATGTAGTCTGGTCTATGGCTCGGAAAAGAAACTAAATAATTCAGAACTCTCTTGGCTGAGGCTTGGGGCAGCTCCATATGCGTTCGATAATAAAGCTGAGTCGAGTTCTGGTTCACTCGACGTGGTTCTGTTCTGTTGGCTAAGGGGAAAGGAGACGTTGTGGTGATGTCATGTTTTTCCCCTGTTGTCAGGCTGGGGTGAGAGAGGCTTCAGCAACTGCTTCGAGAAAAACTAATTACTCAAATGGATCTGCATCTACTTCTTGAGGGCAATTGGTTTGGGCTGTGGGGGTGGGGGTGGAGGGAGAGAACACAGCGTTTTGTCAGCCGTGCAAGAACTTTAATTAACATTTAATCTGTTTCGAGAAGTTTGTGATGACAAACAGATGTCTACTCAGACAAAATACCATGCTCACATTACTCTGACCTTATGACGAGAGAGAAAAATAGTTACATCAACATGTGATCATCTGGACCATAACTAGCTATGAGTAAGAGACGAAATAGATGATTTTAGCAATCAGACACCTGCAACAGCAAAATTCACAGGAAGACTTTTACTTTATAAAAGTAAATAATTCAATCGGTCATCATTAATTCGCCCTCATGACATTTCAAGCTTCAAAATGAACACAGAAGTACCTGTCTTCTGAAGTCATACAATAGCTCTGCGTGAGAAACAGACTGATATGTATGTTGTTATTCACTGATCATTAAATGATACTGGATATTGGATCATTGAACCAATAACTGCTTTAGTGCTTTTCCACCGTTCCCATTGCTTAAGCGCTCCATTCCCAGTCTTTACGGATATGGTTTAAGTTCATTTCCACTGTGTGAGGCTGATAACAAACCTCTTTGGAATGGAATACAAATGCGTCAGTCGTTACATTGGTAACGCAGACGCTATGAGATATAAATAGCGACTACGTTATGATGGATTTTATTATTAATTTGTGTGTACGTTGCTCAAATAGCGCGCTTAGCGAACTAGACCTGAACTAGATAGGTGAACAGACTGAAAAAGATCAGATTGATAATTATTTCATTTATAAATCTCTACATTAGAGAATACTGAATTTTAGTAATGAATGTTATTCTTCTTTCTTTGTTCTTTTTTTAAAAATAATGAATGCATTTTGGCCTCTTTTGAATATTAAGTTATGATATGGTTTTAGGGTGAACTGTTCTTTTAAGGGGCTGAGGAAGTGAAATAGAATTTGATCTGTCGAACAGGCATACAGACAACACCTCACTCTTGGACACAAAAACCTAAGATTGTCCAACTCGTCCCACCCATTGCAGAGCTCCCTACAAGCTTAGAGTCATTCATAAATCCTCTGTGGTATGTGATTATTGTGGCCACACAGTAACTTTAAAAATGATTTATGAAGCAATATTTTGAAATCCAAAGCCTCTGTTATTAAAGTAGGCATGTTATAAACATCTCCAGTCACAGGGACCATGCACATACCTTGCTGTTTCTGCATGTTCGTGAAGTCCTCAAATGTCAGCGTCCTCACTGGAGGTCTCCAGAAAGCATATGTCTCCATTATTGCCTCCAACCCAGTCCTGCACAAGGGATAGTGACAGAGAAAGCCGGAAGAGGAGACGTGAAAAGGCAGAGAAAACAGGTGAGACAGTCAGATTATGCACATGAAAAAAAAAGGGAGAAAAAGAGAGGGGGAGTTTGAGGAAACTAGAGCCTGTAAAAAGAGCAGGTTTTTACTGTGCACATAAATCTTGGTGATGTTTCATCTCTGCTCTGTACACGGGTCCCCTTCCTGTGTGATTTACTCCTCTTTGCAGCGCTCCCTGAATCAGCCCTCGCCGTGTAGCTTAACAGGCAGTAATTCTCTACTTCTTTATGCTTGTTAGTGAGACGCTCTAATGACTCAAGCAATCCAAATACTGCTCACCAAATGACAGATCTCCCATTAATATTACAAATAAGAATTTACAAATTTGTGATTTACCTTAAAATATTGATTTATATCTTGGTTAAGCATAACTGATTCTATCAAACATCAAAAGCTAACATTACAACTTAATCTGCGGTTTGTAAACCAGGATGAGAAGGATTCAGTACAAATGGAACTGTGGTTACTTTGTGACAGATCAACTATTTTGTTGTATACAATAGTATTATTTTTTTTATTGTGAGGGCAAGAGCGTTTTATATATATATCTTACTCCTGAATAATCTTTTCATCTCTATTTTTCTGCAATGAAAATCTAACGCTAGTTCATAAATCAGGCGGTCTATTGTTTGAAAAATGAAAAAAGATGTCTCAAATATCTGTGGCGATAATACTCTCCAGATGGAAGCGTGCTTTCATGTGCTGAGGGTCTGTCTCAGACTTTCTCGCAGTATTCTGACTCGCATCTTACAGAGACGGAGCAGTGAAGTACAGCGTGAGGGACAGAAAGGCGTGGGCGAGATTGAGGGAAGGGAGTTAAAAAAGCGAGAAAAGGAAAGAGAGGCATTTTTCTTTCCCCTGCCCTCAATCAGATCGCTTTATCACAGATCGACCAGGTTTTCTTGGCAGTTGAACGAGGGAGTGATTTTAATGTAGCAGGACGTGGGATCTCCTAGGGTTCATATCCATATGAAAGGCCACTGCCGAGATATGTGTGTATTTGCACACACAGCATGGACGATACAGAGCAAGGGTAAGATTTCCTGAAAATCTACCTGTTTCTCCCTGAGTCCCGGAATCCTTTGGCAAATGGGTTGCGGTCGATCTTTAGACGGGTAATCTGTTATAAGAGAAGAAGTCCAAAACAGACTCATTTAATAATATTTTTACATTCAGACACTTCAAACACATATACAGTATACTAATACTAATAATAATAATAATAATAATAATAATAATAAGTAATGATAATAAACATATACTAACTTATTATTATTATTAATAGTAATAATAATAATATAAAAATGATTTGTTTTTTAAACTGATGCATAATATGGTTTTATTTCGGGATGCACAATATTAGCACTATTCTGGTTACTGGGCAAATAAGAGATTATTTAATTAATTTTTTTATATTATGTGAATATTATTGAAATATTTTATATATAATATTTTAGATATATTAACACTCACTTAAGATTACTGTTTTAAAAAAATAATATTTTTATATATAATGTTAACATTGTTAAATGCAATCTAATCTTTTGCCAATCTCAAGGTGAATTTCGATTTATCATACTAAAAATTATAATGTTGTGATGCCTATATTCACTTGTATAATTTATGGACCCACTTTATATTAGGTGGCCTTAACTACTATATACTAACATTTTAATTAATCATTCGATACGATGCACTTGTGTACATGCATGTTTTTACATTGTACTTATATTTTAAAAATGACCTGCATGTAATTGCATCTGTAATTAATTTCTGTAGTTACATTTATAATTACACTATTGACACTTCCCTTATACCTAACCCAAACCTATACCACCACACCTGTGCCTAACTTTACTCATATCTCACATTAATATCAGCAAAAGTGTTTTGAAATACAATATGAACATATTGAGTACATTGTACTTACTTTTTGATTCAAGTACATAGTAGTTAATGTCACTGGGACCCAGTTTATTTTAGTTTTTAGCATTTGTCATTTAGACAAAACTATAAAATTTTAATATCGATCATAACATGAAAATAATTATTGGCTAGAATTTTAATGTAAAAACATCTCTAGTTGCATCATGCCTATTAAGACCTGAACTATGCGTTTCATAGGTCACAGTGGTGCTGTACACTGACAGTCAGTAATGGACCTGTTGGTTCTGGTAGGCTGTGACCGTAGTGAAGACGGTCTCTGGGAAGCTGAATGTCTTTACTCCTTCCCCTGTAGGAACAGGTTTGGTTGGAGAAAGCTCGCTGCTGAAGTCTTTCCGGATCACGTGGACACGGGGCTGATACTTGTGCATCGAGTGCAGGATGATCTAGAAATAAAGAGTTATTTCATCAACTTCTCTGCCACAACCACAAGAGCGCACTTACACAGCTGTATGGATTAAATGTCTGTGGCATAATGAGGCTGTGAATATCAAAGCAGCTTGGACCAATATGAGAACATGCTGTATCACAGTGTGTACACATGTTGATGAGATATGAATCAGGCCAGCTCGAGGGCGAGTATCTCACACCGATGTGTTGGCGTCAGAGCATGGAGGCTGTAGCCTTCCCTCCGGCCCTTAGTCTGTTTCTAATTACTCCCAGTGTCAGTGTGAGTCTCCTGGGTCCACCACAACCGAGGAGGTCAGGCAAGAGAAGAGAGGCCTTTGCAAAACAGCTTGATGACAGTAAATTTAATATTCCAGCTCCCCCCCTTCCTATCCGATCCAAATGCACAGCCTTGTGCTGCCCAAGGCCAGACAACACCAGCTCAATGAAAACCGACTGCATAGAGGAAGTGTTCAAAGCCACACTGTTGTAATTCCACAGATTGGAGATATTCAGGATTGAGAACATTGTGTGGGACCAAAAGGGAATTTGCAGGTGATATCAGAGCACAACAATGAAATCATATGAGTTGTCAAAGTTATTAGTGTTTATTAAGCACATATTAATGCATTATTCTGCATGGCCATATTCTATATCCATTAATTCTACAATACCTATACAACTGCCTTACTAACTATTAATAAGCAGTAATTAGGTGTTTATTAAGGCAAAAGTCATAGTTAATACTTAGTTAATAGTGAGAATTGGAACATAAACTAAAGTGTTACCACACACACACATATATATATTCTACACCAGTAATATTTCAATCCTTTTGGCGATTGAACTTTTTGGTCAGGAGGAGGAACATATATTTCATGGCGGCAGGGTCCCACACAGGACGTTCCAGGGTTAACTTCAATTCCGGCCCTCGCTAGCCCTCCAGGCGAACAAAAAATAAAGTCTCTTTTTACGAGGTTGTGGTATAAGAAAAGTCCCCTCTCCTCTTCCTGAAAAAACACCAGCCTGCTGCAGTTGTAACACCCATATGTTATTACATTTGTCAGAATACTCGAGTGATAGCATCAGTGACTCAAGTCAAAACAGCCCCGTATGCAGAGAAGATGCCAGTAGAGCAGTGAACTTTGCAAATGTGGCCTAAGGCAAACTATTTTACCCACACCAACCCTGCATCAAAAATACTGATACACTGTATCTTTTGGTAAGGAATACGCAGCCTGTCATGTGCAATTTTTCTATACTTCCTTTCTGTGCTCTGACTTTACAGCACTATACTGGTCATGGGCAGATGCATGCATCGGCTACTCTACATAAATTTAAAGTGGATGATAGCATTAATCAAAACAAAGTTATTGATCTGCTTCAAGAAAAATAGATAATATATATAAATAGATTGCTTTATGTTGAGTTAACTTTGATGTTGTTGTTGAAAATTTGGTATTGATTGTATGGAAAGCTATGAAGGCGACATATTTCACACACCGACTTTTCAAAACACATCCAACATACAATAAACATGATTGTGACGCTCAAACAACCTCATATTTAAAGAAAGAGATGCACTTACAGATGTGACTTGCTAACATCTCATGACACATAACTCAATAGGGCTAGCAACGGAACACCACAATTACAAATAATACAATAAACATTATTAATTAGTGAGAATTATCTATGCTTCAGTGCATGATAGAAACCTGCTATCACATGCACATCTGGCTATAACCAACAAAAAGAGATTTCTTGTAATCTGTTTGCCTGCACTGGAATTAAGTTTAATTAACAATAATTGTGCCCAAGACCAAAGCAAATACAATGTTATACTAACAAAATCACCTATCTGTGTTAACCTATGGTAAAAGGGATTCAACTTGAATAATATCTGACAATATCTGGGTTTTGATTAAGAGACACTGATTAAAATAATTTAACTGGACAAGAAAAGCTCAATGCAAAATTATTAATATTGTTTAAATATATATATATATATACACACACACACAGGGTTATCTGGGACCCCAAACACAGTCAATCCCAAAACATGAGGAAATATTAAAACAAAACATGAGAGCTAAGCCTTTAAAACCATATTGAGCAAATTAAGCACATTTTTCTTGTGGGTCTCATTATTCTGGATAGAGCTGGACGTATCACCTCATTTCTCAAAGTCACTGTCAATGCAACGATACATAACCGAGACAACCTAACAAAACGTGCTGGGGGTGAGTGTCATCTGATGGTCTGATAATAAAATCATCCCTGTGCACTCACTCCCTCAGCACAACGCCACAGACCAGAGCCAGGCTCAACACATCCACACTTGAACAGTGAGAAAAGACGCACTGGACACAAAAACCAAAGATCTGGAGGACATATTAAATAAATTTCCAAACAATAAAATGCGCTTACATTTCGTTTGTATTCAGCTGTTGTTCAGCACAGACGCATGGGGAATATCAGTCAAGTACATGCAAATCGTTCTTTTTCCAGTTTTGCCAGTTCTTCAGAGAATACGCTGAATAATGGTTTCTTGCTTGAGAGAATATACAGATGTCTTGGGGGGGAAATGGGGGTTGTTATCCATCAACTAGTTTATTTTATGAATAAGGCAATGTGAATAAGCAGGTGTATGGAAACTCTTCTAACTTAGACACAAACATTTAATGTGCAGATATTGCATTTGATGTAGAATGATGTGTTGGTTGCCTTAACTTTTTTTAATAGTAATCATATGCACGAGTCAGATTTGTATATTATGCACATCAAGCTACATTAATTTGATAAAATGTTGGAATTACAGTTTTCCATTTGAATATTATTTAAAAATGTGATTTATTCCTGTGAAGGTGTCACACAATGCTTCAGAAATGTAAGATACTGATTTGCTGCTTAAGAAACATTTATTATTATTATTATCAATGTTAAAAACAGCTGTGCTGCATAATATTTTTGTGGAACTATGACACATTTTTTTAAGATTCTTCAAAAAATAGAAAGTTCAAAAGAAATAGATGTCTTAATAAATGTATTTGCTGTCACATTTGCTCAATTTAATGCCTCCTTGCTGGAGAGAAGCACAGGTATTCATTTATTTTTAAAAATCTGACTGACCCCATATTTCTGAAAGGTAGTATGCATGCAATATATAAATACTGACATCATTACATTAACTGTAATCAAATGTGCACTCACATGGCCTTGATCATCCAGCTCATTGTTGGTGAGTTTGAGTTTGTCAAAGCTGACCACTTGTCTCATCCAGGTGTCTCCTGAAGCCAGTGAATCCGGGTGGATATAGACCCTAGGTGGCACTGGGGAATCTGCGTTACCCGCCACCATCCACTTTGAGCTGTGATACACATACCTGCAAAAATATTCACATAACTTCCATGATACTCTGTTCCAGCGGCCCATGAGTCAGTGTTAAAATTACCAAAAATGACTCATATGCTCGCGCATCCAAATTTTGATTGTTCAAAATACTTCTAACACACCGTACAAATTCAAGATAAACATAATATCCAATTGAACCTGTGTTAGACTCCAAATAATAACCTGTGCTAAATGGTATGTAAAAGTATGTTAACATTTCCATAATTAATGGAAAACAGTAAAAATATACATGTGTTTTGGGGCATTCCCTCAGCTGACTGCCTGAGACACAGCTGGATGCCTTTAGTTCCGGCCATGCACACAGTTGAAAGTGCTTTACTGCATCGCCAAAGTCATCACCTAGATCTCAAATATGGAGAAAACTCTCATTTGGCCCCTTTTTGTTATTGCTTGGCAGCATTAAACATCCTCTGTGTCTGTCTTATTGTCTCCCAGAGCACCCCTCTACTGCGGACATGAACAGACGTGCATGCCACGCACATTTACGGGCATTAATTGGTTGGATCAAAGTTTTATTGATAAAAGGCATTTATATTTATATATATATATATATATATATATATATATATATATATATATATATATATATATATATATATATATACATACATATATACATATATACATATATATATATATATATATATATATATATATATATATATATATATATATATATATATATATATATATATATATATATATATATATATATATATATATATATATATATATATATATATATATATATATATATATATATATATATATATATACAAAAACATGTGTGCTTTAACACAAACAGTCACAAGTTGTCTGTCCCTCGCACACATACACATATAGTGCCAGGCGTTTTTGTAATTTCCTGTTTGGAGTGCTGTTTAGGGTTATGCTCTATGTAGCAGGGAAAGTGTTAAAGAAAAAGGAAACCTAAGACCAAAAAAGACTGGAAATTTGATTAGCCCTCTTTCATCTTTCATAAATCTGCCATCTGGCACTAGCACAATCAATAAAGATCCAACTTTATGTGACACCTTTTTGGACAGATGGTGGAGTGACTGCCCATTAGAGTCCAGCGATATTTAACACATGCAGAAGCATTTACATACATTCAGATGACGTGACAAATGCCGTTATCACTAATGTAAGGACTCTTCAGTCAAGTACAGAAACAAAATGACAAGGCTAAAAACTAATCTACACATACCAATACCATTTTTTTAGTAGTTCATTATAGATATGCTTGTGCTTTTTCATATGCACAACACAGCAGCAAATAAACATATATTGGGTTCCTTTACTGACATAGTAAGATACACCATGTGCTCAAGTATGCGTTTATTTTGTGTATTAGGGTGCATATATGAAATAAAATAACAAGCATGCCAGAAGTAAACAGCTACACAAAGGGAAAAAATGTATAAGAGACAAACAGGCCAACACCTAGATGAAGAAATGCAAAGGCAGCCAGCGCACGTGGGATATTTGTGAATAATTTAGCTAGAGTGAGCCTCCAACATGGATCCGAAAACTGGGCCGCTCCGCATTTTCCTATTTCTTCTCTCAAATATAAGCCATACCAAATGCCCACATTAAAGAGTAAAGTAATTCAAGTAACACGTAAAGAAAGATTTAACAAGTCTAGTATAAACTGTATGTCCCTTAAAAAGGGCAGTGTGCCTAAGTAAAGTGAGTAAATTCCAATAAAGCCTGCGTTTCCAGACCCAAGCCCTCGAGACGCATGAGGCATTCCAGTGACAGCTCTTTACTCCGTTTGCAAAGCCTTGTGGTAAATTCCCCAGCCAGGAAGAAAATCCTATTTAATTTTACAAGATCTTTTGGCTTCTAAAATCCTCCATGATATTTAGGGGCTCTAAATGGCTCTCTTCAAGGCCAGTCCTCGATTGGCTGTGGTTTTATTTTCACTAAATAATTACATTAAAAGTTTAAATTAACCGGAAGATTATCGTTTTGTCCACTTACGTGTCACAATGTGATTAACATATTAACATCCATAATATTTTATTTTAAAAATATTTTTTTTAAATCATTACCTTTCTAAATATACAAATATAATAAAATAGTGTTTTGCTGTATTAATAACATTCGATCTAACTTATCCATCTTTTGTCGCTATTGTTCATCATTCTGATTTGAGTCGTTCCCAGTTCTGTTCTCAGACATCAGTGTGTGGGAATAAAGCATAAAAACAACTCAAATAGTTTCACTGAACATAAACAAAAATCAGATGCGTTTATTGATTAATGGTGTTTGTGAAACAAGAAGAGCTAACATATTGTATGCTGATCATTATGCCTCTATTAAATAAAAACGGCCTTAATTTGGGAAGACTTCACAAACTTGTAATGAAACATGGCACATGTAATTATGGAAAGGACAAGTGCACTACAGCAAGCCGTACATGCATGCAGGCTTTAGTTGTATTCAAGTAAAGCTTGTCTGTAAGTATGTGTGATGGAAAGTTGTCATGGTGAGAGCAAAATCACAGGGACACACTACACCACCTGCAGTGCTGATCCGGCAACTCGGTCAGGATTGCCGTCAGTGTCGCAAATGAATCTCTCAGCTCATTTCAAGAGGGTTCAATTTCCCAGTTAATAGACAAATGTCCAGTCACATTTGTTATTTTCCTCATAAATTACTGCATGCTAACAGAACTACACCCTCTCTGTGCTTACCTGTATCTCTTGTTGTCCACTGGTACAATGTCCATGGCAATGTAATACTGCTGGTGTGGATCCAGTCCGATGATTTTAACTCTCATAGCAGGGAACATTCTCCTGAAATAGAAAAAAAATTATTTGTCATACTTCATATTAGGTGTCCTTAACTACTATGTAGTTACATCAAAAAATAAGTACAATGTACTTATTGGTGTTCATATTGTACTGCAAAACACTTTTTCTGCTATTGGGTAAAGTTAGGGAGGTTTAAGAGTTGGTTAAGGAGAGGGTCAAATGTATAATTATTGATGTAATTACAGAAATGCATTACAGCTGTAACATGCAGGTTTTAAAAAATATATAATTATAATGTAAAAACATGCATGTACACAATAAGTGCACTGTGTCAAATGATTCATTTAAATGTTAACCTAATATAAAGTGCCATCAAATGAATACTATTGCATGTGTTTCTTGAAGTCCAACAGTGATGCCTTACAAATAAAAAATAGTGAAATGAGAATAAACATACTTATAGTTAATGTAAATGATATAACCAATTAATTAAATGAGTGAAAAAGATTAGCATGTGTTATAGTGATGTCTATTATATCGAAATATACCACTGTCTGACACCAACAAAAGCATAAAACAATTTTTAAAAAATAGAATAAACTAGTTATTCTAATTATTTATATCTTTGAAAGTATCAAGTCTTGATGACCATTAGCAAATAATAATGACCGTGGAAAAGAAAGAAAAGCAGACAAATCAAAGAACTTAGAAATGTCTATAAAAAGTTCAAACAAACTAAACTGAACAAAGGGGCCATGTCTAAAAAGACATCTTTAGCTAATTCATCATTTTACACTTCAAAAGGAACTTCTTTGTCTTTTCATTTTAACATCATAAATCTTTGTTCATAATGAGAGAAAAGTGTCTGGTCGCTCACTTCCACCCCCTACACCTCTAAATTTATAGGGTTATTATTAACAGGACATAAAATACACAGGGCTATTCATGAAGTCGTGTTAAACGCATTCAAATCAGAGGAATTATTATTTCAGGCTCCATTTTTGACTAAACGTATACAAACGAGGAGCCTATATGCTACAAACTGTTAAATAGTTTGGACAGGAGTTACTTTGTTTAATAAATGATTCTGGTACAAACAAAATAGTTTACTGGTCCAACGAAAAACTGCTACACTCGTGCGACGAATCAGAAGAATGTCAATGTGTCTATTGATGATGGAAACAGTAAGCCCAAGCAACATAATCAAACGTTATTGAGCGAGAAATATTCAATAGTTTAAACAAACTTTTATAATGCTAGTTTTAGAATTTAGATCTACATTTTTTTACTGTTGCCTTTTTTCATTTGCCTATTCGTTATCTTTTCCAAAACACATTTTAAACGCTTTGTTCTCCTTTAATATATATATATATATATATATATATATATATATATATATATATATATATATATATATATATATATATATATATATATATATATATATATATATATATATATATATATATATATATATATATTAAAGGAAGATAAGACGTCTAAAAATTCGTCATTGACATGGGCTAGTTTAACGAGGTCCATTTTTTCTTACTTGTTGCTAAGCCACATCAGAGTTCTATTAATAAGCTCTACTTTACAGCCTTCCAGTGCAGTCAGGAAGTAAAGCTACTTAAGTACAAGTTTACCCTGTCTTTTAAAACAAGGAATTACATCAATAAATGGAGACATGTTATCATGTTGGTTTGATCGTAAAGTGTAAAAATGGCACGGAAATACCGGATAATCACCCCGAGAAGAAAAAAAAAAGGGCGGAAGGTCTTACTGTGAACTGTGCAGGTTAAGTTATATGCTCGGTTTGGGCTGTAATTGATGCCCAAAAGAGCAAGAAAACGAAAAACATATTTCAAATATAGCCTATTAATTAGAAACAGTTGTTGTTGTGCTGTTTCGCCCACCGGAAGGCCTATAGGGTTGAGTAAAATAGTGGAATAGCCCTATCGCCGCGTGTATAGGTTGTGGTTTGTGATTTGCGACTGCTGCCCCCATGTGTAACACATTAGCGCCCCAAAACAGTGTTTTCATGTTTTCATTCCCCGCGCGCAGTCACATCCCTTTGCCAAACAATGGTATGTTACCTTGAGCTTATTGCGCGAGCGTGGGTCAAAAACGAAGAGAGTAGTGCGTGTAGGCCTGAGGGTCAATAATAAATGTTCGAGATGATAAAAATATAATTTTAATACATTAAATGACTAGAATTGAAATGAAATATTTGTAAAATCGTTGTTTTAATATATTTTTGAATGAGTTTCCTCTCTTTCTACAAGTATACCAGAAAAATACGTCAGGCTACTTCTTTTAATGATCCTAAAAATGACACGTTGTGTAGGCCTATCCATAAAGTATTTAATTTACTTTCCTTGCACGTTGAATTCACGTGAGTGTACATATCATCTCAATGTATATTTTCCCGCCAAAAAAAGTCTTCACACTTATTAAGCTATTTTACTGCTTTTGAAAAAAGTAGAATTGGTCTTTAAATTATATTAAAATATTAATTAAAAAGAAAAACACAATGAAATATTTAACTCATAAAAATAATAAACAATAATAAACTTCAAGGTTTTCTTTTGTCACAATAAAAATGGCTGGCTGCTGGTTATGAGACACCGATTTGTATTTGATTTTTAATTATCATTATATATTGCTGCTTATTTTTAAAAGTAATACTAGCCTAATAAAATATTATGCAAAACTATTTTTGCAAACAATGATGCCACAAATTTCAGACTTTTAATTAGTGTTTTTTTATAGGCTAAAAGCATAATTTAAATTCACAATCTGAAAACATGTTAATCACAGATATATAAGTATATAAGTAATTCCATTTATATCGTATGGTAATGTAGCTTTTGAAGAGGCTATAGCCTACCATAAGAGTAGGACAAGAAAAAAAACTGCCACGATCAAAAACAAAATTATGTAGAGTTTAATTTGTTTCAATTACATAGGCCTATGAATAAATAGGCCTATTTAAAAAACAAATGCTGTCTACTGTCTGGTCCAATATTGAAATTCTAATAGATAATAGATCAATTCGATATTTTAAGTTTCATAAAAGGTATACCTTCCTGCCTTTGTGATGATCATTTCTGTACCAATGTCGTGGAAGCGTTTCCACAGGTCAGCGCACTGCAGCTCCACCTGGATCTCCTCCATAGAGGTTGAGGTTGAAGGGTCGCAGGCGGCAGGGGTCAGGTCTGCCGGGGAGCCGAACGAGCAGGACGTCCTCTCCGCCAGGCCCTCGCCGTCAGAGCCCGGGCTGGCCTCCGAATCTAACGGGCAAATAAAATCATTATAAACGCCAGCAGCAGGAAGGAGGCCTCGGGAGGCCTGTTGACAATATAGAGGGGTATAACCAGATCACCTGCAGGCGTAAAGGATAAAGACTTGGATTCACTCAGACCATCCTGAGTTGCGACCTATGAATTTTACATTTAAAATATATAGGCTAGGCTATATATAGCAAAATAAAGTCAAAAATCTTATTCAGCACACAGCACAAGATTTTGGACAAGCGTTAACCAACAGACTATGACATTTTTCCTAATTGGTCTTTTGTAAATAACAGCCTAATAATAATAATAATAATAATAATAATAATAATAATAATAATAATAATAATAATAATAATAATAATAATAATAATAATAATAATGATAATAATAATAATAGGCTACTCAAAGAACGAATAGAAGATTGATTAAAAAAAAGATTTATATAAACGAAATTGTCGATCAAATAAAAGTTATAGACGATGCGTTCTTTGATCGCAAGATATGCCCTCGTTCTTTGCCGTTTACATAGCCAATTTTGGAGGAAAATGTGCCAATTTTGCGCAGAATCTAAATTAGCTATTTGTAGTCTAACTTAAGCATTAAAAGAGCTTTACAACGAAATGGTTACTATTAAAACTACCACACACGAGAAAGCATGCACTTTAGAGCAACCAAACGTGTGCGCACGTTACAATAGTGATGAGATTAAAGACAAACGTAAAAATAGAGACATTTAAGGCCTGGCGTCTGATGCAAAGCAAAATAGGTGAGTATGCATGGAGTGGATGAGTAAAACAGAAAACTCACAAGAAGTCGATGTATTATGGTTTAAGCTGATTATTTACAGATTTCATTATACATGTGATTATGCAACCTACAAAGGCTTATTGAAATTATGTGGATTGTGTTGGCTGTATATGTCATGCAAATGAGGCTGTGCAACAGTATGAGCTGCAGAGAGACTGGCCAGCAGCCCAGGCCAAACCGCGATCGCCCCGTGCACAGAACCCTCTGAGGCCACGCGGGAAAGAGGTTACGGAGCCCCAGAGCCCGAGTCAGAGAGTCAGACTTTTCATCAACCTCATGAGAGATTCAATCAGCGTAATTACAGTAATGAACCCCATCGTTTCTTTCATGCGATCTTTCAGGCATGTCCTTAACTCCATCCAAACCCGTCAATGTGCTGTCGTTCGTGAGCTGCTGTCAATGAGCCATTCCACAAGACTAATACCCTCTGCCAGAATCACGTACAACACAACAAACTGTACACTAGCTACCAGCGTCAGCTGCACACGCTAACTATAACCGAGAGTTTCAAAATAAGACAGAAAACTAAACTTCACCTTTACCCTGGACATGATAACACTGCTGACATACCAGCAGCTGTCCCGGAGTTTAATCAGGTTACTTCGAACAAATGACGTGTTCTGTAATTAAAGTGCGTAAAAGTGGAATGGAAGCGCCACTGTCTCTGAAGCAAATGCAAAAACATAGTTTAGTATTACAGAATAGCCTTGCCACTAATAATAGCAATTCAAATTTTCGTCTGCTCGTTAATACCGCAGCACACCACTTTCACATAAACAAATTCATTTTGTCGTCTTTAGTTGTGAATGACCTCTTTTTTTCTTCTTGGGACAGAGGCGAACTATAAGCATGAAATTGCAGGGTAACCCAATCCACCAGGAACAGAACCACCTGTTTCTGCTGCACTTCATTCAGTCTCATGTAAGAGGGAGGTAATAAAAATAAAGATTAAGACTCCTTTTAAAATGTACACATCTGTCGTCTTTCATTTTGACTTTGTCTCTCTGAGAATTATGCAAGCGAAGGGTAAACATGATTTGAATGACATCGAACGTCATTTAGAAAAACTGCAAAAAGTTAGGGGCAGACTTTAGCAATATTCAATATGCTATTTATTAAAGAATTTCAAGCTTTTTTTTAAGCACTGAATAAAAATGGGATGCAAATATTTCTAGATTTAAATTAAATATTACATCATTCTTATTATTAATGTTTAGTTGATGTCACACAAAATCCTGTCTTTGTTTTACCTGAAGTATAATTCATGAAAAGAAATCTCTCATAATTGTATTTATTTCTTTATTGCAAATGTTGTCTCAGGCTGTGAAAAGATTAAACGCATAATATTACATTCCTTTTTCAATAATGTGCTGATTAGAAATCCTACTATAAAGTAAACCTGTATCTAAAATATAATGTGAAAATATATAAGAGTAGCATATATACATTAGGAGAGTATCTCAAGTCTAAAATCTAGACAGATAATTAAGATTTTAAAGTGAGAAGAAAACAGGCTAAAATCCAAATTTTCAAGGTGACCGAGATGGAAACAGCACTTAAGGTGCCAGAATTAATTGGGGTCAAAAACTGATTGGTTAATTATTTATTTAAAATTATTTTAAAGTTAAAACAAATAATTAAAATGTTTGTTGTTGACCTGCTCCACGAATAGGTCTTCACTTCGATGTCTAAAAAGATTTTGAAATGCATAAAAAGAAATTGAGTCTTTTTTCCCTCTGTAATTTAATCAAGATGGGATCTTCGTGGACCTGTTTCAGAAACGTGGAAATGTGTCCATTTGTGTTCACTGAAGAAGTAGAA
This sequence comes from Gobiocypris rarus, assembly GCA_023029165.1. Classification (NCBI taxonomy): domain Eukaryota; kingdom Metazoa; phylum Chordata; class Actinopteri; order Cypriniformes; family Gobionidae; genus Gobiocypris; species Gobiocypris rarus. The sequence goes on from CM040910.1 coordinate 26,957,526, forward strand.
GAACGTAAAAACTCAAACACAAAATCATGTCATCCGTGTCTGTTTAGGACATCAGCCTCGGACAGATGAGATATTCATCTGCATGCATGCGCGTGGGCAAGATAATATCGCGATCAATGTAGGCTAACTGAAATTATTGTGCCACGTAATTAAAAATGAAAATCAATTGTTGTTGTTTTCTTATTATTAGAATCCGCGCATTATGTCACATCTGAACTAGGCCTATTCCAATTGGTCGTGTAGCAACAAAGATGTTTTATAATGAACTTTGTTTGGTTATTTAAGAACTCGAATTTCCTTAAGTTGGAGAGAAAATGCTTTAAATATGTTATATAATTTGAATCTAAATCAAAAATTTTAGGCTACCATGCAAACTGTAGGATACATGACATTAGGCTATATTATAGATCCACATTAAAGATAAGCAAACGCAACTTTTGGGATTTCCTTATAATTTGCATTAGGCTAATGGGTTACAATTCGACATTAAATAAATTATGCTTAATTCTTTTTTGCGTTAATTGACAACATTCTTTTGAATATCCCACAATCCGTTATGGACACATGCAGGCCTTGTGTGACCTTTTGGTCCGGGATGCGTAAGTCACAGAAAACAAGTCAAATCTTGTTCATTAGGCTATAAAAATAACCTATTAAAAAAGCTGTCTGATAGTTTAATAAAAATGAAAATTATAGCGAAGCTACTCACCTGTAGCAATTGTTTTGTCCTCTAAAATAAACCTGCTCTTTTGTTTCAGTAGCCTACAGCCTAACTAACTTTTGTCTGTGCTCACCACTATTATTAAAATGTGGTGAACATTTATCCGGCGTCAATATCAGAATATGTACAGAAAGATCAGTCAGCAGCCTGTTGTGCGGAACTTAATGGTCTGCCTAATGGCAAATGTTCCTGAAGCGAGACTAATGAAGTGATGACTAACGTTGCAACAGTTGAACTACAGCGATGAAACCGAGAAACACACACACACACACACACACACACACACACACACACACACACACACACACACACACACACACAGAGATACAGTGTAGCTATGTGCTGCTTGAGCGCCTGCTCGCGTGAACTCACAAGAGCGCTTATCTTTTGAGACGGGTTAGCATGTACAAACAAACTAACATAGCCTACAGAGTAGTTTAAACTGTACGTTCACATTTCCAATCAATTTGTGTAATATACAGCCTTCTGTTGACATCATAAAACATAAGACCACGATTTGACAAGTGTTAGGCCTAATTTTCATTCAACTGCTTCTACAGTTTGAATTAATAACAATCCTTTTATTGATGAAAAAAATCCCGTTACAATAGTTCTAAACTGTAATTTTGTACCCCAAAATAATGCAAGCTGTGTATTTCTACACTGTTGTATGAATTTGTCTTTATTATTTTATTTCCCGGACATAGAAACGTCATATTTAGGCTAACTAGTTTGCAAAGTAGCTAATATAAGAATAAAAAACACGACTTGTTATTGCATAAGCTAGGTAGCCTATTATAAAAAAATAAAAAATAATAAATAAATGCTTAGGCTATATGATTAAAGCGATGTCTAGGCCAACTGCAGGTCTGCATTTGTAACATTTAGTCCAGTGCAAAACGTTAATTTGTAAAAGCGATCAAAAGTTATAGCTATGGGATGTTTACGGAGTGCATGGCAATTCAGTTTGCCATGTCATCATTCACTAACCCGGATCGATATCCAGACAATTAGCAGGATCCTCGCCGTCTTCCAATTGTCCGTTGCTCGCGAGGCTCTCCATAGACAGCTCCAGTTCCTTTTCTTCCCAGCCCCGGAGCTTCCGCTTCTTGTTTGTCCCGATCAGGGCTTCTACCGAAAAGGCGTGCGCTCGTGAACTCAGCGCGGCAGCGGATCTTCTCCTGTCACTCATCTCTCCCAATGCAAATCCAACGGAGGACAAATAGAAACTCCGCACGGGCGGCAGGCGCAGGAATGCCGCACGCGCAAAATGTTTATATCGGCTGAATTTAGGTCTCCGGTGACCACGGTAATCCAAAACCAAGTCTAATGTATGCCCTTTAAAGGCTTAAAAATAAAAGAACCCATTCCCAACGAAGAGATTTTAGCTGAATACCTTTTCCGAGAAGATCGTTTGTTAATATATCTCGATGTTTTGCGTCTCCGTCCAACTTCTCTACGTCTCTTTTTCTGTCGTTGAGTCCTCTCTGATTGATATTCACTTCTGGAAAACTTTTTTCGAAGCGTTAAGGGCAACCCTCTTACTGTTTGTCAAACCCAGTGCGACCAATGGGAAACGCAGGAAGGAAAGAGCCAAAATATGTTGTCCAATGGAAGAGGAGGGAAATAAGCATATGGAGAAACAAGTTTGGAGGTGGCCGTCTTATAGTGAATTAACCTCATTCGATTTAACAAGCAGACAAATGCCTTTCTGTTCTGAAAACATTTGATTTTGTTCCATTAGCGGGGAAAAAATCATTCATTTTGGTAGTAAATTTATAATTAGCCTAAATCATTTTAACAAGCATGTTTCTAAAGTTTTTGCCAATCGCCCGGGTGGTGCATCGTAAACTGTCTGGTTGATTAAATAACATATCTGACCTTTAAAAATGTGTGGTTGCTTATTATTAAAAATGTATTAAACATAACATTATCTTTTTCTTTCTTTTGTCAGTGACACGTCTATTTAAGCTTGGTTGCATGTTGATGCACTTTATTATAAGTTCGATTATTCACTAAGATGAATATTAAACTTGATAGATAAATACCACATGGAACACTGGTCTGACTGAAGTGTCCAATAGATTTCCCCTTGAAGTTTAGGCCTATTCGTTTTTTATATTAATACATATTTCATCTCCTGCGCACCATAATCAAAAATCATCACCGTATGCGTATATATTCCACACAGAATCAACAGAATCAACCATCAAAATGAGGTTTTACCTTCGTATAGCTATATGACACGTGACAATTAAAAAGTAAGCTTGGCTACATTAAATCAATGCTGACCGTTTCATACTTTTTTCATTAGTTCTCGTGTTTCATAAGATTGTTCCAAACAATTAATAATATTATTACATATTAAATATCACTATTGATAAGTGTTCAAAGAATAACAATAGCTACATGCATTAACTTGCATCATAATGTTACAAAACACGTAATATTTTGCTTCTTAAAAGCCCGAATAATTAATTAAAGCTATTGCCTATCTACAGCCGACAAGTAGCCTACAGCCAAATAATAAAATAAAAAACGAGAAATTAGTAGGCTATGAACTATAAAGTAATTTACAAATAGATAAACTACAAACAAAATTGCATTTTATATTAAGACGGCTGATGAATTATAATTAGAAATGCTAAATAAACTTACAAAAAAGACTTTCAAAGCTTATTATTCCTTACCGGTATAGTAGCCTAAATTACGCAGATAACTAGGTTACTAAATGTATAGCATAATTGACATTTAACTGCGAATTTATTTGATTTTTTTTTTTTAATTATTATTATTAGCAGAAGCACATAAACCGCGCTGCATCCAATTAGCTGATATACATTGTATCTTACTTTTAACCATAATATCCAGATGCATGTGCGATTTTAATTCGAAACATTATTCAAAACACAGGGGTTTGTGTGTGTGTGTGTGTGTGTGTGTGTGTGTGTGTGTGTGTGTGTGTGTGTGTGTGTGTGTGTGTGTGTGTGTGTGTGTGTGTGTGTGTGTGTGTGTGTGTGTGTTCTTACAATATGAGGCTGCCGAACTTTGATAGGTTAAGCCTACGGTAATTTCATGGCGTTGATAAATGGTTATTTTTGTACGTTATTCAGAACACTAAACCAATATTTTCCTTTTCCATCCTCACATTAATTGTTAACTGATTTATTAGTGCATGATGATGCTATAAGTAAAGTGTGGATTAAATAGCCTTGTTTAATTACACGCAGAACTGTTTTAAATGTCACAGCAAAAATAAATAAGAAAACCATTATTATTATTATAATCATCATCAGTATTCTATAGGCTACTTTTATTAGGAAATGGACATAGCCTACCACTTGTTTGGGAGAGAGAGCGCACGCGAGAGGAAGCTATTGGTGCGGTACGTTTCATTAGAGGTAGCCTACTCTGCTTTATTCTAGCTGGAAGAAACGTTTCCAAAATACACGGGATCCTTTTTTAAAGAGACTAGCCTAATAATTTGACAGCTGAATTCGATTGTTTCCCCAATTAATGCAGTAGGCCTATATTTTGATGATTGTTAACACTTAATTAGAGAAAAAGGGTTGACCCCTGCCTTTCAGAAACGGCTCAAAGGGTTCTCCTCAAGCCCATCACATGAGCCATTACACAACTAACTCAACACACACTTGACCGCGAGTCGCTTGGTATCTTGAGCGCTGCATTCGATTAGCACGCTGTCCATAGATTATGATAAAAACACGTATTAAATGTCGGACATGTTTTGTTGTCCTTTTACTGGTTATAATCGCGCTCTTCAATACATATGGGCAATTTGCTCATTGCGTATTATTTCTATGTAGCTGCGCATATGGAGTCTAAACCGTTACAACAATGGCACAAAAACTCACCAGCTAAAAATAGCGTATTTGAACAAGGCAAAAAATGAATGACACTTCAAAGCTCCATCAGCCTATATGGCTTTCATAGAGAACGGGGGGGGAAACAGCTCTAAACAAACGAATCATTTTGCTGGACTGATCATTAATTGCTCGGTGGAACGAATAAACTCCCCGCATAATCCTCCCATATATCTTTGAATTCACAACACAGCTTGGAGAATAATGCATGTTTGTACAGTAGGCTACATGACGATGGAAACGTTTCCAATCGCAATTTAAAAGAATCAGAGAAAATACGGGTACAGTTAATAATGTTTTCTCATTTCGTGATTTATGATGACTTATTTTAGAATTATTTCATTGAAAAGTAGGCTAGGTAAAACGGCTGAAGTCATTATAAACCAGGACATGTTATTTTTGACTTAGTTTAAGTAGCCTATATGAAAAAGACCTCGGATTTGAAATTGTTCCCAATTTAAAATTACAAACATAACTCATTATTTTAAAGAACACCCATTTATAACACAACAAATCAACTCTTGAGTTATGAATTTGAATATCAGCCTGTGCATCTTTCAAATTTTAGTTATAGCCTATATTTTTTTGAGAATTTTCCCTAATACATTCCTGGCTACTTTTATGATTTAAATGTAGACAGGAGCATATTTAATGCATGTATTTGTTTAAAAAAACCAGGGATGAATGGGAATAAGATCAATACATCTAATAAAATGTGTGCATATAGACATTGAAACATAAAACATTTCTAATTTTATCAATTGCCCTGCCTTAAAACATATTTTGCTTTGGACAGACAATCTTGACACCTCTTCACAGATACATTCCTATATGAGGGACAGAGAAAAAAATCAGTGCAAAAGGCTACGATTAAATTATTATTCTTTCTTACACAAGCATATTGCGTGTGTGAGGTGCCGACTATGTCAACTAGCAGCCCTGAACAGACTTTGCCAAGAGTTTTCCACTACTCCAGGACTGGCAGTTTCTTCTGCTCAGCATTTGTGTGTTGAGGCATGGGTGAGATTGAAAAGGATTTTGAATGCAAGTTATTCGTATACCAAAAACTAAAAAGAAGATTATTTATTTGTGTTTAAATAAATAGGAAATGGTAGACAGTACAAGAACAAACAAAACTGAGCATGTGAACAGATGTGGGTAATTTATGGTGAGAGCGGTGTAATTTACTTACCAACAGTTTTTTCACCACTAGACTAAAAGAATCTTAGACAGACAAAGAAGAGTTTGTTGCATCTCACAGTTTATCAATTGCCATAATAAAAGCCCACCAGTTTCCTAACTTCCGTCATCACAGGAACTGCGAGGCTCCGAGCCTTCTCTGCTCCTTTGGCTAACAGACTCTCAAGATAGCCTCTGTCGGCCCTCAGTCTTTGGATCTCCAGCCGAATGGGTTGCAGCTTCAGTACAATAGCCTCGGCCACCACATTCTTGTACTGTCCAGTGTCCATACCTTTAGCCAGCTGGACCACCTCCTCCACGCTCTGTCCAGACACAGCCGCGTGCATGGAGACCAGGTTTGATACACCTGGCCGACTCTCAGGCTCATAGGTCACTTCAGAGGTCAAGTCAGTCACAGCTCTGCGAATCTTGAAGACAATGTCATCAGGCGTATCGTTCAGGAAGACTGTAGATAACTTTTGGGGGTCTGACTTGGACATCTTAGAAGATGGATCCCTGAGAGATTTCACCTTTCGGGTGACACCTGAGAGTTAAAAAGCAGGAAAGTTTAAACATTTCTTCTGCATTTTTTCTGCACAATCAAAATAAAAAGGTACAAAAGTGGTCACTGGGACGTGTCGTGTACCCTTCAAAAGTTACATATTTGCACCAAAAGTGTACATATTAGTAATTAAATGGTACATATATTAAAAACCTTTTAAAGGGTGCTGTACCAGTGACAGCTTTTGTACCTTTTTTTTCCGATTCACTTCTGTTCAAAAATTTGGGGTCAGAAATATTAAATTTTTAAGCATTTTAAATAATACTTTTATTGAAAAAGGACACATTAAGGGTCAATAATGGTCATTGATAGAAATTGTCAGTAACATTATAAACGTCTTTACTGTCACATTACTATTTCAAATAAATGCTGTACTTTTGAACCGTCTATTCAAAGAAACCTGTATAATAATAATAATAATAATAAATAAACAGTTCCCACAAAAATATTAAGCAGTATTGACAATAAAAAGAATGATAATAGGACAATAAAGAATAATAAATAATAATAGAATGATTTCTGAAGGCTCATGTGACACTAAAGACTGCCGAAAATTCAGCTTTGCCATCACAGGAATAAATTATGCTTGTAATACTTTACAATAAGGCTGTATTAGTTAACATTAACGCATTAGTTAACTTGAACTAACCATGAACAACACCTCTGTTCAGCATTAATTAATCTTTGTTTACATTAGTTAATAAAAAATACAGCTGTTCATGTTAGTTCACAGTGCATTAACTAATGTTAACAAGATTGTATTAATGCATTAGTAAATGTTGAAATTAACATCAACAAAGATAAATAAATGCTTTATAAGTGCAGTTCATTATTAGTTCATGTTAACTAATGCATTAACTAATACAACCTTATTGTAAAGTGTTACCATTATATTTTAAAATAGAAAACAGTTCATTTAAATTGCAAAATTATTAAATTATTTTTACAAAAATGTAGAGCATTAGAGACTCAAAAACGGTGCAATACCGTTGAATTCGGTAACGCTATGATAGATTTAGTTCACTAAAGGATTCATCTTATTCAAACTGGCAACTACTTTTTTAAACTATTCATTAGATGACAAGGCCCTTTGGTTCGTTTAATGAGAATTAAACCGAAAATGGCGCAGGAAACATGTTAGTTAATACCGATTTCTCTGCCTAATCATTTCAATACAAAAGTGATCAGAGAACGCAATTTCCACTTCCAATTTCAGTAAATTAGCATAAAACACTGACCACAAGTCAAGCACTCGTCAGATTGAAATTAAGAATCTCAGGAAAGCAACTGGGTTGTATAAATATTATTTCTTTATGAGATCACAAAACAGATGGGCTCTAATGGTCGGATCTTTGAATTGGTTTCAGTGCAATAGATATTGTTTGGCTTCTTCAGCTTTGGCTCTTGGATGCAGGCAGTCTTCCTTCACATGTAAGAAGAGCGACGTGAACCGGTCCTTTGTGAAGTCACTATAGGGAAACCCCCCAAATCCATTATCACCCCATCACTCAAATAGAGGAGGAAGAGAACATTCCTTTAATCAAAGCGCCATTGCACACATGACTGGTTTCATATTGTGCTTTTATGATGGTGATAATTATAGAGAAATACTGTAGCTCTAACTGATGATCCAACATGCCTGCCATGTGTGCGCATTACTTATTATGCGAGGGTATGCTGTTGTGTGAACGTGTAACATACAGAGAGGAAAGCTGGGAGCTCGAGTAGACACTTGAGAGCACTGACTCATTTGTGTGTTCGCTGAATGACACATAATTTGTCTTACTTCTCCACTTTTCAGAGTTTGTGCCCAGGTGGATCTTTATGAGAAAAACAGACTAATTAAAATGGGAAGTTAATGTCATGAGATAAACACAAGAACTCCCAAACATACTGAGCAGG